>CAJHZI010000454.1:202500-412500 GCA_905160935.1 Enchytraeus crypticus | reverse complement strand
TTACAGAAGTAATTTGTATAAAATTAGCAATTATAGCCAAGGACAAAAAATGTTTCTTTCAATGTAATACTTTACTACCTATAAGTATAATGCAATTGTTTATTAATGAAATGATAAATAATAAAAATGTTAAGATTAAATATTTGTTTAGTTTAAAATAGTTTAGCTTAACTACTTCTCAGTTTAACTATTTATTACTTAAATGTCCATAACTGGGTATTTCAGGTATTTAACCATAAGAACATAAAAAATTTAAAGAAACCCCTAATTAAATAATTAAGGCAACGCCCCCAGCGAAGTCTACAGGAACGACATACCGGTTCCCTAAACTGATAAAAGCCTTAAAAACTTTAAAACTCACACAAGTGCTACGAATTTACTTTTACATAATACACGAACCATCCAATATCTCTTAGGTGGTGTAGAATAATTCCGTCGACTTCTTCCATTTTTTCAGTCTTGCTCTATTTATAATCAATAGAGTATATCTGCAAAACTTGTCTATCGCTCACAACAGCAGTGTTGCCAATTTCTTTAATAAAATTTCCCTCGAAGTCGCAACAATAATGATAATAGCAATACGATTAGTGCTGCTGTTGTCCATGACAACATTGAGCACTGTGATACCAAATCAAAGCCCTCAAAGCAACAAACCAATACGATCTAGAGCGTAAAACAACAATATTGTCAATGATATCCATCATACGTGCCCGGACCTTTCATTCAAACTTTTTGCTGATGATTCAAATGCCTTTATTAACGGAAATAACTTGATAGATTTGTTTGCATGTGCCAATTCGGCAAGTAAAAAAATTTGTAACTGGTTCCAAAGTAATCGTTTAACTATTAATACAGCTAAATCAGCATATATTGTTTTCTTTCCGTCTACCAATGACGAAGCGTATATACTTGATAACAATCTTACATTATTTATGGACCATAATCAAATTGCAAAAGTTAATTGTATTAAATTCCTTGGTGTAGAAATTGACGAACATTTAAGTTTCAAAAATCATATCGAAAAAACTACAAAAACTGTTAAAAGTGCTAACGGATTACTCTATAATCGATTGAGAATTTATACCCATGTCCTGTCGCAGGAACTTGTATCTCTCTATGATATATTCTCGTGTAAGATATTGCATTGAAATTTATGGTTATGCCACTTGGAATGTTTTACAACCACTACATATTGCTTGTAACAGTTCTGCGAACCTTGCAGGGAAGTCATCGTTACTGTAATGTTAAGGAACTTTATGTTTCTTATGATATTCTGCCAGTTCATCTATTGCATAAATACTGTATGGCCAAGTTGATTCATAAATGTATTAGCAGTAATCTACCTAAGTCTACAGTATTGGCTAATATATTTGATCTCAACCACTCTAACCATAATTATTCAACTAGACTGCTTGACTCCAACTATCTGTTTAAAAAATCCAATGTGTCATTCTATAAATCTTATGTAAATGAGGCGTGTACGGACTGGAATAAAATTCCACCAATATTACGCAACATCAAATTGCTATCAACCTTTTCTAGAGAATTTAAACAGTATTTATTAGAAAATTTGTCACAATAAGAAATTTTTTTTCTCATCCAACTTCTGCTTTGTTGTAATTTAAAATCTTCTATGATTGACACTTTCACTCTTTTATTTTGATTAAAAGTTTGATTCAGACATGTGGGACGCTTGTTAGCGGGGTGATTGACATCCGGGTGGTCAACTCGATAGGGTGTTATGCTCCCTCATTGATGGCCTGGTTTTTGCATGTATTAGTGTGCCTGTCTTTGCGTTTTTGCTTTGTACCTTTATGTTATTCCAAATATGTTGACTGTCGTGTTGTGTGATATGTGAACAAAAAAAATATTGCAATAGGCTATAATTGCCGCAGCCAGCAGGACTTTGTTTCGAATAATTTGTACCATGCCTGTAAATTTGTAATTTATCTAAAAATAAAAAGAGTAGCTACTTAAAGTTAACCCCAACCTTAAACGTTACCAGTGTTTTGAATTAAAGACAGAGTAAATTACTTCGTCACAAGTAAAATGTTAATAAGACTGCCGAATGATCTGAAGATAGGTCAAAATTGTCTTCTATTTTAATAAAATTACTAGAGACTTTTCTCTATGCTATGCCGAAGGAAGCTAGATCAACTCTAGTCAACAAAACAACAAATTGGGAAGATTTTAGACAAGACTTACATAATGAAATTAGCTTAAAAGTAAGCCTTAAATCAACTCAGCCACTAAATATTGAATCTGAAAAATTTATGCTGGCAATACAGAAAGCGGCTTTTAACAACACTAGACATATATCCAAAACTGTCAGAGGCCTCCCTTATAATTATCCATTAGATATAGTAAAATTGATATTAGAGAAAAGAAAAGCAAGAAGAAAATGACAACAATCCAGGGACCCAACGAGTAAAAATATCCTCAATAATAGTTCAAAATGACTTACCTAAAAAAATACAACAGCTTAAAGATGAGTCGACAGTATTTTATCTGAATGAACTATCTGTAGATAAGAAGTCAGATTGCTCACTTTGGAAAGCAGAAACAATCAACAATAGGCCGATTTACATGTATTTGCTAACAGTCTTACTGATATTTTCAAACCAAATAAATTCAATATAGAAGAAGAACTGGATAGCCTTTCGAGTTTAAGCAGTGAAAGCATAAAATTCACCACACCTAAAGAAGTGGCACTGGAAATTAAAACAAACCTCTCTGCCAACAAAGCTCCAAGCTTCGACTTAATCACTGGGGCAATCCTTAAAGAATTGCCAATCAAAGCCATTGTATTGCTGACGTACCTCATAAACGCAGCATTCAGACTTATTTGCGTCCCAGACATTCGTAAAGTAGCAGAAGCCATAATGATACCAAAGCCAGGTAAACCATAAAATGACGTTAAGTCTATAAGACTTGATGTCATTTTCTATCGCTCATTCCCATAATAAGCAAGGTTTTCGATATGCTACTCCTTAGAAGACTTAAACCAATCATTGAACATAATAGCCTAGTCCCAAATTATAATCAGTTTGGATTGAGGCAGAAACATTCAACAATTGATCAAGTACATCGCATCACCGATGTTATTGAGCGTTCTCTAGAGGATAAATTAGTCTGCAGTGCAATATTTCTTGATGTAGCCCAAGCCTTCGAAAAAGTCTGGCATGAAGTACTAATTTACAAGCTTAAGAAATTTTTGCCCAAAAAATGCGCATTTACTCTAACGTCATATTTCACTGAAAGAACCTTCAGAGTTAGATATGAACATGAATACTCTGACATCAGAAACATAAATGCAGGAGTTCCTCAGGGAAGTGTATTGAGACCAGTATTATATATTCTATATACAGAGTGGTCCAGAATAAATGAAACTACTTTGAAGGCTAATAACTTCTACAATTTTTTTTAGAAGTCTTACTTAATACATTAAATTAAAGATAATTCTCCTTTCCATTCAGTTGCAAAATATCTAAAAGATACAACTACACAATACACATATGTGAGAAATTATCATTGGTTGCCGATATGTTATTTTCAATGAAATTGCGTGAAAACTGAAGAAATGAAAATGAAGAATTTAACATTATGTGCATAATGCCTCAATTATTTCAGAAAGCGCATTGTAGTTTCTATCCATGTACTAAATGAATTGAGAATTAATCGAAAAATGTTCAATATGTCTACCATGTGCCCGCATAACTGCATTCACCCGCTGGAACCCCTGATCAATTGCGAGTCCACGAGTGTCTGACTGATCTCAGACCAACGATGGACAATGACTCGTTTCTAATGTTCAACGTCGTGAATTGGTTCACGATAGACTAATTGCTGAAGACAATAGTAAATGATCGATTAGTCAATCGGTTTCAAATCAGGGGGCTGTTAGCTGGTCAGTTCTACGGTTCAATAAACTCTAATAAATAACAGGTTTACTTTCATACAGGCGATCATATGACATGAAAATGACATATCGGCGACTAATGATACTTTCTCAAACATGTGTCATAGGATACTATGATATTTTAGATGTTTAGCAAATTAATAGAAAAGAGAATGTCTTTAATTTAGCGTATAAGGTAAGGCATTCGGATAAAAATTGTCGAAGTTATTAGCCTTCAAAGTAGTTTCATTTATTCTGGACCACCCTGTACTAGCGACTTACCTGATATGGAGGAAACTACGGTTGCAACTTTCGCTGATGAGAATTGCTATTTTGGCAACAGGAAATGAAATTGTGGATTCCATTCGTTTGCTCGATGGAACCTTGGCTATATTTAATTAGTAGATTGCTGACATTATTCTATTATATTGAAATTGTTCATGTCACGTTGAATCGAGCACTATGAACCCATATTGGGGAGGTATGATTAATCAGTCGACAGAACTTGCGCGTGCATTGTCTGTGTATATACGTCTGCTTGTATCTTTCTTTTCTATTGTTGTATCTCTTTATATATATATATATATATATATATATATATATATATATATATATATATATATATATATATATATACATGTATCTCTATATCTTGTTTTCGACTGCGGATCTTTATAGGCAATTTATTATTGCTATTATTATTGTTAATATTATTGTTTTTCCGAGAGTTCGAGTTCTAGCAGTCGCAGACTAAACACGTCGAGTTTCAAACCTTCATGGAGGAAAGACTATTTCTAACTCTTTTATTTCCTTAATCTTCGTATTCTTTTCTTAACTAAGAGAACTATGACAAGTAAGTTTTACGCGAACTGAGTAACATTTTAATGCGTAGTTATGAGAATAACTTGACGACTTGAATTATAAGTTTACTTTGTAGAAAGGGTGTGTCTATTTCATTTACCCTAGATATTTCCAATCTCTTGTGCTCTTCCAGCTCAGAACCTAGGGTTCGAATCTATACCTGTAACCTTTGCAGGATTATTGATGTTAAGGACTTCTGTCCTAGTGTTCGGTTGAGGCACCGTTATCATCTCTGATGGCTCTTTTGATATCTTCACGCCATGAATATGGACGAAGGAACCCATCTATAAGTCGGTAACTCATAAGGATTTGAACCCAGAGTACCAGTGCTCATAAGAATGATGCACAAATTTCAATTGAATAAGCTATTATTAAAAGCTATTAAATCGCCTTTTAGGATGGACTGATCGCTGGAAGATTAAACTGAACGAGTTAAAATCTGTCCACATAAATTTTACCAATAAAAAGCATTTAATCCTCCTAAACTAGTAATTAATGGAATGTATGTCTCGTATGAAAATGCTGCAAAATATCTGGGATTGATGCTAAATTAAGATGGAAACACCATATTAAGAAAAAAATGAATCAACTAAACTTAAAATATCCGCAGTTCTATTGGATTCTCGGTAGAAAATCTAAATTATTTATACATAGTAATCTTTTAATCTACGCTCAAATTTTTAACCGGTGTGGATGTATGAAATTCAAATTTGGGGCTGTGCAAAGAAATCAAATATTGAAATTATTCAGAAATTTCAAAACAAAGTACTGAGGAACATTGTTAATGCCCCCTGGTATCTGAGAAATGATGATATACATCGTAATCTACATTACCCTCGGTTGCAGATCAAATACAGAAGGCGGCAAGCAGGCACGAACTAAGACTTCTACACCATCTAAATGTAGAACCGATTCATTACTGGATAATCAGAATCTCAATAGAAGATTAAAGAGAACTAAACCATTTGAACCCGTTTAGTCTAGCGAATCCAGAATCTACAATAAGCCTCTTAATTACTCTGTGTGAATATATGCGTGAATATTACAGTATTATTAAGGATAGTACTTGATAACAAAAGTAGTGCCAATTAATGTATGTCAAGCTAATTTATTCATGTAAAACTTTGCATATTGATTTTGTTAGATTATGTTTGTACTTAAAGATATCATGTGAAGAATTTCTGTCAATGTGTTCACTTTATAATTTTGTAGAACAAGTGTTCATACGCATGCTTAAGCAGTATGCAGTCCATTGCTATGTAGTTTATGTTGGTTATGTAATTATTTTATTTCTTTGAGAACATTTGATCATGATGTTAAAACAGTAGGCTATGCGGTCTATTCATATACAGTATAAACACTATACAGGCTATTTATGGTTTATGTCATTATTTTATTTCCTTGAGAGCATCTATGATTTAAACGTTAGTGCTAAGTACTAGCCTAATACTTATTTCGTCTTAAAGTTAAAATAATTGTCCATGGATTTATTTTAGCATTATATCGTGTAGTTAAATATGTTAAATATGGTCAATTTAAAAATACTGGTTGGTCTATTTAGACCAGTTTTAATATGTAATTAAATATCAAGATAAAAATAAGTAAAATGTACTCAAGCGATACTTGTACTTGTAACGAATTTACTTGTAACGAAATAATTTCTGTAGTAATTTTAACTTTTTCTTTTAGGCGCTGAAGTGAAAAAGTCACATTATTTAACATTATTGTTTTATTTTTCAGACGATACACAGTAGTGGCCAAAAAAATTAAGGCACCTCGTGATTTTTGCATTTTTCTCATGTAATTAATGAAATCTCAAGCAAGCGTGTAATTAACAGAGACAAGTTCGTCACTCTGCACTACAGTAAGAGTATCAAAGTGTACAGGAGTATCAAATGTTAGTATTTCGTTGGATGGCCGTGATTTTTCAGCACTGCAGCAATGCGCATCGGCATGCTGTGGATAAGCTTTTGGCAGTATTCCGGAGTGATTTCATGAACCCAAACGTTCTTCAGAATGATTTTCAGGTGAGCCTCTGATGTGGGATGATGTGCTGCAACCTTTTTCTTCATTAGTTGCCAACAATTCTCGATCACGTTGAGGTCGGGGGAGTTTGGAGGCCAGTTGAGTAATGTCTGAATGTTGTTATCTTTGAACCAACGCTGAACGACCTTGGCCGTATGGCTTGGGGCCGAGTCCTGCTGAAAGATGGTTGCTCCAGTAATATTCATGTGCACCTTCAATTTCTCATCCAGCACTCTTACGTATACTGCCGCATTAACTCTCATACCTTTGTCAAACACCTTCAGACCACACCTACCACGAGATGTAATCGCACCCCATACCATCACGGAGGGAGGATGCTTCACTGTTTTAAGTGTGTATTTCGGATTCAACCGCTGACCTACCGGGCGCCTTATGTAGTTTGAGCCAGTTCCACAGACTTGTTGAAAGGTACTTTCATCACTGAACATTACATTATCCCACCAGGTTATCGGTTTGTCTCTCAGTGACTTACAGAAACGTAGGCGTGCTTGCAACTGCTTTTTTGTGATCAGCGGTTTCTTAGCCGGTCTTCGTGCTACTAGATTGAATTCAGATGATAGTCGTCTTCTCACAGTTCTGTCACTTACTTCAATGCCATCAGCTCTCAAGGTGTGAGCAAGTCTCGCTGATGATGCATGTGGGCTGCGAACAACCGCAGCTTTCATGATTCTGTTTTGACGTGAATTCGTCTTACGTTTACGCCCACAGTTCTTGCGACCATCAACACCATCTGATTTCAGAACATTCTGCACAGCACATCTAGAGATCTTCAATTTACATGCAATATGACACTGAGAGTATCCTTCGCTGTGCAAAGTCACCACTTGTCCCTTGACAAAGTCACTTAGATCACGTTTTCTTCCCATTATTTACGTTTCTTAATGAAGTGTTGAAATTATTACAATTATTAAATTTCTGGTTAAATATGTAAACAATACGACGCTACGTATATTTGTAAACAATATATGACGTAATATGTTGT
The DNA here is from genome assembly GCA_905160935.1 of Enchytraeus crypticus. Lineage (NCBI taxonomy): Eukaryota > Metazoa > Annelida > Clitellata > Enchytraeida > Enchytraeidae > Enchytraeus > Enchytraeus crypticus. The sequence goes on along the minus strand of CAJHZI010000454.1, from coordinate 404,713 downwards.
TTCCATATCGAAAAAAACCAACGGACACTTTATACATCAACTGCGAACGATTTCCAAAAAATCACGAGGTGCCTTAATTTTTTGGCCACTACTGTATATCGTATATATATATATACAGTGTTGTACAGTAACGAAGTAAAAATACTTCGTTACAAGTAAAAAGTACTCAATCGATACTTTTACTTGTAACGAAGTAACCAATTTGCCTGGATACTTTTTACTTGTAACGAAGTAATTTTTGTAGTACTTTTTACTTTTACTTTGCATACGTGGAACTGAAAAAGTCGCGTTACTTTTGAAAAATTGCGGATATGTCAATCGCCAAATTTTTTTAATACATAGCAAAATATCATAGCCACCTGTTTTTAGTTTGGTTTTTGGCAACAGCTGCATACGTAGATCAAGCCATAGAATAAAGAAAAAGAGTAGAAGTATGGTCATGCAGCGTTAAATATAGAAATAGAGCCTTTGAACTACGTCATACAGCCGTAGCGACCGGCTTTGTCGACTAACTAAGGCTCCCGTTAAATGCGTCTTGAAGTTTAACATAAATTTCAGGGACATGGCCTATGCCTATGTACAAATATCTATAGTAATCTTTTAAATATTTTCGCTTTTATTCAGACATCTGCATTCTGTAAAGGCCTAAATATAATATAAATCTCAGCTATTTGACAGAACACTAGATACCGAGAATGAGAAAGGAAGAGAGAGAGAGAGAGAGAGAGAGAGAGAGAGAGAGAGAGAGAGAGAGAGAGAGAGAGAGGGAGGGAGAGAGAGAGTGTGTCTTAGTTAACCACGCTAATTTAAATTTAATTCTGAAGGTGGTCATAGTAAAATATAATATTTTTTAATTCTAGAGAAGCATGTGCCAGTGTATCGAACATTATTTTAGTTCAGAGACTTTAGACATGAACTAACATTTTCATCAGCCTTTATTTTCAAGTTTTCATTTTTAATTAGAGTGTAAACAATCTATTTGAATCTAATTTGAGCCCATGTAAAACGATTCTTTCAATGTACATATTTATTTCTTTAATTGGTATGAGTACTTTTACTTTTTACTCAAAAGTACTACCTCTTTCTCGAGTACTTTGTACTTTTTACTTAAGTAAAATTCTGATCAAGTACTTTTTACTTTTACCAACCAGTACTTTTAATTTTACTTAAAGTATTTTGCTGAGAACTTTTTACAGCACTGTATATATATATATATATATATATATCTGTATATATATATATATATATATATATATATATATATATATATATATATATATATATATATATATATATAGTCGTGGCCAAAAGTTTATCATAGGCGGGAAAAAATTGTAAGTTTATTTTTGAACTCCTTATTACTATATAGTGACTATATAAGTGATGAATTATCCTTTAGTTCATATTTATTCTAGAGGATTTTAACTACAGTTTCTACTCCATAGGCTTATGTCCAGTCTAGAACATGGTGTGACCTCCTTTGGCAGCATCATGAAAGCATGTACTGCTTCAAAACGTTGAGGCATAGAATTTACCAGTTTTTCGCAGTAGGCTTGGGTCACTTCTGTTGTCCGCACAGCCTTGATGCAATCATTTAGGTAGTGTTCCGAGGTGTGGTTGTATTGTTCTGTATTGATCGGTTATATAGATTCTCTCTCTCTCTCTCTCTCTCTCTCTCTCTCTCTCTCTCTCTCTCTCTTTCGTACTGATAGCATTTTTTTTATGAACGTACTGGTTCATCACTGTTAATACTGTTCATAACTGGTTCATAATTGTCATATTATTGTTGTTTACGAGTTTTGACGAATTTGGCACGGCATTGATATAGGCCTATAAAAGCAGTTACTACAAAGATAAATAACTATTCATAAATTTCTATCAGCAAGAAATATGAATTTGTTTACTCAAGGTTAAAGCTATTAGTTATCGATAGACCTATAGGTTTTTGGCAGAGTGAAAGTAGACTTTATAAGTCATTTATCTTGTTGCACTTAGAATTCTAAAAATGTTACCATTAATATTTTTACACGTCGTCGTTGAAGTACATGTATACTGTAATACCAGAGAAACATGAAATATTATTACTAATATGTCTACATGTTTATGTTGTGATAAATGAGCTCATTAATCTTCATTAATCTTCTAATAAGATCAATCAAACTGAGTTAATTTAATTGAAGGTCAACTTTATGACATGGCTGATTTCCGATGATATATGATATTGTGGTTGGGGCCCTATTCATTTATGTCATAATGTGAATTTTGCTTACGTGCTTAAAAATACAATTAATGATGTGTATGTGGCTAGAATACTCTATTGGAGCTTGATTAGAGTAACGTAAGTTAGTTCACTACCTGGGGCCTGAAGTTCGGAGTCTGAAGTCTGTAGTTCGTAGTCTGGAGTTTGAAGTAGGGCCTACGTAGTTCATAGTTAGGGCCGTCAGAGCTCGTTTCGTTCAGTAGGAGTCGGACTGTCAGATTGGAGATCCGAGGCACAGATTCACTACGATCCGGTATTGTAAAGCTTAGCTGATACCTCTTTGATTAAGGAAAGTAACTCATTTACTAAGTTATAGTTTCTTTTATTCATTTATTTTGATTTTTTTTATTGGAAGATGTCTTGTTTGTTTAAAGAACTAACTGATAAAGAACTAAAAAATAAATAAATAAATGATAAAGAAATGAACAACCTTTACTAAATTTACAGTTAAACTTAAATTGGTATAGCATAGTAATTTATTAGGCCTAATAAAAATCAGTTAAATCTGATTAATAATATTATGGTCCCTTACCAACTTCTTCACTATATCCCTCCTCACAGGGTTGCCACTGCTCCACTGTCATCCTGGTAACACTGCAGCGATAGACCACACCCATCAACCCACGTTGTTTCACTACCCCCCGAGTTAAAATGCAACTGTCGATTCCCGTCCACTCTCCCGAATGTTACATTACTCCCAGACCGACTTCTCTCCCCTGAGTGATTCAAAGTGATCACCCTACGAGACACAGCATCACCATTCTGCAGGAAGTTTCTCCTCAAAATCCTACTTTCGTGGGATCTTGGTCTGTGATGAGGCGAGATTCTGGACTGGTGATTGGCGAGAGCGGCTATTGAAGGGCAAGCAACGGCGGCGCCGGTTACGATATCCCGCCTTAAAGCAGCGGCGTGTGGGGTTGAGTTCCCGGTATGAATTGAGCTAGAAGATGCAGAGGGGAATTTTAAGGGGCGCTAGTGAGAAAATTTTGTTGGATAGAGGGATCCTCGAGACGACTGTAGAGATGATTCATGGGATCGTATGAGTCAAATGAGTTGAGCGGATCTGCAGCGCTGTTAGACACGGTGAAGCTGTGATCTCTCCCTCCCGTGTGACGCATCAGAGAGGGGAAGAAGCCAGGAGGTAGTGGTAGAGGTGGTGAAGGTGGTAATACTAGCTCTCTCTCCATCACGCTTTGACCTGTGTAATCGTCCAAAGCTCTATTGATCTCTATCACATATTTTATGAATATGCAGTGAGTGATGCGGCTTGTCGTTCTCTTTGTATAGGATTCTATTAAAGGCTACTATGTCATCAACCACAATCGACTTCATTATCTCTTTAGAGCGGAACTGTTTGAGTGCCGAGAGGTTCATCCCGTTGTTGTTGCCGTGGTGAATATAGCCGACGAAGGAGGTGGGCTTGAAGCCCGTGCCGACGAGGAAGTCAACGAGAACAGACTTTCGATCCTTCTGACCAGACTTGAAGTCATCACCTCCGATGAATATCTTTATCACTCAGTCAGAACAATTGCTTCGGGCACACAGGAGTTCTTAGGACTTCCGTGGATGACGGAGCAGCCCTCTAGTATGAACCCTACGGTGAATAGAGTGGAGGGCGACACGTCTGCCTAACTCCATCTGATGGAAGAGATAAGATTATCAGTCGTGTCATAGAGTCTCGCCCTTACATCATTGAATCTTTCAGTGTTCGCTGTCCACAACGCTATCGCCTTATCCACACCCGACTCAAGACTTGAACTTTCTGATGTCTTGTCTGAGGTGCTGGAGGTGCTCAGACTTGTCCTTACCAGCGATCATATTGTCCGTTATCACCGCCTGAATGGCTGCAATAAAGTCAGGATTGTAGATGAAGGGTCGTGTTGTAAGATCCTCCATATGTGTACGAGGGTCAAAATATAGTATTTTAGAGGGCACCAAAATATTGACAAAATTCCAATTCGAGATGTCCCAACTATGGAAAATACCCATTGTCGGTAAATATTCCTCTGAAAGCTGGTAGGAGACTCTGTAGTTTGCTGCATCTTCTGTTGTATTGGACTGGCGAGGATTGGGCGATGTGGATCCCTCTGAAGTTTTTCCGGGCAAGCCAGGGCTAAAACCCTTAGAACAGGATATTACCTTGACGTACGTAACCCCAGGGATGTTGAGTAGGTTTGCGAGGGGACTCTGGGCTTGGGGCGAAATGTGACGTTCCAATAGGAAACTGCAGGCATAGGTAATTCTCTTACATGAAACATTAGATATTGAATTCAACTCTGAATAGGACATTTCTGATGAGTTTTCTGGCTTACATTCAGGTTCTGTCTTTTTCATATGATTTCCAGCTTTTTGAAGTATTGCATTTGTGACCTCCTGTTCCCTCTCGACAAGGGCCCTGTTAAACTGTGAACTTCTCCTTCTCAGTTGTCTTCCCGATGAAGTGTCCACTTCTCCACAGAGTGCTTTAGCTTCGGCAAGAGTCAGCTCGAAATTAGATCTGTTGAGTGCACTTGTTTCGTCTCAATTCAGCGGGGGATGCTGATTTAAGGTAGTTATTCTGTTTAACTTTTGAATTGATAGTAATTTCCTTCTCCTCTAAAATTACCTTATTCAAATTAACCAATGCTTCTTCATCGGATGAAATCTCAGAATTTGGAAAGTGAGAATTGTTGGTAGAACTTGAATTTATCTGCCATCTTTGGTCAGAAATATTGGGATCAGCAGATAAGGAAACGTAGCACGCATTGGCTGGATTCCTATAGACTGCAGCCGAATCATTTAGAACGACAAAATCCTGCGAAACAGGAACATTCTGAGGAAGAAGTCCCTGTGCTGAACTCAACTGACACTCAGCAAAAAGATTAGCTTCTAGAGAAATAATTCCTCTTGATCCATTCGGGACTCCAGATACTTCAAGAGAAGAATACTGTAGGGCGACGTTTGGAATATTTGACTCGTTACATGCTGAATTGATTGGAGTACAAAATGATCCTCTGAAGCAAACAGCGTTGAAACTTTGCAGAGCCACCGAGACCCGTTGTCTTAGGAATGATGTTTCACGCTTGTCGCCTGATATGCAGATATTCTGCTTCCTAATGCAGAAACAAATTCTGAGGCTGCTTCATTCCAAGGACCAAATGTTTCTATGGCTATAGGTAGAAAATCATATGCTGACGGCAAACTTCTATACTTATCTGATTTTCGTTTGGCCGCTAATTCCGCTGCACTGCCAGCTGAAATAGAACTACGTAAGATTTAGCGAGGGTATCAGTGACCGTTACATCCCAGGCCAAGCATTTACCACCTTGACACGGAATGAGAGTTAGCCCGTCTGAACGCTTACCATCCGAGCGAAAGAGACCCGGTGGTTCATTGATTGCTGGAATGCTAGCTTTAGCAAAAGCATGCCATATTATATCGTTGATGTTGTGGCGGGGGCTTGCTCGGCCAGCGCTTCTCTTACATAAGATAAGCTGTGTATCCCCTTATACCACTTAGTCCACTATAGCTCCGCATGGACAGGAGTGTGGCTCGCAAATCCGAGCACCCAGTCTAAAGCCTACTGCGACTCTGACAGATTCATCGTCTAAGTGTAGTCCACATGCTGAAATGGGTAAGGCATTGAGCCAGTCACTACTTCCAGGAGCAGAAACAGCTAGAAGTCGAGCTCGATCAGTTGCGTCAGCTGGGCAATTAAGAACATACTGGAAGCTCTTTTCTATGACAGGTGCGTCCCAGTATTTCTGAAATTTTGTAGATTCGTCAGATGGGGCTGCAATATTGTATAGCTCTTTCCATGTGGAGAGGGCATTGATAAAGTGATCGTCTACATGTGAATTAGAATGACCAAGGATTGAGTCTTGCAATTCTTTAGTAGCATTAAAGGATGAAAGAAATGCTGCTGGAGCTAAGTGCGACACTTGCTTTATCCCCAAACCTCCGTGTTTAACCGGAAGACTGGCCTGAGCCCACTGGGAATCAGATAAACTGATGTTTGTCAACAGGGAAAAGCATTCTCTCTGGTTTTCATCATAGATTATTAAAGCAGGGTGATTGTAACTGGGCGATGAGCGTAGTGTGTACAGTAGCTTTGGAGCACTAAGACAGTGTCTTAGCAGCGTCCATGCATCATGTCTGGAAATCAGCAACAGACGTTTACAAGCGCGTTGAATGTCTGCAATCCTAGAATCGATGATTGATCCATGGCACTGCCACAAATTAATGGAGCCCCAAGAAGTGAACTTTCTCTTGGCTCTAACTTAGTGAAGGACTGAAGTAACGGGTGACAGAAAGACTCATTATTGGAGGATATTAATTCACATTTATTCCGATTTAATTCCAGACCTATATGTACACTCTTTTCGATTATCTTACTGACATCTTGAACTAGAACTTCCTCAATGCCTCCTAAAGTTCAATCATCCAGATATGCGACAGCTAGAGGATAATTTAAAGATATTAAGAGAGGTTGAATTGTCAGGATAAACAAAAAAGGATCTAGAGGATCTCCCTGCTGGACGCCTATCGCTGATTCGATGGTGCACTCACTGAATTGCAAGTATGAACCGCCCCAATATGACAAGTGACAGAATTTGTAGATCTCCGGGATCAAACTGTGCACTTCCTGAAGCATTTTAAATCTGTTCACATTATTGAAAGAATTTTTAAAGTCTAACTTCACGACGCAGGATGATTCTGGCATCGACTGGAGGAAGCGGCGAACAGCATGAACGGTAGCTTCGCAAACACCCTTTATAACAACACCCACTTGAATAGGAGACAGGAGAGAAGCGACTCTTGCAGCCACACGGGCATTAGCACATTTTGCAGCGATACACTCCTCCACGTGTAGCCATTAGCTATCGGGCGAACTCCTCCATCTTTCTTACCTATGGCAATTAGTTTACCACCAAACAGCAACTTCTTAATCCCGTCAGGGGAGACTCCATTCAGAAGAGTATTGATAAAGGCAGTGAGCGAGGGGAGGGTAGCAGGATAGGACCTGCGCTTCTATCATTCAGCAGACCCAGAATGTGTTGAGGTCTGACACCATCTGGACCACCAGAAGAGCCTACTGGGAAACTTCGAACTGCCTCGAGTACCTCATCCTCTGAAACCTGAAGAGCCTGTGTATTCAGACGATCAGGAGGTGTTGCTTGAATTTCTGTGAGAGATGGGTGCTTGTCTTTAAGAGCCTGAAGGGTGTCTTGGTTGTCGGCAGCAAGAGAATCCTCAGAACACAAAGAGTCTGACTGCCGCTCTCATGTTACTGTTTTCTATTTTAGATCTGACAATGGAGCATAATGTATCGAGACTGCTACGTGAGCGATTATTCTTAATTTTCTGCTTAGAGAAAGCGAACTCATTGCGCCTATCATACAATTCAGCCCTCTTCTTAATAACATTAGACAAATTCGTTCTTTTACCAGCACGAGGAGGTGCAAGAAGACATCTTTTCCAAAGTTCAGTAGGTGGGACCAATCCTCAATGATCTGTGGAAACCGGGAAATTTTCATAAGCGCATTAGCCAAAACGGTAGCGCACTGCAGTCTGGCAGTCTTGGGAATATGTCTAATTGTGTTGTTAGGAAGGCTTGGGTGCTGCAACTTTATGGATTGAGTCACCAGTGGTTGTGACGGGTTCACTAAGGACTGCAGGTCTGAGTGAGTTGAAAGTTATGGCGACCGGTTAATCCTTGAAAATCGTTAGCGTAATCAGAAACCTATCAACGATTTCTTGCTAGAACTGTCTACATTAGAACTAGAGGTTGGCCACCTGTGCTCTAAACAATCGTCGCAGAGGTATAAGTCACATAGAGAATATTTGACTAAACTGTCATTGCGAGCTTGAGGGCATGGTTCAAATGGACGACCAGCTCATTTAGGCATGATAGGAAATTAACTACGTGGCATTATGACACAACGGTAATTAAATTCGAAAAAATTCGATTAGTGAATTAATAACGTGTTTATATTTCAATTAATAAACAACCGACATGCTACGTGACGTTACGCTTATGACGTCACGCTTATTTTGATTTTAGTATTTAATTTTAATAGTATTTTAATCGCATGTGTGCTTTGCATTATATATTCAAATAGTCATGGTTTGCTTGATCGCCATTCTAAATAACTCGAAAATGCGGACTATTCAAGATTTCAACAAAGCATCCTGTATATTTTAAAAACAGTAGTTATCTTGATAGAACCATAGCTAATATCAACAGCAGCTTCTTCACTCATGAACTATTGTCAGTAACGGGCGAGCACGGGATTTTAACCCTGCATATACTGATCTGAGGTCGAGTGGATTCAAACCACGTATATGCTAATCCGAGGCCGAGTATCTTATCAACATCACCACTGGCACTAACCAAGTGAATCAATCAGTTAATCAACACAATAGCTACTATTCAATACAAGCGATACAGAGTTACCTCATTGGCCTATGTCAATTTAGAGTTACCTCTCGCATATGCGGCTATGCCAACTGAGTAGCTTAGAGTAAACATTTATTGAGTAAATATGATTAAGGTCATTAGTCATTAGGTTATGCATCTCTCTCCTTCCAGGGACTCTCTGTCTTCCAAAGTACGATCCCTGCGGTTTAATTCATGATTAAACCGACTCTAATGTAATAGTGGACAATATCTTTACATCATCATCCATTATATCATTTCAGTCGTTTTAATCTATGTACAGTAGGCCATATTTTCGGCAGCTGAAAATATCAATAGGGGTTTATTAATATAAATATCAGGGGTTTATCAATATAAAATATCAATCGAGTTTACTGGGAGGGCAAACAATCGGATAGAGAGGTCATATGAGTGTAAACACGTTCAAAGAGGATATTTCTTTATTTTCTTCGTCCAATAGATTTCACAGTAGGCTAAGCTTATATTGCATAAGGCAATAATTACATGTATTAATAATAATATATACTTGCCATTATATTTTCAATAAGTAATTAATACTATATCATATTAAACATTTAGTACAAATACTAACTATACAAAACAGGTAGATTTAGTTACTCAATAATACCTATGTACGTAGGCTATTAGATGAGGCTAGTTCGTAAGGTGGCGGGGGAGCTGATGGAGCTGCCCTGGTATCTTCAATATCAGTAATATTTAAATTGTAAAGGGAAGGTGTAAAGGGTGAATTAGTGGGTTCGGCTATATAGGTTGGAGGAGTTTGTATTGTGTAAACATTAATTGCTTCTTCTCGACCGTCAGCAGTCGCTGCTCCAGCAGTCGTATAGCTGCTGTTATAGGCCTTGGTGTATCTGGGGCAGCAGCAACAGTAGCCTTTGCACGAGAGATATATTACTACCGTAGAGATGACCGCAGTCAGGCTCAGCACCACTGTCAACGCTATCCACCTAATCACAGAAAGCACACGAATCAATACTACATATGCGTAATCTTTAATTTATAGCAGATCGCTGGCGTCATCATGAAGGCTCTTGGATTAATTGGGATGATTTTTTCAGACCATAATTTCATGGGTTATAGCCATGCTTCTCAAACTTACAAACCGAATTTACCTATAGGATACTACTAACATTTTTACTCTTTAGCGACCCCTCTATATGTGAACGGCCACAAAGATATTTTACTAGATGTCTGGAAAATATCTGAAAATAAAGTAATTTATGATCATTACGCTTTATTGGTGATTGATGTAATAAAGTAAAAGTCAATAAAGTAAAAAGTAAAGTAATTAATGATCAGTATGCTTTAGCAGCATACTCTCAAAGGATGTAAAGGCACACTTTTTAAGCGCGTAACAGAATAAAGTGACATGAATTGCTGCAATTCCACCCCCACGATCCACAAGTCGGGGGATGTGAAAGAAAGAATATTTTTCAGGAGTAAGGCTATTGATAATTGAGTGTAGAGGATCAGAGGAGAGCCAGGTTTCAGTTATAAATATTATGTCAAAGTTAGAGTCGTGAATGAAACGTTATAACATCTCATATTTATTGGTTGTGTCACTAATGACTGCTGCGGAACGAATGCTGATAAGGGAAACGTTAAAATCGTTTACTGATCGAAAAGTGCGCACATGCGGATCAGGATTTAGAGCAACATTGCCAGAAAGCAATAGTAAAGTAGGAGGGTAAAAAGAATTTTGTGGCGTAAGGAGCGGATGGAAGTGAAATTGGAATCTAAAAAGAAAGCAATCGGGAGTGAGTCAAGACACTGACAAATAGCAGCATGAGGTTGATAGAGGCCAGGGTGCGGTGGCTTAACATTGGAAAGATTAGACGCTTGAAAGAACGGAAAGTGTAATAGCAATAGTAAATCAGAAGGAATGATTAATGGAGAGAAAGCCATACTTGAAGTGATAGTTATGGGGAATTGGAACGCGGTGGTGGGTGAAGGAAGAGAAGGAAATGAAGTTGGGGAATATGGTCTAGGGAAAAGATATGAGAGAAGACAAAAATTGGTTGATTTCTGCAATAGATTGAGATTAGTGGTACGAACACTTGGTTCAAACATGAGAAAGGAAGGCGCTGTACGTTGATGAAACCAGGAATCACCAGAAACGAGGGAATATAGACTACATTCCGATCAAACAACGGTACAGGAATAGTATGAAGAATTCAAAGGCTTATCCAGGAGCGGAATATCGTTCTTTCCAACATGCTGCACCGCAGATCTGGAATTCTCTTCCATCCAATATTCGGAAATCTTCATTTGAATCACATCGGCCTTTGCTTTCTTATGAGCAGTTCAATAGGCAGTTGAAGACCTATCTTTTCCATATCTCTTTTCCATCCGGTGTCCATGAGTTGCGACCTGCGCCTAAACCTCCTTTTCTCTAATTCCCTATACTTAGGAATGATTTTCTGGATTTGGGAATTTGCACCGTTTTTGGACCTTTTTTGCTAGCCGGCTTGATAATGTCTCAATAGTGCTCGATGTTGTCATTGTAGACTGTAGCACTCTAATTGTTGTTGTTATTATTATGATGATGTTAATTCAGACCACAATCTAGTAATAGAAAAAGTTGGGCTACAGCTGAAGAAAATACTAAAGAAGAATAGTAAAAGAAATTGAAATTGAACGGATTGAACGAGAAAACAAATAAGGTTCTTGAAGCAGTGGAAAGAGAAGTTAACAGAATGAAGGACTGCGAAAGAGGAGGAGTAAATGAATGAATGAATCAATCAATCAATATGAATTTAACGTCCGGTTCCTCGCCATAAGGCAATGTCAGAGACGTCATAAAAAGAAAGATTGTGTCAGCTAAAGGAGGCTATTAAAATAGGTGTAAAAGAAGTATACTGCGCTTTTTATAACTGATATCCCAATTTTTTTGCAAATAAAGTCGTAAGGAGTTGACCGTTGTTCTTGAAAGTTACAGTACTTGACCAACAGCCAATTCTACCAAACAGAGAAATTTCGTTTGAATATCGTTAATATTATGAGAGATATAGTTTTGCGAATAGGAGTGAAACCAGATAAGAAAATTCAGTAGATGATTACCGGCGGGTTACATGCAGCGTAAAAATATCTCTCTATAAAAATGATAGCAAGTCTCTAGATATAAATAATATTATTGGTTCGTTTTACGTTAATTGATTGAGTGTTTAAGAAAACTAAATTTTAGAAACTATATAAGTAACGCAAAAGTAACTTAAATTTACGTTACTAGTTACTTGAAAAGTAACTAGTTGCTCACTGGAACTAGTTACAGTAATTAGCGTTACTGTAACTAGTTACTGCCCATGACTACTGGCTGGAGCCAGTGGCAATGTCGGTAAGATATTCGACCGCAGATCAGTATATGCGGGGTTCAAATCCTGAGCTCCACCGTCACTGAAATCGCTTTCGAGTGAGGAAACTGACGTTAACATTAGCTCTACCATCACTGTTGACAATCAATTGTGAACGACCTACAGCAAGCAGCAGCTTGCGACTGACCTAGTGTATTAGAAGTTGGCCTTAAAATCGACGTTGTTACGATATCAAGACTTACCGTTAGGGTAAAAAAGTAAACACGCATTATAGTGGAATGATCAATCACGTTGATATCTATCACTTCTAATACTACATGTTTAAACCGCTGGGCACCTTAGTCCATTTCCCTCTTAATTCACAATTCAATTCACCTCAGGGTCTGTAATTCAAAACTTCATGACGTTACCAATCCGCTATTGAAACATTCTAGGGTTTGAGCTTGGGCTACATTTTAGGCTCAGTATACAGGGGCGGCGGCACGGTTTTGAAAGTGGGGGGGGGCCAAAGCAAAGACAAATGAAATCAATCGTAATAAATTAAATTAAATTATGCGTAATATATATGTATATATATGTATATATATATATATATATATATATATATATATATATATATATATGTATATATATATATATATATATATATATATATATATATATATATATATATATATATATATATATATCTGGTGCATATATACACGTATATATATATAATTTTAAATATTGGCAGGTCCATGGTAGACCTATATAACTCCTCCACATACTTCTTTCGTCAGCCTCTTTCTTCATTCCAACATACGAATTAGTTATCAAATCATCCAGCATCCTAAGTCTCGGTCTTCTTTTCAGTGTGGCCCATACGACTAAAATGACGAGAATGTGAAATTTGTTTGAGCTATTTGAACATCTAGGTTTTCCAGAACCACTTATTCCACTAATGGAGGAGTACTGAAAATCAGTAATCCATCTCAGATAGATATGGTTCCTACAATACATGAAATATATATTTAATCCGCTATGGGTATTTATCCTCGCAATGAAAAACATTAGTTAAAACTTACTAAGCCAAGCTAATAGATATGCTAGTAAAGTGAGCAGGCTTACTTTTAGACAAATATAGGGACTAACCTTTTTACGACTGAATACTGATTTTACTAACTAATGACTTATATCTTCAATAATAAGGTATAAAATTACATAATCTTATGGTTACATTATACATCAATTGTTAAATAAAAAATTGTTAATTGTTAATTTTGTTCAATTGATTGCTTGATTTAGGCCCTACTTAAGCTCATTAATTATAGCCCAAACAATTTAAGCGTTATTAGCTAAACAACCTAGAATATGCTAATGTTGTTCCAATAAAAGATAGTTATAACTTCATATTGTTAACCGACGCAACTCTTTAACAGCAAAAATCAGACAGTATACAGATTGACGCGGCAATGCATACAACTACATGTACATCCCTGGTCTCTTTGTCTTGTGCCTCGCTACAGTTTGTTGAACAGAGGCTGAATCCAGAATAATTACACGACATTAAGATAAGGGATTCAACTGAATGACAAGTCACAGGATTGACGGTTAGGGGAGGGATTAACTGACATCAGGTTGAATTGACATCTGATTTTAATTAAATACTTGTTGGACATTTACCGGATTTACACTGTATTATTTTTTACATCTGTCATCATGAAGTAGTGTTAGCATGTTTCCTTATCAGGATTCAAACTGCCGTCTCTACGAAATTGCTGTTGTGTCGTTGATCTTCGAACTCACCAGTTTGCTTCCGTATTTCTTCTTTACTGTAATTATCTTCTCTAATCTCATTAGATATTTTTGATCGCTGACGCTCATTTCTCTTTAGAACAATGTGTACCAGCCACACAGTTATTTTGCGTAGCTGTTAGTGGCAGTGAAGGGTGACTGAGTGAGGGGCGGCGGGAAGGGGTGGGGGAGGTTGAAAGAGATGTAAGAGCGTTTTAGCCAAGTAGGGAAAGAAGAGAATAATGTCTCATGGGAGGATGTGTGCGATAGGCGTGACTGTGACCATCTTGAGATCATATATTAAATTTGTATTAACAATTCGATCGCCTTCATTTTTAACAGCTATCGACAGCTCTTACCTCCTGAATACCCAATAAGTAAATTATCTGCCAACAGCCAACAAACAGAATAAATCTTGAATTGAACTCCTGTTTTGCTGAAATTATTACGTTACAAAAAGTTTCCTTGTATGTATTTTCTGTAATTTTAGAACCCAAAACTGGAGGGGCAAAGGTTATCTTAGCCCCCCCACTTTTTCCCCCCAGGGGCGCCGCCCATGGGCTCAGATCTAAAGTTATATTTACGATTTATATCTTTTACGATTTAGATCTGCTATCTGTCGACATAAAAGTAGTAAAGGTGCTAATCAATTTTAGCAACTGGAAATTTGCCGGCCGGGGTGGACGCGCTACTGCTATTACATAGATAATATGGACGCGCTACTGCTATTACTGCTATTATTATGGATATTGCACAAAATATCCTGTTAAGTTTAACTAGATTCGCCACTCACCAGGCGTCGTCATCATCATCGCTGTCATTATCTTGATCATTATCACAATCACCGTCGCTCCTACGCTGTTCTTTATAGCATTTACATTTCTCCTTGTTTGACTTGGCGTCGCAGTCGTTATTCAAGTCCTCCCCACCAGTGTTCCGGTCTACATCATCTACAATATACACAGTTATAGATATAATAACTCAATTTTTTAGCATGTAAAAAAGTGAGATGAACTGTGTTCACGCTTCTAGTATGACTTAACTGATAATCAGAAAAATTAGTTAACTTTATTGTAATTCATTTCTTACTAAAGAATTCCAGAGGGTTCATTTGTATCAAGTCAATCTCATTCAAGTGTAATATCCTATAAAAGTGTGACGTCCTAATGGTCAAGGTCGAACGGTGTAGCTATTAGGAAGTAAGTAAACAATCGATACAGCCAATCGGAAAATAAGTAAATAAACTCTAAAAGGTGAAGGGCGGACGTTGCTCCTTATTTGTTGAGCGTAAAGGCACAAAATAATAGTTCTCAATGGGTTTATTTCTCATTAGAAGATTACTGAAATTGTAGATTACTAAAATAATAGATCACTAATAATGAGAAATCCGAGTCTTCCAGTCTTCTCTTCTGGTGACTGTAAGTAATTAATTAAGTAAGTAATCCATAATCATCTTTCTGTTCTAATCTGATTTAATAGGTTTGGGAGTTAATATAGCGTATATGCGATAATTGTTTTTTGTTTACGTTAATAAATAAATTTGTTATTCTAAAACATGGAAGATTCTTTGATTGAATTCGAGACGGAAGTAGGCGCCTATGAGGCTTATTTTATCCCTCCTCGCCAATCGCTCACACTACTCAGTCTATAGGGAATCAGGAGTTTCTGGGGTCAAACCTACCCGGATCGTGATCCACCACCTCATCCTGTAGAGACTTTACATCTAGAACCTGTAGCCGAAGGGTTGAACCCAATAGGACATTCCTTAGGGTCATCATTATCTGCCAGTGTCCTTGTCTCTGACATGATGGGTAACGCTGTTAGGGCAAAGGCCCGTCAGGAGGCTCAAATGAGCCGAAAGCCCGAACTTCAAAGATTCACATTTTGCTCCATATGCTGAGGTCCAACAGAGTCCATTACATTATCAAGTAGAGGATCTGACTTTTGTCAGGAAAATCTGTCTTCTGGTCAACTCCCTACACGTATAGTCATCGGCTGCGTAGACAATTTAATCATTCAACGGAAACTACACAACAATCCCTTAAACTTTAAGCATTTTAACTTGTCGCAGTAAAAAGTGTATTTGGATGGTCAGCAGCAGAGCAGCCGAAGTTTGAGAATCGACAGTATATACTACATGACTCTGTTTACGTTTACTGCAAAGCAGTTTCGCCATGAAGGCAATCAGATTCACAGGGACTACTACTGCAGGGTACGCTCTATGCATACTATCTCACGCCCGATCTAGGAGAAGATGATCACTTTAATCTGATTAGAGAGGGAAATGTGAGAGTGGACATCAAATTTGCAAATGCTACCTATACTATAAATGCTACTTTTTATGCAGAATTTGAAAACAATATCGAGATTGATAAAGCACGTAATGTCATTTTTGACTATAGCAATTAAACATGAATATTAGATACCGATTTGTTTCGCCATCTAAACATGTGAAGAAGTATCGTTGGGAATATTTGCTTCTGATAGATTACAACGTCGCATACCAGCGAGTAGAGCTCTGATGATAGGGTGCAACACCGATCCACATAATTAACCTTGGAAATATTGGATTGCTATTTGTTTGAATAATGATGGCATTGGTGAATATTTCGATTCGGTTGGTGAAGTATGAATATGTACCTTGAACCTGCCACTTGGAAGTGCATTGAAGAATATATATATATATATATATATATAATATATATATATATATATTATATATATATTAATATATATATATATATATAGATATTATATATATATTATAGCTATATATATATATATATATATATATATATACATACATATACATATACATGTATATATATAGGGTGAATATACAGAGTAAAAAAAAAAGGATTACACCTGCAAAAAGTTTGAATATATCAGGCTATTGTTAATATTTTCAAACCAAACGTTTACCAATTAAGAAAGGACTAATTTCTGATGGGGTGGCCAATTTGCATTCATTTTGGTACATAGATTGTCCAATTATGCAAATTTCAGCAGAGCAACCCCCCCCCCCTTTTACCTAAAAATGGAGTTTGCTACAACGGCAAGGGCAGATTGCACTTCATTGAAGAGAAGGTAAAAGTGAACACTCAGTAATAATTTGCTTCAGGAGCTGTTTGATGATTGCAATGCTCTTCTTTCAGCAGAATGGTGCCCCGGCTCATGCATCTCGTCATGCACAGGAATTGATCAATGAGAGAAACCCGGATTTCATCAAGAAGAATGAATGGCTTCCAAACTCTCCCGATCTAAATCCTCTGGATAACCAAGTCTGGGGAATCATGCTGCATCTCTATCAGCAACACCAGCAGAAACCTAAAAACAAGACAGAACTGCTACTGTCAAGTGCTACAATCAATCAGGGAGAAAGTGCCCCAAGCTGGAATCAACACGGCTGCCCTAGCGTTCCGAAAGCGACTGCAGTCCTGCACAACAGCTGGAGGAAAGCATATCGAATAGTCAGTAATGCTAGCAGATACAACTGGTTCTTTCTGAACCACCACAACTAACCTTTTCAGAGCTAAAATAAAAATAACATAAAATGAACTATTAATATACAGTACGTTCAAAAATGGGGGGTTGCTCCGCTGAAACTTGCATAATTGGACAATCTATGTACCGAAATAGATGAAAATTGAATCAAATTGAATTGAATCCCCATCAGAAATTAGTCCTTTAGTATTTGGTAAAAGTTTGATTTGAAAATATTAACAATAGCCTGAGATATTCAAACTTTTTGCAGGTGTGGTTTTTTTTACTCACCCTGTATATATATATATATATATATATATATATATATATATATATATATATATATATATATATATATATATATATATTCTCATGCATATGGATAGCCCTACACTGTCTACAGTATATATATATTAGAGATGGGAATCGAACCGAACCCGAACTCTAAAATCTAGACTTTTGACCGAACCGAACCGAACTCGAACCTAGACTCTGACCAAACCCGAATCGAACCGGAACCCAGACTCTGGCCGAACCGAACCCGAACCCAGACTCTACCTGAACCGAATCCGAACTTCGTCCAAACCGAACTGAACCAAACTCTTGTAGTTCCTTTCTTCTTCACCAGCCTGACATTAAATATAGTTAGAACAATACAAATATAATATTAGATTAGTTTTTGCATTTACATGTCTTACAGTATCTAACAGCATATATTCAGGTAAGGCTGGTTCCGACACAAATTTTAAAATGGTAGCGGTACAAAGGAATGGTAGCGGGAAGCGAGACGGGCCTACAGAAGATAATGGATAGTCTGAATAGTACGGCATTGAAATATGGAATAAAGATTAACATCAAAGAGACTAAAGTGATGAGAGTATTCCTTAAAAATCTGAAAATGCTTGACTCTATCTAGGTGGATTTGTTCTTGTTAAATTCAAATTATGAATTTTTTTCTAATTTTAGTGTGCTACCTTAGTATTTTTGCAGCCAGATTTGCAAAATAATTATATGACATTCTATACGTGTTAAGACTATCTGGAGTAACTAATTTTGCACCATAGCAATGCAATAATTTCATAACTATTTTCGTAACTTCATAATTGATCTGAGAGTTTCAAATTTGAAACCCTAAGGTAAATTATGAAGCTTATTACTGGTCAGTTTATAGCAAACGGTGTATATTATGATCATTTTTCTATGGAAGTACACGTGTTTACCAAATCATCTTTATTTGACATTTTTATGTTACTAAATTGCACTTTGTCTCTGAAATACTGGATCAAATTTTAGCCAAGACATTTCCACTTAATTAGAAATGTATCTAATATATATAGGCCTATAGTGACAAAAAAAATTAAAAATTGATGAAGCACTATTTGCTCGTTATAATCAAGGAGAATATTTCAGATACAATAATAAAGCTAAATATCTATATTATGAACATTTGTTGGTTAACTTACAATATTTTAAGAAATGTACAGGAATAAATACCACTTCTCTCCTTTTTTCATTGTCATATTTTTACCCAGGTGAAAAAATGTGGCAGCTATTTTGACTTTTCTAAATTTTGAATTTTTAAGCATATTTATCATAAACCATTTTAAACATGTTTGTCATAACCATGATTATTATAAGTAAAGTTAAACTATTGCAACATTATCCAAACCAAACCACTTGGAACTCGAATCGAACTCTTGCGAGTTCGAAAACAAGCCGAAACCGAACCGAACCTTTGTAAGAACCGAACCCGAACCGAACTTTCATTTTCAACGAACCGAACTCTCAAATTGTCAACTGCTAACCGAACCCGAACCGAACTTTCATTTTCAACGAACCGAACCGAACCCGAACTCTGGAAATTCATAAAATTCCCATCTCTAATATATATATATTATTATTACATACCTGAAGATATCACTGAATTCAACCCTTTGCACAATAGAAGTATTTGCAAGAAAACAAGTTTTCTTAGTGATGAGCTATCCATTTCTTAATTAGAGGTCTGCAACATTTCAATTGTTTAACGGTACATAATAAAAAGTTCGTAAATCTAATGTCAGTTTCCTAAATCGAAGTCGACGACAGCACAATAATTATCTGCAATATTACGTTTAACTGCGACTCTTATAAAAATGTAATACCTAAAATTAAGCACAACTATTCGAAGGTACCAGGCTGACGTGATACTTGTTGAACTGCAACAATACCACAAGCCGAAATGCAGTGACAATCAGTACAATCAGCCTGCTAGCGTGACTGCTTGGTAAACACTAGCTAGCACCTGTAAGCCTACAGTCTGCTTAGCCGAAACCAGTGCGGCCCTCTGTGAACAAGGCTGTGTATACTGTATAGTGAGCGAAATCCAATTGTTGACCTCTATACTAGTATTTCCCCTATTGTCGGACAAAGTTCAACAAAGCTGGCGGAGCGGTTATTTAGTTGTGCTGCTATAATTATGACAAAGAGGAGGAATCGAATGACTGACAAAATATTTGAGAGTCTGGTATTTCTGAAGATTAATAATGGAAAGTTTTAGATGTACTTTGTGCACATTAACTGAATTTATCTCTGAATAACTACTTTGCATAGGCCTCTCAAGAACTACTTTGCATAGGCCTTGCACAAATATCTATAATAATCTTTTAAATATTTTCGCTTATATTCAGACATTTGCATTCTGTAAAGGCCTTCATATAATAATATAAATCTCATCTATTTGACAGAACAATAGATACAGAGACTGAGAGAGAGAGAGAGAGAGAGAGAGAGAGAGAGAGAGAGAGAGAGAGAGAGAGAGTAGGCCTACGTGTGTGTGTTTTAGTTAACCATAGTAATTTTAATTTTATTCTGGAGGGGCTTAAATGTAATGTAATAATTTTTAATTCTAGAAAAGCATGCGCATGTGTATCGAACATTATTTTAGTTCAGAGACGTTAGACGTGAACCTAAATTTTCTTTAGCATTTATTTTCAAGTTTTCGTGTTTAATTAGAATAAAATCAAGGTATTTGAACCTAATTTGAGAATTTGTAAAAAGATTCTTTCAATGTATATATTTTGTTTCTTTAAAAAGTATGAGTACTTTTACTTTTTATTCAAAAGTACTACTTTTTGTCGAGTACGTTGTACTTAAGTAAAATTCTGATCAAGTACTTTTTATTTTTACTTTTACCAACCATTACTTATTTCAGACTCACATTTCCCATCATCTGTTATAGTATGACCGCGGATCAGTATGTGCGGGGTTCAATCCTGGGATCGCCAGTCACTGAAATAGCCTTCGAGTGAGGAAACTGACGTTAACCTTAGCTTTACCACCTTTTTTGAAACAGCTAAATATTTGAAATCTGTTACAATCTCGTACCATTCACCGTAATATTAACTTAGTCTCCATTCTTGGGCACTCTCGTCATTTTCGCGTTCTTGAAGTTAATCAGTAAATCCTTATACCATATTTCAATGCCGTATCATTCAGATTATCCATTATATCTGCAATCCATTCTCGCTTCCCTTTACCATTCCTTGCTCATCTACAAATCTCGCATCTTGCAAGAATTTAACTCCTAACGTAATTATCGATGTAAATTCAATTCAGAATGAAAGCAAAACCCACAATAGTACTTAAGCTTGGTAATCGCCATTAACGCTGAATTAAAATGAGAAACTTAGCTTACAAATTATTTATTTACCTTATGCTGCTACCAAAAATCAGTTAAGACAGTGCAAATGAACAGTAGTCTATGTGACATATTAAAGTTAATGTAATAATACAGTAATATCACACGTGAGTAAAATCAAACACATCAGTGCCTATAAAGTACACAGATTGCCTGTAAAATACACAGAGTCAACATAATTAAACCATTGGTAAAGTCTCAAAACTTCCTAAAATATTTTCAATTAATTAACACGATTTATAATTATTGATATAGAGTAAATTTTCTTGCATATTAAGGAAATTGCTTCACAAAAGTCATATTGGAGGATATGGTAAGAAGCCGCACCAACGTGGTGCCAAAAGCTCAAAAACTAGCGCGTCAAAACTCGTCTCTCTCTCTCATAGTGCACTGCCTACTGGCAGGGCCTTGGTATATAACGCCTCCAATCTTCTTTGTCTTCCGCTTTCCTCGTCATGTCCACATATGAGTGGGTCTTTAAATCATCTAACATACATAATCTCGGCCTGCCTGCGCCTCTTTTTCCTACCATTTTACCTTCTATGACCTCTTTTAATAGACTTTACCCCTTAGAATGTGTCCTATCCAACTCTTCTTCCTATTTCTTAAAATATTTATTTAGCAAAATCTCATATCGTCAAAAAATCGTACCAGCAGCTGCAGGGTAATTGACAGATCATGGGTATTCATTGCATTGTGCCAGCGTTTGGTGCAATTTTACGATTTTGCATTCTAGCAGAATGCACGATCGTAAGCTTGTACTGAACTGTTCTTTTTCGACATCTACACCAACAATTAGACAGCATAAGCAAACAGCCCATCTCAGGGTAGTATTAAATTTCAAGAAGAAAAGATTAATAAATAAAACAAGCTAAAAGACATTTTGGTATCATTTCATAGAAACAGTGTAAATTTATTATTAATACCTATATTTTCGAAGTTGGGTATAAATTGTCTTTCTCTATAGCGTCTGAAAAATGGGTGAAAATACCAGGTAATTTTAGCAACGTTACTGAGATTTTACTATGGGTGTTTTTCTACCCCTTCCTGTAGTGCACTGGACAAAGAATTAATTATAATTGAAAAATTTGAACAGCAGCAATAGTTCCAATGACAGAAGACGATATATTAGGAATGCATAATATACAATAGAATTAAACACACGAGATGACCAATGAAAGGGTACGTGACAGCAGAAGTATTATCGTATAGTGACAGTGCAACACTTCATTAGTACTCAGAGCAGCAACAATACTGATCCTTAGCAGCATGAGCTACGTTACAGTACTATCGTGAGATTCCTTGTGATCTAAGCAATGTCTTGCTAGCCAATCAGACACTGTGAACAAATATAAAACATACAAATTTAGTTAAATTCGCATATTTCACATATAGGGCCTAGAGCAACAGGTATTCTAGTTATAGCCAGTTAAGGGGCACTGTCCCCTAAAACTTCCAATCTATCTATCCATCGATGTCGATCCATCGGCCAATCTACCTATCTCTCGGTGTGTAATTGAATTCCAGCGTGGTAGGCAATCGACCGAAGACGAGTACTGTTAAGGACGCCCTGTCGAGACCTGTACCGAAGAAAACATGAAGCGTGTCCAGGAAATGATACAAAAAATCGCCGATTTAGCTTCAGATACGTAATAGACTAAGTTGCCATATGGCACAACCCATCAAACTATTAGGCTACTGACTTTTCTGAGTTACAACAAGGTTTGTATTTGATGAGTTCCACGAATGTTGACCTAACTAACAACTTCTCGTTACAATCTTGATCAGTACAGAGCAGACCAGGCAATTTAAAAAATATGTTACATGGATGAGACTTAGGCTCACCATTTTGATTCCATATCTGGACGACAACTTCTATTTGGGTAATGTGGTTGAATTGTATGTCGAATTATTAACTTTAGAAGTTATATTTTAATAAGTGAACAGTAACTGATATAAGCCAGTTCATGAATTGACTTAGAGACAATATCGTCATGTATCAATACATTACATACCAGTATGTGTGAATGTTTGTAATAGAACAAGGAAATGTTAGAAATGGTCTCGAGTTCATAAGTATAGAATTAAAATAAGAGTTACCCTATCGCCCTAGCTTCCGGCCTCAGCAGCGAAACCCAGCACTTATTTGTGTAACGTATCAGTCCTTCGCATCAGTTTCATGTCTCATTTCTATACCGTTGGATGATATTCAGTATTCCATTCCTATACTAGTAGAAATGCCTTCAGCTCTCTGATCTCTTCTCATTCTCTTGATCATGAACTATATGCTGATGACACTCAAATGTACACTTGTTTCACCCCTACCTCCTGTTCTGATGCTGAAACCCTCCTGCAGCAATCTTTTCAGTCTATACCCTCTTGGATATCTGCTAATTTCTTGGTACTTAATCCATCTAAGACTGAATTCTGGTTGGTTTGAACACCTCAACAGCTTCTGAAGCTCAATGAGAAAACTCTTTCGTTATCTTCGGGTATTACAATATCACCTGTTTCTTCAGTGAGAATCTCGGTGTTATCTTTGATAAATATCTAACCTTCCCTGAACATATAACTAAAACTTCACAAGCATGTTCTTCCTTATCTGTGATCTTCGTCGAATACGTCCATATTTGTCACGTGAGACAGCTGCTACAATTGGTGCTGCTTTTGTGCAATCGAAGTTGGACTACTGCAATTCCCTGTTTTTAAATCTCCCTGGCTGTGAGATTGATCGGTTGCAGTTTGTTCAGAATTCTCTTGCGCAAGCAATTTATTGTAGTGCCAAGTACTCACATGTTACGCCTATTTTAAAGTCTTTGCACTGGCTAAAGATTAAAGAGGGTATCATTTACAAAACAGCTTCGTTAACAAATAAGTCCATCACCATTCCTAGACAAACTTGTATGTCTCACTTGATTAAAGTGATGCAGCCTGCTGTCACTCGGACTTCTAAATGAATTACTCTTGTTGAGACCTAACTTACCTTTACTCTCTAAGCTATCTAATCGTTCTGTCCAGCATGCTGCACCGCAGATCTGGAATTTTCTTCCATCCAATCATCGGAAATCTTCGTTTGAATCACAATGGCCTTTGCTTCCCTATGAGCAGTTCTATAGGCAGTTGAAGACCTATCTTTTCCACCTCTCTTTTCCATCCAGTGTCCATGTGTTGCGACCTGCGCCTAAACCTCCTTTTCTCTAATTCCCTTTACTTTGGACTGATTTTCTAGATTTTAGAATTTGCACCGTTTTTGGACCTTCTCTTTGATCGCCGGCTTGATTTTGCCTCAATAGTGCTCGATGTTGTCATTGATCACTGTGGCACTCTAATTGTTGTTATTAATATTATATGGAGGATTCTCTCCATCATTAGGGAAGCTGAGCTGTGACATTGATGCTCTATTGCAGGGCTCATTTTAAAGATATATCAGTTAATTTGAATATTTAGCAATAATTTATGATAATAGAATACTTAATTATATTAATTGTATACTTAATTCTTAGATCTAAAGTTAATCAAAAAAATAAAGAATTATAAATTATACTAATATAAAGCCTACAGGGATTTGGGCTTCTTTGTAATGTATACAAAGAAGCTCAAACCATGTTCAATTAAATCCTAGTCACACATCCTGTTGTATTTTAAATAATGTTCACAAACCTTGACAGTTTCTACTGCAGTAGTATTTAGCATCAGTTACACCTTCATCTTTGCATCTAAAAAATATAGAAAACTAGTAGGTACTAGGTAGGTCAGATTCTTTATCACAAATGATCAGAGACGGTCTAGTGGGGTTCCTCACTATAAGTGTACTGTGAAAGATGATCAAGTGGGTTTCTGTACACAGGTGTACTGACAGAGACGATATAGTGGGGTTGCTTACCACGAGTGCACTGTGAGAAACAGTCAAATGGGGCTTTGTTCCCGTGGCCTCTTGCATACAGGCAAGCGAGCTAGCTCAGCAATCAGATGGTACAGTAAGTTGTATGCATACAGCAAACACACTGTACTATCTTCAGTAAGTTGTGTAAGTATAACACACTGTATCATCTACAGTAGGTTGCATACATACATGATACAACACACTGGATATCTCTAATGGCATAGCAACAAATGACTAAGCCACAACATTCACTGAATCTCTATCACAGCCCATTGATTCCGTGATACAGTGGTTACAAAACAAATATGCAGTGCTACCAGACGAAGGATGGAGTCAAGAATAACAAGACAGAGACAAGATTAACATATTTTATTATAATTTTAAATTTAGTATTTTTATTCTTAACCTTTTCTTTAATTTATTTCTAATTTTGTTAAACTAATCTTGCGATGTAAAGACATTTAATTCTCAATTTCTCGCATCACCTTCAGTTTCAGGTTTTCTTAACTATGTAGCTATCCTATATTTTAGGAGTAGATAGCCGTCACGATCATCCGCCATACCTTTGCTATGGATCGAGATCAAAGGGGAAGGAGGGTTAGAAAGACAACTCTAGTATATGCAAAGCGGCGCCTATTGGAGTTCGATGATGAATTAGTACATTTTAGCTAACCATAGCAAAATTTACTTTTCAAAAATGACTAAACCGAACGCTGATATCTTGTCAGGCAAAAACCGAGTTAGACCCATATTTTCAAGCAGAACACGAAACAAAGATACATTTATAAGAAGCCCAACCGAATCAGAACACTGAAAATTTTACAAATTTTCATCTATAGTTAATATCTGCTGAAATGACCCATCGAGCACTTAAACAAATTACCATGTATACAACTTAATTATTAAATAATTTATATAATCATATACATTGACTTACAGTTTACATTTCTTGTAGGTTCTAGTTGCTTGTTCTTTCTCATCACATGCAGCACAAGTGCGAAGGATTTGTGATTTCTTGCTCTTACATTTCTTGTCAACAGCCGAAGAGCTTACTTTAGCACCAGGCTGTGAACATGCTGAAGCATCCTCTATGGCATAATGCTTAGAACACTCGGAATTAGGAGTGACTGTATATTCCTTATAGGGATGACTATCAGGATCAGACTCAATTCTACTACCTGGTCTCATATTATCTGCAGTTCTAGCACTACTACTTATCTCTTTTAAACTCAAAGCTCCAGCAACCATACATGTATTTTCAAATTCACCAGGAATGTTCTCAATTACTGATTCGTTAGAATAGTCTGTTAATGCCTCTGATGATATGTTTTCTATTTTCGGTTCATACAATAACTTTACTTCGCACAAATTAATAGTGTCTAAGCTATCAGAGAGTTCCAGCACAGCACCCGACATCTTCTCATTTGATGGCTTAGATTCTTCATATTCAGCACTTTTAAATGGTTTAGTTGACCTATATGCCGCCGAGGTTCTTACAGTCGTATTACTGGAAGCTTGATGTCCTTCTCTAATTCTATACACCACTTCCATGCTCCTATAAGGACATTTCTCATCAGAGCATAGATCAGACTGTCTCGTCATCAGGTATTTCCTTAAGTGACAGTCCACACACGTGCAGCCTTCCGAGGTATTTGTTGTATTAGAACTGCCATCTTATGAATAATAAAACAATATAACAATACAGCAAAAGTTTTACACTTAATTATGAACCAACAAAAACTCATAGTTTGGGATTTTATTTCAAGAACAAAAATTAAAAACAAAACTGATTGGATTGAAGTTATATGTATCTCTTAATAGCGGAGGCAGTGAATTAATAATTGAAGAATAACAGTGAATTTATGAAATAAATTAATAAAGTTAGCAAAATGAATGATTTACTAAGTATTAATGAATAAAAAGGTATCCGAACAGTATTATCAAGTAATTATCAGACACAAGTTACGTTACTACTTACTCCTAACTCAGGGAACTTAGCCGTACATTTCAAATATCATCTTGGATATTGTAGCCTTAAACCTAATGCCTAGGTTTAGCTGTATGATGCATAAAAACATTAACATATCAACAATTAGAGTGCTACTGTCGTCCACGATAACATACAACAATATTAAC
Organism: Enchytraeus crypticus; assembly: GCA_905160935.1. Classification (NCBI taxonomy): domain Eukaryota; kingdom Metazoa; phylum Annelida; class Clitellata; order Enchytraeida; family Enchytraeidae; genus Enchytraeus; species Enchytraeus crypticus. The sequence continues at coordinate 377,746 of CAJHZI010000454.1, read as the reverse complement.
ATCGACGTCTTCAACTGCCTATTGAACTGCTAATATGAAGGCAATGGCTATTGTGATTCAAACGAAGACTTCTGAAGAGTTGGATGTGAGAAAATTCAATATCTGCGGTGTAGCATGGTGGAAAGAACTAGCTTAGAGTGTGACGCTAAGCTAGGCTTTACAAAAGTTATTAATTTAGAAGACCGAGTAACAGAAGGTTACAACATTTTAATGCAATGGGTAACATGAAGTATTTATGCACAGTGATATTCTCTATGGATTATTCTGTTGAGAGTGATCTCAAAAGAAAGCTAATCGTTTGAGAGGTCAAATTGGCCCGTATTAGAACCTGTGTGCATTGGTAAGGTGGCTCAGTTAAGTAATTCATTTAGATATTTGAAATGCACGGCTAAGTTCCCTGAGTTAGAAGGAGTAAGTAGTAATGTAACTTGTGTCTAATAATTACGGGATAATACTGTTCGGATCTTTGTAATTGCTACTGACTGTTACCTTACAGAGCTTAGGCTTTTTTGTGGTAAGCCTCTTCCTGATTATTTTTTTAGTTTCTAATTAAGTATGCTGTATTTGTTGTTTATTATGACATAGAAAACAAATAAGAAGGTTGAATTGAAAAAATAATCATCTAGCATTCCAAGTCTCTGGCTTTCACTGACCTGTTTTCCTTCCTGTCTTCTTTCAATTTCCTTCTTTAGTAAACCACTCCCTCTCAGTGAATGACCCACACAGTTCTTCTTTTTATTACTTAGGATATCTATCAGTTGTCTTTTTATGCTAACCTTATTTAGAACTTCTTTGTAAGTAATTTTGTCAGTCCATTTTTTCTTCTCCATTTTTCTCCACAGCCATGTTTCATTTGCGTCCATTTTCCTGATGTTCTCAGTTTTTAGAGTCCGTGCTTTACAACAATAGAAGCGTGCCCACACTAAAGTCTTTACAATCTTTATCTTCATAAATTTATTCAAACTTTTGTTAGTAGTGCTTTCCTCTTACTGAAGGCTTCTGCTGCTTGAGCAATTTTGCATTTTATTTCTGTTCCAAATTTACCACCATCCGCTATCGTGTTCTGGTGCATTTCCTAGCGATTGGTCCATTGCATATATCTTTATGCAATTTTATTGAAATTCTACTATTACTTCCTGATTCATGTACAAATTTAAAAATTAACCTTTTATATCTTTAGTCAACTCCAATCATATTCAAGATCTATAACATCATTACTCAGTCTATAGTCCGTCAAAAGTTATTCAAAATCAACAAACATGAAGATATATTTTTCAGCTTCAATGCTACCTTTCACGTATAACTCGCATTAATCCTATTGCTTCTAATGTCTAGTATCACATTCCTGAAAACTGCTTTCCTCGATATACTGATGGGTCCGACTTAGTGCCGACTGACCACAACTTTTCTATTCTTCGCACTTCTTTCGCAGTTGAGACGTGCATGGGACTGAGGGTCTGTTGTTTAGCTTTGTGTGCCATTAAATCACGGGAAAAGTATTCATGGATAGTCGGGTCTCCTTTGCATTCCTCAGCTTCTGCCTAAGTCGCCTCTTATGTGCATGCGGGAGATGACACAGCAGCTTCCTTGCGGTTGACCTTATTCTGCAGTGGCTCTCACAATCTCTCGTACAACATGGGACACATTAAAATTAAACATGGCAATTATTATTAATGGTTCGGATAGCTTACTGTGATTATGATTTGCGTTTTGTTCACATTGGGATGCAGCCTTCATCAAGATCTTATACTGTGATAGGAAGTCAACGAATTTGACGAAGTCTTCAAGCTGTAACTATAAATAAGTTTAAAAGCACCATAACAAAAATTATATTAAACGAGCAATTATTAAATGAAACATCAGCTCTCTCCCAACATTCTCTTATAAATACAAACATTACTTGCTTAATAACTGGTAATCTCCTATTTCTAACCAAACACTCCTACGTTTTATGATAATTTAGCAAACTTAATGTAAATTATTTTAAATTTGCACTTTCCATAAAAATGATTGTAAATTGGACTCTCTCAGAGTCTTTTACCGGAAAACGATACTGGAGTTAAAACTGGGTCTTCAATCGGATAGGATGACATGCGTCCCCTTTGATGGCCTAGTTTTTATTAAATTTCTTGTGCACATTTTTTGATTTTGTTTTTTTGCACTTACAGGAAGTATCGCACTTATTACTTAGATTTTGATAATGCCTATTTAAGTTTTTGTCACGCGTTCATTGATGTGATTACTCTGTGAAATTTTGTGAAAATAAAACATATTTCTCTCTCTCTCTCTTAAATGTCAAATTTATGTAAAACAAACTTTAATCCTTGTAAAGATTGTTGTGTAAAAACAGCGTGAGCAACTAATCTAGCTTAAGCTAAACATAAATGGCTAGTTAAACTCAATACTGATGTTAACTACTCAGATTATGCAGTCCAAAAGGATTATTCTAGATACGACTTTGTTAGAATCTTTATTTCTAGAATCAGTTCAAAAAGACTTATCGTCCGGTTGCTGAAATAAGGTCAAAAGGAATCTCAGCTTTTGTAATAAATAAATTTTTTGAGCAAATAAATCATTTCGATCAACATGAGCTCTAGCCCTTTTAAGAACTCGTGTTATGCAGTAAACAAAATCATTCCTTTAACCAAGCTCTCAAATGCTTTCAAATATGCGTTGAGTTGAATAGAATTGCTCCTATAGCTTCTGTTGCATCATATCCTCTTTTAATTCTAAATGTGATTTACTTAAATTCATCTCTACTTGATGGAATGCATTTGTCTTAATATTTTAATATGTCTGAATATATCTTGAATCAATCTTAATACAGCGGATTAGTATGTGTGGTTTCAAATCCGGAGCTCTCCCGTCACTGATATCGCTTTCGAGTGAGGAAACTAACGTTAAAATTAGCTTTACCAGCTTTTTAAAATAATTTAATTGTAGTCTTTACAGATCACCCCAAGGCGGGGCTGGAGACTTTCAAAGGTAGCCATTACATTTCAGCATATACACCAGTAACAAAAGCAGTTGCCATGATATTATATAGATCAAAGATTTCACGCTGTAGCTATAATACAATATTAAAAGAACGATTAAACCACGTTCTGTCGTAATCCGCTATAATCTAGTGGCTAGGGGTCAGGCTTTAGAACCTGATAACCTGGGTTTGATACTCGCTCGCGTTACTTTTGTTAAAATCTTGTAATTGCTGAAGTTTTCAATGTTAGGGTTAGGGTTGGGGTAGGGTTAGGGGTAGTTGTGGCCATCATGTGGCCAGTAATCCTACCCCAACAATCCTATCGAAAAACGTCATCAATCTAGTTACGAATACTTTTGCGGGAAAGTGACACACAACGAAATGTCAAAGTGCTTGACATTTCGTTTTTGTCGTTCGTTCTTTTAATTTTGCTAGCTGCTGCTTTAATCACGCAGCAGCTAGCAAAATTGGCGGGCCAATTATGGCCCTTTGGCTATACTCTGGAGGGCCAAGATAGAAGTCATTGCAGGCCAAAAATGGCCCGCTGGCCACGTTTTGAGAACCCTGGTGTAAATGTAATGAGTTAACTATTAACGGTTTTTAATCAATTTATGCTTTATTTTTCGCAGCTAAGAAGGACAATGACTACATTGCAACTAATAATGTAACTATTTCGCTAGGCAATTGTTTACTTAACAGAGCATCAAGCACAAAATTTCTGGGGTTATTGAAGACAAGCTTACCTGCAAAGAGCATATCAGTCATGTGGCCAGTAAAATCAATAGTGTCAATACTATGTTTAATGTTATATCGAGCTGTGATTTTATTTCTGATAGCCGTCACAAAGATTTTTATTTTTAATAGTGCACTGTAAGTTCAATATAGTATTGCAGTTTATGGGGTGCTTCGTCTAGTGCGAAACACCTTATTCATGTGTCTACTGTCTATTAACAGATTGTTACGCACTTTGCAATACCAGAGCAGATTCTTCAATACTTCTTTATGCTAATTATATTGTTTTAACTAATTATCTTCAATACAAACTTTCAATTAGTACATTAATATATAAATGCCTTTATTATGAAGGATGTTAAATTTTGCAAGCGAAATGTTCTCGCTCAATGCCACTGAGCACTCATACTACACCCGGGAATCCATGCCTAATTATTTATCAATTGTGTCCAGTAGCCTACTTTTAATTTTAGCTCAGTTGTCTACACCTGCTGTTGTGTCTGGAATATTCCACATTCTATTCGTAAAACATCTTTCACGAATTCATTCAGTAAATTACATAAAGATTATCTAATAAGTTGTTGGTGAACTCAAGTTAATTGCTAACAATTTCAATTACCAGAGCTGCTTTTTCTACAATCTTGCGAGTATGGTGTGGTGTTCAGCTTGATAAGATGCAGTATACCTTTACTGATGGCCATACGTACTTGCAATGATTTCATTTGTATTTTCTATTGACGGTGCGTTTTTTCTTCTCTCCCTGATTGCACTGATGTTTTCGTATAGACCTTACATAAAAGGTGTTTACTTTGAAAAATCGCACTTTATATTTTTTCTTTCGCTAGGAGGCGCCACCGTGCAATCATAAACTTAATTGTTTTATGGGTGGCAACTGCAACGTAATTTATCGTAAAAATGTAATATATCCTCTCTAGATATTAAATTTAGACATATATTAAATGTAAATTAAGACATATGTTTATCATTATTTGATAAGTAATGGTAATATAATTTTTTGTAATTTTAAAAACACCATTCTGTTAACAAATGACGAAAAACATAATAAATATATGGGAATATATAGAATATTGCCAGCCGGAAATATAAGCACACTCCCCTTCCCGCTCCCCCATTAGGCTTTGTTTATTATGTGAACAGAGTTACCGCTACATAATATAAAAGGTCTATACCATTCGTAACATTTATGTTGTTGAGTATGTACAAGTACTGAAATAAACATATTTCTCTCTCTCTCTCTCTCACTCACACTAGATTATTTTTACATAATGCTACTGTTTGTTGGCTGAAGTTAAATTCATTAGAGATATGAAATAATATTAATTTATTATTTCAATATGTTTACAAAAAAGTTTGAAACAATGAAAGTTGTCATTCTCATTTGTTCATGCACAGACGATCAGCAAAAAATCGACAACTAACAACCAAAATGGACTAGATTTCGTTGATCACTTTGGCTGCAAAATACTTGTCAGAAATTGCAAAACATAATTTTGGCTAGGCTGCCCTTCCCATGTGGATGGAGCATAATTGTACAAAGCAGTTGCCAGACGGCTAAAACTCGCTTCATATTTTAATTGTTTTGTGTCATTGATTAATTATTAAAATTCTTGAATATTTAAATTCAGATATTGGTAAGTAATAAGTACTGATTGGATTTTGAATTTATGAATTCAAATTATTCCATTATCGAAAGGAAGTGAACGTTGTCCTATTGGTATATAGAGCTGTTGAATGACTGTTTACTGCAGAGATCTTAGGAATTTTATTTAGTAGTCTATGTCTGGCGATTTTGTGATTTTAAATCATTTCTTCAATGATTTTGATTTTCAAATAATTTTTAAAAACTAAAGAAAAATGATTTTGATTTAAAAATTATTCTCTGTCAGATGATTTTGATTTAAAAATAAAAATCATATTTAAAGTGATTTTACCCAACACCACTTTTAGGCCTTCTTCGAGGCAGCGTTTCTATCTTCTTTTAGGTCTTCCCTCTGTTTATTCTTTTGCGATCTGCTTTGTAATAAAGTTTCTTTCTGGGGAATCTGTTTTCGTCCATCAGCAGCACATATCCAGCTCATTTCATTAATATTTTCTCTATGATTCCACTGACAATTTGTCGTTATGCCCTTCTCCTAATGTCCTTCGGGCTATTTGTTTTCAAACACTTCGATTTTGATTGATCATTTTCCAAAATTTATTTTAGATTTTTGAAATGCAGGCAAATGCCTTAAAATTAAATTTCACTATAACTCGGTAACGCCGCTGCCGACCACCGACGCTCCTGTTAACCAGTGCAAATTTTGAGTGCCGCCAGCGACCAATAGGGTGCCTCACGCTAGTACCGACCAACAGTGTATCGTCATTTGGATCTATCTGGTGCACAGCATGATGAAAATCTGGTATGTATGATGAAACCACCTTACTCTCATCTAAACAAAATCGGCATCAGTTGCTTAAATCAAACACTCAAGATTTCTTTAAAATTATCAAGTTTCTCAGGTCTACCTGAGCACAATAAAGTCACACAAAAATCTACATACATCTTCTCTCCAATCAGCCACTGATGGCTCAGAAATCTTGTACAAGGGATTGAACGAGAGGAAAGTTCTTGGGTTCCGATTCTCAGGCCAACATTTAATATGAACGGGACCTGCAGGAGAACCAAATTCCAGCTCCTTCCGATACAAAGCGGCCTTATCCTTGTCCTACAACACCATGTAAACCTCCATACAACACAAGTTAAGAACATCAAATGACTCGATTAATTTGGGTTAATATCTAACTGAATTATTCGATTTGAATTGGATTTAATTTGAATTATTTCTAACTGAATTTTGAAAGATTTACAATTATTTGACTTATTATATCTCCCTCATAATACTGCCCAATAACATGTCCAAAATATACAATCAGCCTAATTATCTCTGTCCACTATTTCACTATTCATTGCTACATACAAATGCGCAATCAATTAGAAAATATCCCCAGTCTTACCCAGTACTTACCTCTATTCATTCTTCGTTTTTCTTCAAATGTCTAAGTGTAACTAACTTCTCAAAAATTTCATCACTACGTGTGCAACTTTTTCAAATCTTTAAATTTCTGATATTCTCCATCTCTCCGATAAAAGTTTCACTCAGTATAACAGAGTGATCTACGCCAAGTATCTATCAACTTTATTAACTCGGCCTATTGACATGCTAAACACATATTCTTTACTATTATTCAAGACCTCCTTCGCCTCTTGCTTTCTCTCTCTCGTCAGAATACGGCCAAGTGGCAGGTTCAAGGTACATATTCATACTCAAAGTCTGCTTTCTCACTCCTTAAGAGCACTCCTTAGATCAACAAGTTAATCCCTTCACGAAGTCAATTGCTTATCCATACCTTATGTAGCCTATAGCTTGGAAAAAGTATAGCTTCTGAGGTGGTTTCTCGTTGCATTCCTCAGTTAGATGGATTAATTACCATTTAATCCTGGGGGAAAATATTTCATGGTGAGGTGGGTCCCCTCCTGCTATCCTCAGCTCCTGCCTTAGTCGCCTCTTACGTATACTCAGCAGATTGTTTGCGGTTGCCCTACTCTGCAGTGGTCCAACCACACCCGAGTACAACACGGGGAAACCTAGTACTATACTTCACATACTATTATTATTTAGAGATCAGTTTGCATAATTTAGTAATTCTAGAACTTGTCAATACTAATAAAAGTACCTATATAATAAAATATCTATTACTTTAGGGGCGTACCGGATTTTTTCAAATCCGATGGAACCGGATTTCAGACCCAAATCCGGTCGGAACCGGATTCGGATTTGGTCAAGTTAACACTGTAATTTTTAAAAACGGTATAAAACCAATGTTAACGCCAGTGTCATCTCTCGAAAGAGGTATCAGTGACATGTGAGCGCAGGATTTGAACCCCGCACATACTGATACGCAGTCGGAAGTCATCATTATCATTAAGATATTAACTAGGTTATCAGCGTTTGCTCAATCAATCAACACTATTGAACCATTCACTAGGTTATAAGTGCATGTCAAAACAAGTCGTTCAAACAGCATGTAGTCATTAAAAGGCTCATAAAATCATCATCATTGAATAATTAACTAGGCTATCAATATATGCTCAATCTATTCATCATCATTAACTAGGTTATAACTTTATGCTCAATCAGTCATCATCATTAAGTCATTTAATTAATTAGGATATCAGTATATGCTTAATCAAGTCATCGTCAAGAAGTCATAAACTGCTTCAATCAAATAATAATTGAATCACTAAGTTATCAATATATACTCTATCAAAGCATCACTCTAAAGTCGTTCACTAGATTATATGAGTGTATGCTTAATCAAATAATCGTCACTAAGTCTTACATTCTTCTTCTTTGGAGGTAAATTTTCAGATAATTTTGAAATATCAATTTACATGTATTACTTTTTAAATTAAATGATTGCTAAATCCGGTAATATATCAAACACAGGGAACCAACCATCAAAATCCTGCAGCTCGCTTTGCCACAGATAGCTGCTTCTCTCTCAAGATCGGTCTGCTTCTCCTCAGGCTGTATCCAGTATGATGTGTCAGTGGGGTCCATGTCAGACGCTCTTATCCAGCGCCGCAGACATATACAGAGTGATCCACCAAACTTTATATAGAGGGGCAACAGTAAATACACCTAGATAGAGCAAAATATAGCAGCAGCTTATGTACACTTTACCTTCAAAAAATCAAGTAGTCGACATAAAAATTGCAAGTGTAAATTTTCAAAATCTAGCATCTTCAATACTATAATAAATTATCGACGTTATTTTCTAGAAATTAAAATATAAAGTAAAATACAAAGCTTGGGTCTAATATTATCACCTTCTAAAGCTCAAATCTCTCTCTCAATGAACAACTGCATTTTGGTAGGTCCATGTCATATCAATAATAAAATCTACCGTTATAAGTCATCATTCTCGAATAGTAGCTTACAACGGTGATGTCAACGTCTGTTCCATTAAAACCACGCAGACATATAGCTAACGTCGTAAAACATCATCTAATAATACTAAGTATATGTCCCACATTTCTTCTATCCCAGCCTCAGAATTCTTTAATCCTCTAATCACCAATGTTCAGGATTCATTTGGTCACTTCTATTCCAAGGCTCTTCTTCCCGACGAAAACTGTTACAAAAAAAATCCAGTGCGCCAGACTAGTGCTTAACGACTCATCTGAGAGAGCAGAATATAAATGACTCGCACAGCTCAGGGAGCCGACTCTTTTCAGCTGCTCAGATTCACACCAGCACAGTACTCACACTAGTTCCGACACTGGCTACAGAAGGAGCCTGTGTACACTGTACATGACAGGTAGGCCTAGTCGAGAATTTAGCAGTGTTGCCAGTTGAGTGCGTTTCACCCTCAGTTGGGCTATTTATGGACTAATTTCGTTAAGGCGTTGGGAAATTTTTTTAGATGTCAGGTAACCCCGATTACGAATGTTATAAGCAGACAACTGCGAATGAATGCACATTATAGACAATACATACGATGAAGTGATAGTCTGAAATAAAAACTAAATTAATCTTAATGTCACTGTATTACTACTCCAAGGTCATCAGTCTTAAATTTGTATCACACCATTAATTACATGTGTATAAAAATAGCTAACGCAGGTTTACATTGATTTTTATTTCCGAAGTTACCATCAGCGACGGTTTTAGCCTAAAGTGGAACTCTTCCCATCTGAAACGGCTTTATATGAAACGTTTTATAAACTGTAATCTACATGTATTTAATAATACATGAATTATATAGTTTATAAGTATTCGAAGGCGACAGCTGTCAATGCATGATATACTCTATTAAACATTAAACATCTATAGCCTAATGTACTACAGTCTGAGAGGCTGAGAGTGAAAACCCGCCTGTTTTAGATCGTTTGAAATGCAGGCATATATTGGTCTCCAACATGGCCTGAATAATAGTGAATCAGAGCGTTGTATTATAGCACTGTCTGGAAGTGCTCACAGAGAGCAGCTCTTATAGAGCGCTAAGCTGCTATTGAGTTCAAAGAGGAGCACAGAGTGAGTCGAAAGAGCAGTGAGCAGTTAACTCTAAGCCAGACTATATTACACACGAAAAAGTCACTCCTTAGAAAGAGAAATGCCTTAATGCACAAAGGAAAGCTAAATACTGCTAATGCTCTCTATAAAAAATAGAAAAGTTAATCGAAATATAATTCATATCAGTTAACAAATCTAAACTCTGCTACTAACTCTTATGACCTATAGGCAGCAGTAAAGAAGGTGGCGGGTAAGAAGCAATATTAATGGTCTCTACCCAATCCGTGCAGAAATGCTGAACCATTTGATAGTTATTATTTTTTGGTCTCACTCCAGTGAGCATAGTGAACAGTGGCGGATCCAGAGGAGGGCCCAGGGGGTCCGGGCCCCCCCTTAGGCCCGCCGATAAAATTTGTAAAACTATATTATCATTGTTTCTATGGCAATTTCGATGCGTAAATAAGTTTGTATAAAAGCAGTGATTGGGGGGAGGTACGAGAGGAAACTCAGTTCCAATAGCTCGATTTTGTTTTAGAAAAGGCAATTTGATATACTAGGAGCCCTCCCTGTATAATGCAAGGGGGCCCAAAAAATGTTGACCGTTTCATATATCTCAGTTTTTACTTTAACAACTGGATAAAGGGTGTAAGTAAAAAATGTGAACTCTGTCCCGGAGCAGTGGTGCAAGCAGCCTTGGCTGGGAGGCGCCCCTACCGCCAAAATTAGGTCACTTTTGCAATTCGTCCAGATCCGCAGAGTTTCTTCAGAGGTGAAAATTAACCTGATTTTTTCCAAAATAAATGTAGGATATTAGGTTTTCCCCTGACTTTACTAGGAGTATCAGTGGGGGGGGGAATAAGATACGGGTATACAATCACTCTATGAGCCAAACTCAGTAGCGAAATTTTTTTAGCCCCCCCAGAGCATTTTGTCTGGTTGCGTCATATGTCTCAAAGAAGGCGGGCGTAAACAAAAAATTTGTAAACTCTCAAAAATATTTCGCCCCCCTTAATAAATTCCTGGATCCGCCCCTGATAGCGAACCTATCATAAGCCAAGTGAATAATCTATCCATTGATTCCGCAGCAGAATTTACAATTTTCCAAATTCTGAACAAATTAAAACCAACCGCCACTGGTCCCGATGATCTTCTTTCATGGTTCTTGAGACGTCTGCTCAAGTTTTTGCAGCTTCTCCTAGTAACCTAATCAGTATGTCTATCCGTAACTCCTATGTACCAATTCAGTGGAAACCCTCAGTCATTAAACCGATACCCAAGGTTTCTTGCTCAAGTGTTAGCTGAGACTATCGCTCTATTTACATCACCTCGGTACTCTCACGTATCACTGAGCGTATTAGAGCATGTCACGGTAAAAATACTCAGAACTGCTATTTTCGCCTACTAGCCTTGATTTCATCAATCAGTATGCATTTCGCCCTACAGGATCCACTACTGCTGCCCTCATTGTCTTCTTTCACAGACTTTCTTCTATGCTCCAAACTGAGCCCTTCGTCAGAGTAATAATAATTTCAAAAATAATAAATAAACTATGCATCCTACATGTTCCCAGCAATATTAATGGGTGGATTGCAGCTTCCTCTCTTCACATACTCTCGTTCACATACTAGAGATGGGAATCGAACCGAACCCGAACCGAACCGAAAAATCTGAAATTATGGCCGAACTGAACCGAACTCGAACCCAGACTCTGGCCGAACCCGAACGAACTCAGACTCTGGCCGAACCCAAACGAACTCGAACCCAGACTCTGGACGAACCCGAACGAACTCGAACTCTGACTTGGTCCAAACCGAACCGAAGATCCTCTCTCCCTCGCCAGCTTCAGGTGAAAGGAACACTTTTCTTTTAAGTTCTTTTTCAAAGGCTGCATTAAAATATTTAAAAAAAGAAGTGAACACGCATTACAGTGAATAATCAACTATGTTGATATCTATCACTTTTAAAACCACATGTTTAATCCGTTATGCAATTTAGACCATTTTCCGTATAATCAGTCCAGTGAATGTCCGAGATTTTACTCTCAGATCAGCGCGGCCGGGATTCGAACCCACGAGGATTCAAATCACCTCAGGATTTGTCATTTAAGACTTCATGACGTTACCCCTACGCTATTTAGACATTCTAATTATGGAGAATGTTTGACATTATGTAGAGATAGTAAGAACAATACAGATACATATAATAGTTTTGCATTTACAAGTCTTACAGTACCTAACAGCATATATTCAGGTAAGGCTGTTTCCAATACAACTTTAAAATTAACAACAGATAGCATTACAAAAACCACAGGTATTTCAGATACGACCGCTTATTCGTACCGATTAAACATCAGGTACGATTGAATTTCAGACTATAAAAGATGACATAAAAAGCACAGATACGTTTACTTTTTTCTTAGTGTAATTAAAGCATAATGGCTCATACATCTTATACATAGCGATATTATACACACAAATAAATAATTTGAATGCTTTAAGTTAATCGTAGTGAGTGGCGAACTCGAACACAGACTCCGGCCGAACCTGAACCGAACTCGAACCCTGACTTCGTCTGTACAGAACCGAACAGAACTCCAGAAGTTCGTTTCTCCTTTGCCAGCCTCAGGAGAAAAGAACACTTTTTTCAGCTATTTTTCAAAGGCTGCATTAAAATAGTATGAAGAATGTAAGAACAATACATTGAATTCAGATACATATAATAGTTTTGCGCTTAGAAGTCCTACAGTATCTAAAAGAATAAATTCAGATAAGGCTGGTTCCGATACACTTTTAAAATTAACAACAGATAGCATTAGAAAAATCACAGGTATTTCAGATACCTATCTTGTACGACTAAATTTGAGATAAAAAAAGAAGACATAAAAAGCAATGTTAGTTTTTATTGGCTTAATTAAAACATAATGGCCCATACATCTAATACATGGCGATATTACACACACAAATAAATATTTTGAATGCTTTGAGTTAACCGTAGAGAATGGTGCGGAGGAAAATTAGTCAGCCATATTATTACTAGCCATGTTGCACAGTAAAATACTTCTAAATGAAAACAGTACAAACCATTTTTTAGATTAGTAGCACCAGTTGTAGATATGTATTGAAATCCCCTAACCTCATACAGGCTGTACATAGACTAGAATGTTGTTTATAAAACTTTCAGGCAAATGAGATACAAAATTCACTCAAATAGCACAAATTACTAGAAATAGGCCGTCCTTATAAGCCGTGCTTAAATTGTTGACATTACTACCTAATAGAAAGTACTATTGAGGAAATTTTAAACAGACATATAACTATTTTTTATTTTTTATTACTCTAACTCTCAAACGTGTAAACAAAAGAAATTAATTACAAAAACAAATTGATTAAAAAGTGACTGTTTTGGTCTAATGCTTATTCGCTAGTTTTAATTTAGTTTAATTTAATTTCTCATATTGTGAAATAAATTAATATGTGCAACTGTTGTTGAAGAAATTATCTGATATGAGTAAGGCTTAGAAGGATTCTGATCTTACTGAATTAGATTTACGAAGTGTCTAGATATACCTATGGCTGGTGGCATGGTATATCTATGGCATATTATTTTAATTTGCAGCTAAATGCTCTGCGGTAAATTCATTCAGTGTGGGGATTTGTTTTGATTATAATATAACATAATAATAACAACAATTAGAGTGCTACAGTCATCGATGACAACATCGAGCACTACTGAAACAAAATCAAGCTGGCGAGCAAAAAAAGAAGGTCCAAAAACGGTGCAAATTCCAATATCCAGAAATTCAGTCCAATGATTATAGTTACAGACGATTACGATTTTGTAGTACGATATGTTGACATCATCTATTCAACTAAGTGCTATTCAACTAAGCAAAATCGGAATCGCCGGTGGCTTTAATGGTATTGATGCTAGGCTTTAGATTATGGGTTTGGTATTCGATTCTGGCTCGAGTCAATTTTATTTTCTTAAATTTTACTAACTTTTATTACTTTCTTAAGAATATGGTTAGGGTTAGGGAAAGGGGTAGGGGTTAGGGTTTGGAATAGTTAAAAACATTCAATTAAATTTAAAATTACTTGGTTTTTGACAATTGACAGTCAGGCCTATAGTCCTATTAGACCTTAAAAAATCCCGACAGTTCTCTTCCGCTGAGCATTTAATTAAGCTATCCAGGAATTTGGAATAATACATAATATCTCAAACCTCAAACAATTACAGTAATAATAATAATAATAATTAGTAATAGAACTTCGAGTTCTTTACACTCGAGGTAAAAAATACAGAAAATAATAATAATAATAATCATAATAATAATCAACTAATTAGTAATAGTTATACTACGCAACGTTTTATGAAACATTTTCCCGAGTTTATGTAAGAATTAGTAGTTTAGGCTTCAGACTAGATCTAGTAAGCGCTCATTTGCTTGCTGAATCGATATGTGTATTTGCTATCTATCAATTTGGTGCAAATGTTTGCTTATTGAACAAATCAATTCACAATTTCATATGGAATATTATTTTGATAAATACCTGTATGTCAATTACCACTGAAGTAACAAGAGTAAGAGCAGGGCTGAAGGTTAGTATGGTTTCATTATCTTATATTTGTAAATTTCTTCTATTGATTCGAAACCAAGACTTTTGAGTCGAGATCTTTGTCTTGACCCTATATACTGTGTTGCATTCAAATTTATAATTACGCTTATAAAAAGGCTATTTCGTAGATTGGCAAGATATGTTAAGTGGACTCTATATGGACTCAAATTCCAAGTACTTGTCCTCAATTTCACAATTAAAAAAGTAAAGCTACTGTTAACGTTCGTTTCCTTACTCGAAAGCGATGTCAGTGACGGGCGAGCCCAGGTTTTGAATCACGCACATACTGATCCATGGTCGAATATCTTATCAACATCGCCATTGGCTCCAGCTTATAATTACAGTCTCTTACGAGTCCCAATCCATACATCTCTGAAAATGCTTGGCTCAATCTAGGTAGTCTGTTCATATTAAATTCAAATTATGAAATTTTCTAATTATAGAGTAATATAATCGTAATATAATCGTAGCTAGATTTACAAATATTTATAGGAAATTTGCTTAGGCTATCTGGAGCAAATAATTTTGCACCATAGTAATGCATTAAGTTTTCTTCACTATTTTCTTAATTTCGTAATTAACTTGAGTTTCTAATTTTAAACCTTAAGCTAATTATGAATTTTATTACTGGTTCAACTGATAGAAAATGTTATATATTGATCACATTTCTGTGAAAGTACACAGGTGTTTACCAAATCGTCCTTATTTGACATTTTTATGTTGATAATTGCATTTTGTCTTTGAAAGATTGCATCAAATTTTAGCCAAGACTATTCCGCTTGATTATAAAAGTTTAGGCATAATGACAAAATTTATTTTTTAATTAATGCGGCATTCTATTTGCTGGTTAAAATTAAAGAGAATATTTCAGATACAGCAAGAAAGCTGAATATGTATTTCATGAACCTTTGGCAATTAACTTAGAATATTTTAAGAAATGCACAGGAATAAAGACTACCTTTCTTTTTTCATTGTCATATTTTTACTCGGGGGTAAATTGTGGCAGTTAACATGACTTCATGTATTGTTTTTAAGTACATTTACCAAAATCCATTCTAAACATGTTTATCTTAACCATATTTATTACAACTTTATAGGTAATGTTAAATAATTGCAACATTATCCAAACCATTTCGAACTCGGATCGAACTCTTGTGAAGTGGAAAGCAAGCCGAACCCGAACCGAACCCGAACTCTTGTTCTAACCGAACCCGAACCGAACTTTCATTTTCAACAAACCGAACCGAACCGAACTCTCAAATTGCCAACTGCTAACCAAACCTGAACCGAACCGACCTTTCATTTTCACCGAACCCAACCGAACCGAACCCGAACTCTGGAAATTCATAAAATTCCCATCTCTATCACATACCACAATCTTTGATGGGCAAACATCATGACCAAAACCATTCAATGCCAGTACAGGCCCAGGATCAGCCCTGGGACCAACTGTATTTGTCATTGTTACATCAGACTTAGACCCAGGGGCGGATCCAGGAATTTTTTAAGGGGGGGCCCGAAAATTTTTTAGAGTGAACATTTTTTTGCTTACGCCTTCTTCGGGACATGTGACACAACAAGACAAATTTTTGCGGGGGGGGTTTCAAAATACGTTCGGCTCATAGAGTGAGTGTATACCCGTACCTTACCCCCCACCGCTCATACCCGTACTAAAGTCAGGGGAAAACCTAAAGTCCTACATTTGTTTTGGAAAAAGTAGGTTAATTTTTTCACCTCTGAAGAAACTCTGCGGATCTCTAAGAATTGCAAAAGTGACCTAACTTTGGCGGTGCAAACAGCTTAATCTTTTCAGCCTTTTCAGCCATTTTTTCATTTCTTAACAGCCTTGGCTGGGGGGGGGCTTAAGCCCCTCCCAGCCAAGGCTGTTTGCACCACTGCTACGGGATAGAGTTCACATTTTTTACTTACACCCTTTTTTCCTCCAATTTGGTTATGCATTAGTTTAAGTGAAAATTGAGAGCTAGTGAAACGGTCAACATTTTTCAGGCCCTTTCTATTATACAGGGTTCCTAATATATTCTAGAAAAAATCGAGCTTTTGGAACTGCATTCCCTGTCTTACCCTCCCCCCGGGCCCCCCCTAACCACTGCCATTTTATTGGCGGAGCTAAGGGGGGGCCCGGGCCCCCTGGGCCTCCCTCCCCTGGATCCGCCACTGCTTAGACCCTACAGTCTGTGAACTCATTGTTCAAATATGCCGATGACACAAACTTGATTGTGCCTGCCTCTCATCTTCAGTAAACTGAAAAGGAATTATTAGCCCATATCGAAAACTCGTCCCGCTCTTATCATCATCAGTTCCTTGCGTTCTGAAGAGAACATAGAACTGTAACATTCCTCCATTCATTTCTGTCTTCAGCAACCCTGAAAATCTTCTCATCTATCTTTCCATGAAATGTTCAAAGTTTTCAAATCTTTGTTGATAGTGCTGAACCAAGTACTTCTAGGTCTTCCTCTTTTCCTTTTTCCTTGACTTTGCTTCCAACTTATTGCAGTCTTTACATATCTAGAATAAGGCATTCTTAATATGTGACCCAAGAGCCTTACCCTTAATTCCATTACTATTTCATCTAATTTTCCTTCTCCAAACCTTATAATAATAATAAAGGTTTAACGTCCGTTTCCTCATCCAGGAATGATGTCAGGGACGTCAAGTACTGTTACATTTTTGATGTGCTCTCAATAATGAATTTTTAGGATTCTTCTTAGACATGTTTGTTGAAAACAGTTCATTTTATGTTTTATTATATTAGTACTTTCCCAGATTTCATATGCATACATTAAGACAATGTATTATGCTTATTATGTACAATGGTTGAATAAATTTTTTTCTTCAGTCTTACATCAATTCTATCACTTTTCCAAATATGTTGTCGTCCCGCTCTAATAACTTATTATTAAATAGAAATAAAACAAAAGAAATTCTTTTCCAATCATCCAAGCAAAAAAGGCAGATAAAAGATGTCCCTCATCTTGAAGGAATTGAGAGGGTGTCTAACTTCAAATGCTTAGGTGTCATAGTATCTTATAACATTTCCTATTCTGCTCATATCAGAAGTATCATTAGCTAGTGTTCAAGCAACATTTTTGCACTTTACTCTTTACGTAGTGAAGGTTTTGCAAATGATCTTCTTCAAGGAGTCTTTCAAGGCTCCACACTCTCTAAACTTCTGTATGCCTTCCAGTTTTGGTGGGACTAAGCAAATGTTGAAGAGAAAACCTGTCTTGAAATCTTTTTAAATAAGGCCACGAGAACAGGATTCTACTGTAGCGATTCCAAGTTTGAAGATCTACGGAACTCTGCAGACAATGAATTTTTAAAGGAAATCTGCAATAATCCTACACATATACTGGCGCATATGTTACTCCGCAAAACCGTCATAATTATCCAACACGAAGAAATACTGCTAAGAGAAGCTTTTACCTTCCCATAAAACGAACCCATAATAAGAACTTCATTACCCGTATGATTTTAGATAATGCTAGTTAATTTAATGAATACTCATATTACTGATTTACGCATAGTAGGCTCTATATGATATTCACGAACAGTTTGGATATATATAGGCCATGGATTTACGTAATATTGTAATATATTAAATGCCATCGAAAACAATTTTTAGGTTCATCTCTCATATCATCTATGTAGCCTATTAGCTGTTTATGCCATAACTGTAATTTGTCATGAGCACTATTTCTCTTGCAATTTCTGTACGTTAACTTTCTGCAGTTGTCAGATTGAAAACAAATAAACGAATGTATTATTATTATTAAATAGCTCCACCACAGAATTTCTATCCTTTGCCTTTATCTTTGTATCAACATCCGAATAGGTTATTAAATCATCCAGCATCCTAAGTCCTAATGTTCCTCTATCTCTCTTAATCACCGCATCCCAAGTCAGTTGTGATCTACCTCTCTCTAACTTAACATCTCATCCCTCCTGACTCTCCCAAGTACTGTCAGCGTTCAAACTCATTCTCATATAGACCTATTCATTTTACATTCTATTCTTCCTAGTTTTACCATACACTGGACACAATATTCTCATCCATAGCACATGCAATATCTGTTCTTGATCTTTGTGCCCAAAGTTCAGCACCATACACCTAGCCACCAACATATAAAATTTACCTTTCATTCCTAGGCGTATTCTCCAATCGCACAGCACTCCACTAGCTGCCTGTCAGTTTTCCACTCAGCAAGATTGCTACAAGTTAGCTCCATTTCCAACTCCCCATCCTCTTTTGCAGATCCTAAGAACTTTGTGTATCTCCTCACCTTTCCACCAACTCTCTAAATGCTCTGTAAATTCTTTATTCTCTGTAATTCTCTGTAATTCACCCTCAGCCCTTTACATTCCAATGCATCTCTCATATCTTCTAACATCTCACTTACCTTCTCTACTGTATCTCTTACTTCACGAAATAATCTGCTAAAAGCATGCAACACGAAGCCTACTTCATAACTCCCTGGAGGAATTCATCCATAATTCAAATAAAAAATATTAAGACAACAACTGCATTGCAAATATCATATATTCAAGTAGCGTGACATTAAGTCTGAGAAAGAGAAAAACGTTTATACCATTTAAAATAACTATTACAGTGGACAAGATAATAGAGATCAACATTTCCATGATATCATAATACTTATACCCATAGTTACTAAAGCCGCCAAGATCCGCAGATAATCTATACCACCGATTAGAGATAAACCGTATTTACTGGCAATGCTGCGCAGTTATTAACTTCAAGGCCACCCGCCAAAAATTCTAGCGCTCAGCCAACGACAGCGCTCTCATTCAGGCTGATCGTCCAATCAGCTTACTTCATTAACAAAATGTCTTAATCCAGAGACTAAGTTACACCCTGGTGTAAAGTTGTCAACCTCCGAAAATAGAGGCATAGCTACGCCTTTCTTTAAACCACGATGTAAACCTTCCAGAATACCAAATTGTGACTAATCTGTTGTTTACGTCACTGGTATAGTTTAAACCGCGAATTACCTCACTAGTAAATACGGCCATTAAAGGCTAAGACCAAGTCTCACATATGTCTCCTGCTCTATAGAATGTCAGTGACGGTAGAACACTGGATTTGAAACCTGCATCTAACAAAATGTTCCTTCATCCTGATCCGCTGTCGAACTACAAGCAGGCGAGCCAACCGCTCTGTCTCTATCATATAATATTTTTATATCAACTGAACAATACATTCACATTGATTAAGTAACACAAACAAACCTTGAAATATGACTTTCTAAACTTAGGACTCCCAAAGAGCTGACAGAACAAATCCTTGGTTTCCTTGCGATAGAATGGATCTTTCACTGATCACAATGACAAGAAATTACAATGGCACCATTTACATAAAACAAACACAACTGATAGAATAAAGTGCAAATTTCTAAGGTGCAAGTTTAAACAGCCAGATGACGAAATCAAACGTGAGGAAGAAAATAGTTATGACTATCTAGCCACCTAATTCAAAGTCTTAACAGCTTAAGCTATTTAGAGCTATTGCATAATCCTTTGAAGCTCACCTTAGTATTTCAGTAGTCTCTTATGGATATACATGTCATTTACAGTCATCATATAAACAAGTATGTGGATTAGCTGACTATACTGTTTCATTCAGTAATAAATGCCAAATTATCATTTGGCACTTTTTATTGAACAAAAAGTGATAGTTAGCTAATCTGCATATACAACTAACCAAACAATCTTACAATGAAGAGCAAAGTTTAAGGTTATTAGTTTAATGATCCTAGCATCTTAAACTTGGATGATTAAACTAAAGTCCTACAAATTACTATAATTTATTTCTTCTACACTTAACCGTGCATAATTCATGATTCAGAGAACAAATGCACGATAACAATAGAATGTTGTCAGCAATTGTACTCATTCCATTATATTATATTTCGTTAAAAATTTCTTTGTGAGTTATCTAAGTAACGTATATTTGGAATGTTCAATGTATTGTAATATAGAGTTTTTTTTTTTTTTACACTGAATTCACAAGACCACATTAGAGAGTTACTTTATAGCAATATTTCAATGCAGGTATCCGATTAAATTATAACTAATGCTTTCTAAAGTATTTATTTGCTTGAGTTAATTACAATTATTATTTTTTATTATTAGTTTAATGATTATACTATCAAAATACTTAACTTTGGTAAACCTACTTACCCTTCCGATCTCCTACCCCAATCTCACCCCTCTCGTTTGCTTCGTTCTTCCGATGCCAAACTGATCAAAATTCCTAATATTCTCACATCTTAGGTATACGTTCTTTTTTATTTTTCAGCTCCTAATGTTTGGAACACTCTGCCTCTTGTCTTCGCTTATGTTCTACTACTTACAAGTTCCATTGCAGGTTGAAAACACAGCTCTTCACAAATAGATTTTTTCATCTTGCCTCACTGTATTTTTGATTACTGGACCAGCACTGTTTAGGATCATTTTATTTCTCTTTAGCACATGTTTTTCTGATCATTATGATTTAGGGTGAATTAATTTGAAGTGACATATGAAGTGGGACGTCCCTGACATAATCCTTGTACAAGGAAATGGATGTTAAACCTTTAGTACAAAAAGCTGAAGGAATAAGAGGAGTATAGGAAAGTATATTGTGTGCCTGATCTAACTAGGAAGAACAAGCTGACGATAAGCTACTAAGAACAAAGTTGAAGGTTTGAGAGATGGGGTGATAAGTATGTGAGAATTCAGATAGGTAAGTTATTAAAAATTTAAAAAAATTAAAAGTTTATAAATGGAGCCGAGGTAGTAGGGTTTGCTCCTCGGAATTAGATGAAAACTTAGGATCTGCTGATCTGAGTCTATTGTCATCGCCTAAGAGGGATGAGAATGAAGTGTGAGGGTACATAAATTGTATATTCTTTACTGCAAGAAGTATATTGGAAGGATGCAATTCTGATCACCTGATAATACTCATAGAAAAATTTTAATTAGATGCTATTGGAGTCTGTGAAACATGGATAAATAAGAATATCTCTGACAGTGAATTGTAGGGGGAGGGGGGGGGGAGAAATTAGTGAGAGGAAAGGTGGCAGGGTATTGTTGTATGTAAGGGATACTCTGAATGCAAGTATACATGTATATGATAACTTAAATGGGGCTGTGTGTGAAGTGATGTTTGTTAGGGTTCTCTGTTGGCAATCAGAACGGTCCAAAGGTGTTACAGGAGTCCAAATTGAGCAGGAACAAACCGAATTCTTCAATGTGTTAAAATGGTTTGAGCATAATAACAGAAGAGTATTGATAATGGGAGATTTTAACTCCCAGGCAAAAATTGGGATGTTTTTAGTTCAGATAAACAAGTGCAGGACTTTATGAGTCTAGTTATGGATTGCTGCTTTGTACAGCATGTTAAAGAAGCCACAAGAGAGTATATTATTTTGGATTTGATCTTAGCTTCTGATGAAACGAGATAGAAGATTTAAGAGTCATTGAGCCAGTTGGAAACAGTGATCACAACACTATAATATACAAATTCCTGTGCTCCAATATTATGTATAAAATTGATGAAAGGCCCAGAAGGAAGAACTTTAAGAATGCATATTATGGGAGTATTAACATTTTAAAAGCAGTGGATGGGGAATTGAAATTACAGAATGGTGATATAGATACTCAATGGACTAAATTTTGTGACGTGTTGTAGAGGGCCTGCAATGGCAATGTACAAAAAACAAGGTTCAAACACAGAATGCTACCTAAGTGATTTTATGCAGAAGCTAGAAAATGGCAAAGAAAAAAATATGCCATATGCATGAAATTTAAATGTCGGAAGGACCATGAGAGTCGGCAAGGATGTAAAATCGCAAGGAATAAATGTAATATGGCATATAAGGAAGCAAAGAAAAATTTTGAGGAGAAATTATCTAGAAATGTTAAAATTGATGCAAAATCGTTTTACTCATATGTTACAAGTAAGTCCAAAGTCAGGGATACAGTGGGCCCACTAATCAATTCAGATGGTATAATTGAACAAGGAAGAATGAAATGTATAATATTCGCAATAACTATTTTCTAAATACTCAGTGTTAACTCAGTGTTAACGCAATAAGTCAGTGTTTGTAAATGAATCCAACATTTTAATGTTGCCACATATAGATCTTTTACTGAAAGAGGGACAGGGGCGGTAAGTATTTTAGTGGATGCGGAAATTGCAGCAGAAAATCTAAAGAGATTAAAACCAGATAAAGCACCGGGCGTTGACAGCATCCACATGAGGTTATTAATTGAAATGGCAGATATTTCTAGGAAACCTCTATTTCTATACTAGAAAATTTCTATAATATTTTTAATTACACGTTGAACACAGGATGTATACCAACTCAATGGAAGATGTCCAATATAATACCTATTTGCAAGGGGGAAAGAGGTTTGAACCGGGGAACTATAGACCTGTGAGCCTTAACTCCACATTTATGCAAGGTACTTGAGAGTAAAATAAAGGATAAGTTAATAAATCATTTGGAGAAACACAACATCTTAAGAAACTCTCAGCATGGACTCATGAATTAGAGATCATGCTTTACTAACTTAATTAGCTTTTTAGAGAAAGTGAATCAGTGGATAGAAGAGGGACAGACCGTTGATGCAGTGTACTTGGATTTCAGAAAGGCTTTGATACTGTCCCTCAGAAGAGACTTCTACCTAAGATTAAGTCTAGCAGAATAGATGGTAAGTTATACAAATGGATAGAAGATTGGGTAAGGGGAAGAAGCAGTGGGTTACGCTGGGTGAGGCTAAATCAGGTTGGGTGGAGGTAACTTCAGGGGTACCGCAGGGTCCGTGTTGGGGCCTATTTTCTTTCTGATCTTCATAAATGATATGAACACAGAAATATTTAATACAATCTTGAAGTTAGCGAATGATACAAAACTATTTGGAAACGTTGGTATGAAAGAACAAAGTAAAAAAAAGCTAAAGCTAAGGTTAACGTCAGTTTCCTCACTCGAAGGCGATGTCAGTGACGGGCGAGCCCAGGATTTTAACCCGCATCAACTGATCCGCGGTTGAGTATCTTACCGACTTCGCCACTGGCTCCAGCCAAAGTATGGTTCGGGACTTACACGTGCTAAGTAAGCGGTCCCAAAAATGGGGCTTAGAATTCATTGGGGACAAATAATTCGCTTTTTTTGGTAATTCACTTTGGTAAAAATAACCCTAATAAAGAACACGTTGTCAATAATAAGATACTGCATGTAGTGAGTGAAGAGAAGGATTTAGGGGTAATATTTAGCCAGAACCTCTAAGTAATAATTACAACATCCAGTTTCTTTTTAAAACTATTCACCGACACCGCATTCACAACCTCCTCGCTCAAAGAGTTTCACCTATCAATCACCCTTTGAGAAAAAGAAAACTTTCGTAAGTCTGTCCTTACACTAGGCTTTAAGAACTTATAGCTATGACCTCTTAGACCATTATTGGAGAATTTGAAAAAATATGTTGCTCTTAATTAGGTAAGCCCAAGCATTATTTTATAAACCTCTACAAGATCACCTCTAATTCTTCTGGTTTCTAGGGTTGTCAGTTGAACTGCCATTAGCCTCTCCTCATAATGCTTTGAATCCCTTAATAGTTCTTAATGCTCTTCTTGGCACTGCTTCAATAAGTTCAATATCCTTCCAGTAGTGTGGTCTCCACACTGACATACAATACTCCAGATGAGGTCGAATCAAAGATCTGTACCACCTTAAAACAATGCCTTTAACTCTACTTTTGAATGTTCTCTTTATTAATCCTAAGGTCCTATTGGCTGCTTTAACAGCCACAGTACATTGTTTCCTCACTTTGAGGTCCTGGCTAAATATTACCCCTAAATCCTAATACAAATCACGTATTATTTAAGTATTGAACTTAACAGTAATTAAGAGATAGTTATTAATAGCCAGTCAAATACGATTTAAAAACTAAAACAATTAATGTTATTACCTCGCGATTGAGCTTGAAGACCACTCAGATACGCACGTGCTCCAGATATTTTGACTATATCGTCAATGAACTGCTTAACCTGACTGATGGACGCTAAGAACAACACATAAATATCTTCAAAACTTTTTATCATTTAGATAAAGACACTTTAATAATTTCAACTAGTTTAACTTCAACAGTATCTAAACATACCAGTACTGAACGTGCAATCCTACATGTGCCAAATCTATTGTTGCTACAAGGAAATGTCAGTATTTCTTTGTTTGTGTTAATAAATTCATTTCAATCATTTCCAAGATAGCTAAGTAAAAAAGATTTAACCTATTATGAAGAATAAATGTCCTGGCAGTTTCACAAAATGTAGATGAATTAGGTGAAGGCAATTGCTTTTTACAATCACTGGAGTGCGTAGTTTATCTTACACCAGACTCCCCTGTTTGCATTATAAACGCCAGACAGTAGCTGAGGTAGAATGGTGCTTCTGAGCTGCGACTACGCGAATGCAGTGATGACTATTGATACAGTATTTAGAACTGAGTATTAGACTATTAGTACACAGTTACCTTACATTATAGTGAGTGTTGCACAAAACAACTTATCCATCGGTAGTTCTGGGCCAAATACTTCTTTGAATGCGATTATGATTCAAACACTATAGCTACATACTATGATTGACCATGCATTAGAATGAAAATGGTAATATTCCCATATCACTTCATGTACACTGTGTGTTTATAATTTATACCCCCTATTGTTATTATAATGAAGGTGCAACGAGTTGACCAATGCTAGTTAAATTTACAGGACTTGACGACCCGCAACCAATTCTCTCAAACATACTGAAATTTTGTTTGAATATCTTCAATAACATGAAAGTTATAGATTTGCGAATAAGAATATTGTCAAATAATAAATTCCACATTTAGGTGATATAGCAAACAAGTTATATTTTGTTGTTGGCTCTAAAAAGCGTCTTTAGGTTTAGTTTACGATAAGGACATATTTGTAGAGCGTGCCGTATAATTTTATTGAATCAGAATGACCACCATCAAGATTGCGCCACAGGTTTATCAAGCCAGTACTAATTATCAGATCAAACATAGTCTACTCCTCTATAAGGCGCTATATTCTGTGAGCCACATTACAAATAACATAATGTTCACCTTAATGGGAGATACATGCTGATTCAAGTTGCTAAATGGAAGCTGCACGTAACATATCTGAGTTAAAATACAATTAGTATACTGTTAATTTCTTAATTGACAGTATTCATATTCACAAAATCTACGACTTTCCTGATATTATTTAAAGATACTGAAGCGAAATATTTTGCTACCGGTCAAGTCCTGTAAATTTCAAGAGCATTGGTCAACTCTTTATGCCTTTATTGCAATAATAAGGCTATCAGTTATAAAAAACACAGTGTATAATAAATATTCAATTATACTTATCTATACAAAATTAATTAACTTAATCAGAGCTGACATCTAAATGCATCACAACATATTCAACAAATCTTTAATTCAGGACGCCTTACCGTCGATGCAGTGTTCATGCAGAACAATGAAAAACTCGTCAACACAATCAGACAGGCTTCCAGTTGCACAGAGTGAATGCAACTCCTTAACAGAGCCCAGCTTCTGAGAGAATGAACGAAATGACGCAAAGAATCGTATCCAGAAATCCCGTCCCTAGTTAAGTAAAAATGCAGTACCATATGATACTTATGAAAATGCTATTAAATTTACTGCACCTTCCTCATTTACCTAAAATATCTGATGCATACAAAGCACATCTGGGCTGGCCCAACTGGAGCTAGTGGCGAAATAGGTAAGTTACTCGACCGCGGTTCAGTATGTGCGGAGTTCAACTCATGAGCTCGCCCGTTACTGACATCATTTTCGAGTGAGGGAACTGACGTTAACATTAGCATTTTAACACTTTTCCATTACTTATTTCATTTCAAACTGCAAAAACAAATGCATAGTAATCACAGACAGATAACTAGGCCGATGAGCTGAAACCTATATAGCTTAATATTAGCAACAGAATTGTATTACCAAATGAAAATAAAAGCACATTGTGAACTTCAAGATCAATTTAGATTTCCTGAGTGAGAAACTGCAAATTTTTCAAAACCACAAATACTCGGGTATACCTTAATATGGTTCGGCAAAGAGTTCCATTGAGAAGAACATGAAAGCACAGAATAAAATAATTGTCAGCTTAATTTAGAATAAACTGATGCCCAAAACGAGTATTGTGAATATGCACATCCTCATTCGAATCTTCTTCTTATGGTGTCATCATACAGCATTAATCCAGAGTCTGACACAACCTCTCGCCAGATAACTGAACTCTCTGAGATCCTCACGCTTGAAACCATCACCGGTCAAGTTGCAGTTCATCAAATGGTCAATGTCCTACTCCTCCAGGCCGAATTCACATATTGTAGAACCATTATAATAACCCCATTGGCTCATTGCAACCTTTGTCCGACTGACACCTATCCTAAATCCATTTAAGCATAGCCACGTTCGCCGATCCTCATCGCACCCACTCGGAAGACTTGATACTTCTGATGCTTCTACACATATTTTATCCTCTGGAACTGATTGGAGATGTTCTCTCCACATCTGGAGACGAGATTGTTCCACTGACTGAGTTAGTGGCGACACTGAATTTAAGAAGCTGTTCCTTGATTTGAGTCGCGACCTCCGACGATTTTCACCATGTAATGGATGTCGATGATCCATTGATCTTATTCAAATAAAATAGTTTATATAGGGCGATGGAACTTGTATGCCAAATTTGAGTAACTCAATGCATGACATTTAAAAAACAGAATTAAATAAATGACCTGGGAGAGTATTCTATGAGATAAATGTCTCGCACATAATCAAATCCATTTCAATCCTGGAAAATTCTTGATAGAGTGTTGCGTTTAGTATTCAAAGGATTCAACCAGTTACAATTAGCGCTGCTATAAACCTCAATGCAGGCTATTGAGTAAAAGTTCAGTAAATTAATGAAAATTTAAAAATATTCTGCATTGTGGCGATAATACATATTTTTCATGATACAAAATTCCAGCAATGATTCTGACCTTTTACTTAAATTATAACTATTAGTATTCTGCTTCCTAGTTAAAATCCCCTTCCCACCATATGCCATAATATTTAACACAAAGAACTATCGGCAACTTATTCCCAAAATAACCGAAAACCATACTTCTTAATTTTCCCATGCAGAATCTCTTGTCACGTGGGTGATGTCATATTGTATCTGTGTTTGTATATCTGAGAGCTATTGTAGGTGAACCTACAATAGCTCACAGATATACAACTCTGCTATGTTATCGCCAGTAAAGAAAAAAAACAGTTATAGACGTTCGTGTCGTGACAGTGTGCAACTTAGATGGCAGCTTAAGATCTGTCTCTGCAATTGTAGGTATTAATCTAAACCTATGCAGATGTCATTAAGGTGCTGGTAATCTGGATCATCATTACGGAAATCAGCATCAGGTAAAGTCACAAATCTCGATCGTGCACACAAGTCCCTTACCAATATCCGAAAAAACAAAGAATAACATTTTAGTCTTTCTCTAGACTTAGAAATGAATAACTGAACTGTTTTACGAGTCACACATTTTAATAAACATGCCACAAGTTCCAAAGTGGCCCAATAAATTAATAATGATTGATAAACCTCATCAGGAAAGATAAGCAAAGACTGCAATTAATAGGAAGCCAAAGTAAGAAAATGGAAAAGAGGAAGACCTCAGAGCACTTGGTTTAACACGATCAACAGAGATTGTAGAACACTGAACATTTCACGAGAAGAAGTTGTGAGGATTGTTAGTGATAGAAATGAATGAAGGAATGTTGCTGCCCTATGTTCTGTTCAGAACGACGCAAGGAACTGATGATGATGATCGTGATGCTAAACACTATTGTGATCAAAGATTATACTTATCGTCGATTAAAATACATAACTTAAGATACTAACTTGCTCCATCCACATCCTGCCAAAAGCATCCTTATGACGCAAGAAATATAAGTAGAGATCAGCAGTCAGATCTGAATTAAACAGTTCCCAATCGTCATATCTCAGCACTAGTCTCCTCATTTCTTTTACGCTCCAAAGCTTACTACATACGCTTTGAAAAATTGACGATATATCTAAAAAATTATAAAGTATTAAAGTATTATTATTTAATAAAATTAATTATATATTAAAATTAGAAATTATTATTATTTATTATTACTATTCTTATATTATTATTATTATATTACTATAAAGTATAATTATATTAAACTTTTACCTTTTAGTTGTATGCCTTAATTAATTTTATGCAAGTTGCCATTATCATTACTTACGTTGCAATTTTCTTCTTCTAGTGCACTGCCTAACGGCAGGTCTATGGAATATAACTCTTCCAACCAATTCTATCCTAAGCGTGTGCTTTTTATTCGTTGTTTTAAAACAAAAACCGCTTTTTAACTATTTGTTTTAAAACAAGCTCACATCTAATTAGAGCCTCCCTGAAATCATGAGGGGCCAACCCTCTCTTTAAACTAGAGCAAAACAGTGTTATAAGGCTTGGAGCAAATTCTTCAGGCCCCAGCAGAATTTTTGCATGCATCCCATCTGAACCTGGACTCTTGTTTATATTTAGTGATTTCAATTTTTGCACCATAATATTATCGTTAACGTCTATATCATGCAATGAATCATCAATACTGACCTGGAAAACTTTGCATGGCACTGGCATATTTGTCACATCATCCTCTACGAAAACCGTACTAAAGTACTTATTTAAATGATGTGCAGCACATTTATTATTTATATAGTGTTTCCAGTATCTCTTAAAGAACCAATTTTTTTCTTTTCTTTTCTTTGAATTAGAATAAGAAAAAAAAAGTTTACTTCATTCTATATATTATGAACTATAAGTCTATTTTAAAATTTGTTTTGGCTTTTCTATTTTCAGCCACTGATTTATTGCGCTTTCCTTATAATATTTTGTGTAAAAGTGTCATCCTTAAAATCACTGTTTTTCTATATAAAATTCATGCCGAATCTGAATTGCTGGATCTTGGCTTTCACCGTTTTTGGACCCCACACTCTGCTCATCGGGTTGGATTTGGTACCATAGTGCACAATGTTGCCATGCACAACAGTAGCACTCTAATTCTGTTGTTGTTATTATTGTTGCCGCTTTTTAGCTTTTCGTTTACTTCTGAACTTATTTCCAGTGGCTAGGATGTACACGGTGACAAGGTCTTGGAATAAGAAGACTAGTGGGAGGAGCTATAGGATTATGATTTTCTAGTACGATATGTTGAAAAAATCTATTGAACTGGTTTCAACCGGAATTTTGGTGGTTTAGTGGTATAGATGCTAGACCTTAGATCATAGATTTCGGTGTTCGATTCTTGCTTGAGTCACTTTTATTTTTTGAAGCTTTACTAAATTTATTTACTTTCTGAGGAATATGTTTAGGGTTAGGGTAAAGGGTAGGGGTTAGGGAAAGTTAAAAAAGTTAAATTAAAATTACAATTACTTTGTTTTTAAAGTCTATTCAGCAACAATAATTAAGCTCCTCCCACTAGTCTTCTTATTCCAAGACCTTGTCACCATGTACATCCTAACCACTGCGTACTTTTTTGTTATCCATTTGCAATGTCCTAATATTGTTGGGGTAACGTCATGATGTTTTAAATAACAGATCCTGAATTAAATTGAACTCTCGTGGGTTCGAATCCCAGCCACTCTGAACTGAGAGTAAAATCTCGGACACTCACAGGACAGGTTATAAGGAAAATGGACTAATTTGCCTAACGGTTTAAACATGTAGCATTAAACGCAATAGATATCGACATAGTTGATTATTTCACTATAATGCCTTTTTACCTCTTTTCATCATCTATCTTTATTTTTGCCCTTATATGTGTGTTGATGCATGCGCGGATTCAGAGGGGGGGGGGGTGAGCGGCCCCGTCTTGGCCCGTCGAAAGGTTTTTCTATATTTTCATAGTGTTCATAGCAAGTTGTATTTGTAAATATGTATGCAACAGTTTTAAAAGTGGTGTGAGTAAAAAATTTAACTCCCACGTAGCCAGAAGAAAAATAATGTTGGAAAAGTCAAAAAAATGAAATTACGACTAGACTGGTGTTGTTAGTCTTGTTGACTCCATGAGCTAGTAAAATTTAATTAACTTTAATTAAATTTATTCTCCTGGAAATCAAGTGCAGGAAATGAAGTGTGTCCAAAAGTCGATAATTCTAGCAAAATCGAAAAAGTTTATTCGATGACATTTTTAGAGACTACACGTATTGGCTGAGTGGAACCTGTAAAACACGAATTTCCTAATATTTCTGAGATTTCTCGTAATCTCTGTTATGAACTTATAGTAATCAGGAGAATGAACATTTTCAAAATCATTAATGTTATTATTTAAAGTTACCATGGAAGCAGGTATTAAATACTACTACTGAGACTGCGCTACGTCCTATTTGGACCCTGCAGTAGGCTTCAAGGTTAATGGACTCCACTTCGCTCTATCTTCAGCCAGGTCATAGATGCTCTCATCTAATATGTTCAA
This sequence comes from Enchytraeus crypticus, assembly GCA_905160935.1. Lineage (NCBI taxonomy): Eukaryota > Metazoa > Annelida > Clitellata > Enchytraeida > Enchytraeidae > Enchytraeus > Enchytraeus crypticus. The sequence continues at coordinate 346,746 of CAJHZI010000454.1, read as the reverse complement.
ATTCTGATTTATTAAATGTTAAATGTTAAAAGGTATTAAATGCCTTTCTCTGTTGGTTAGTTTAGGACTCAAAAATGTAAACAATGAACTTGGAATAAGAATTGTTTATACCCGCATTTACTTCTTTTCGAAGTGCCGTGCCTGTTCCAAGCCTGGGCGGTCACGGTCATTTTCCTCCATATGTCTCTGTTCATTGATTGAAGTCCAAGGAAGGGTACTAGCGGAATGGAGGTTTAGGTGTTGGTCTCAGGGCGTGGACCTTAGGTGGATCGGAAAAGTCGAAGAGAATATAAGGTCTTGCATTATGGCTGTGGGGCATCGAAATTATTGCGCAATACTATCTCTTTTTTATTATTACTCTAAGGTAAGACTAATGGATGTATTTGCTAGTGAGATAATCAACTGTTTAAACATCAACAGTTGCGCACACCACTGATTCAGTCAAAATTTTTTATTGGGAAGGTTGAATCGATGTAGAAAACAATGCATAACTGTGCGCCTGTTTGCGGGCGTTTAAACAATTGATTAGTTACCCGATTAAGAAATAATATTCTCGCTATGTTTACGAAGTAAGCTGATTGGTCGATCAGCCTGAAGTACAGCGCTGTGATTGGCTGACCGACATAATTTTGCGGTTGACCTTGTAGTTAATAACCACGCAACATTTTTAGTGAATGCCAACATTTCTGAACAATAGTTAATCAACATGTAATGAACACGCCTCGTTCACAATTTATATGTTAAGAAATGTATATTATAGATAGAATGCAGATATAATAGAGCAGTTATTTATAAATAATAAGTGACGTTATTAAAGAATTTCCAAAGATTTATAATAGAAGATATAAGCCGAGGTTATAGGATGAGAGAACATATGTTTATTTTGTTCACATATCACACAGCACGACAGTCAACATATTTCTAATAACACAAAGGTACAAAGTAAAACGCAAAGACAGGCATACTAATACATGCAAAAATCAGGCCATCAAAGAGGGAGCATAAGACCCTATCGAGTTGACCACCTGGATATCAATCACCCCGCTAACAATCGTCCTACATATCTAAATCAAACTTTTAATCAAAATAAAAGAGTGAAAGTGTCGAATCATAGAAGATTTAAATTATAACAAAGCGGAAGTTGGATGAGAAAAAAATTTCTTATTGTGCCAAATTTTCTAATAAATACTGTCTAAATTCTCCAGAAAAGGTTGGTAGCAATTTGATGTTGCGTAATATTGGTGGAATTTTATTTCAGTCCGTACACGCCTCATTTACATAAGATTTATGGAATGTCACATTGGATTTTTTAAACAGATAGTTGGAGTCAAGCAGTCTAGTTGAAAAATTATGGCTAGAGTGGTTGAGATCATATAGTGGTAATTATATATAATAAGAGTATATATAGCGGTAATTATATATAATAAGAGTATATATAGATACTCGACCGTGGATCAGTTGATACGGGTTCAAATCCTGGGCTCGCCCGTCACTGACATCGCTTTCGAGTGAGGAAACTGACGTTAACCTTAGCTTTTAGCTTTTTTAGCTTTAGGATATTCAATATATAGGAAACAAAAATTATATTGATATTCTTTTTCAAGTTTAACGAATAGATTTTCAACTAGTATATAAATAATAGCAGCAATAAAATTACGTGTTTAACTTCTTTTATATATTTCAATACTGCTACTATGAAATAAATCCACGTAAGACCATAATATAACTTAATTATACTGGTTCAGAAAGTTTGGAAGACTCGCATCAACAATGATCTGACCCGTAATTGGCCCCAATCTAAACTTATGATGATTATGATAGAGCTACTTCTATATACAATATTTTTAGTATTATTTATTTTAGTATTACATTCTAATTAATGCTGATTTATTAGAATAAAATTGATTTTACGCAATCGTATATGATAATAATTTCTAATCATTTAATTTTATTAATAAATTTAACAGTCTCCTAATAGTTGAAAACATATCTCTTTCAGCCTTAGATTTAAATCATCTGCCTGACTGTTTGTTGATCACTGGACTAGTGTGCCGTTAGGCCTATGTAATAATAAAGTTTTAACATTAATTTCCTCAAACAAGGATGATGTCAGGGACGTCCCCCATCACATGTCGCTACAAATCGAGCCCCGTAAACGACTTGAAAAACATGAGCTGAAGAGAAACAAAAGAGATCCTAAACGGTGGGTCAGTAGCACAGATGCTTGTTTAAGGCCCATTTTCTACTTCCTCTCCATGGTTATAAGTAATTTGAAGCCGGCGGGGATTTAAGGCTAACCTTCCATTACCCTGGAATTTTTTCCTTTAAAGCTCTCAACACTCGGTCTTCCAAGGTGAACACCCACAAAGTACTAACCGAAGCCGATGAAGCTTAACTTCGATTATTGACGCGCAACTAAACCGAATGCGCAAAATCCCGCCATCATTATTATTACTAGTATTATTTTTATATCATCACCATCATCATCATCATCATCACCATCACCACCACCATCATCATCATCATCATCCTCATCCTCATCATCACCATCACCATCAACATCATCATCATCATCGTCATGATCATCATCATCATTAGCCTTATTAATAAATCAAACATAATCGCAGAATATACCGAGCAATTATAATATATATATATATATATATATATATATATATATATATATATATATATATATATATCGCCATTTGTTTTCCGAATAAATTTCAATTTTTAATGAAAACAATGACGCCGCAGCATTTAACAGAGCTGATAGAGGCTAATCCGGTGGCGTATAAGGCGACAAGTCTGTCGCTAACTAAGCGGACCTTAGCGAGTCGACAAATGTTCATAAAATCCAAAAGTGACTATCCCTTCGATAAAACCTTCGATAGCTTACTATCGGAGTGTCATAAAATTCCCCATCAATAGATGAACTGGCAAAATAGCATACGAAACATAAAGATCTTTAACATTACAGTAACGATGTCTTCCCTGCAAGGTTCGCAGAACTCTGTTACAAGCAATATGTAGTGGTTGCAAAACATTCCAAGTGGCATATGCCTAACCATAAATTTCAATGATAATAACAACAACAATTAGAGTGCTACTGTCATCAATGACAACATCGAGCACTATTGAGACAAAATCAAGCCGGCGATCAAAAAGAAGGTCCAAAACGGTGCAAATTCCAAAATCCAGATAATCAGTCCATAGTGAAGGGAATTAAAGAAATATCAACATTAAGTAATATATGCAATATCTTACACGAGAATATATCGTAGAGAGATACAAGATCCTGCGACAGGACATTGGTATAAATTCTCTTCGATTAAAGAGTAATCCGTTAGCACTTTTAACAGTTTTTGTAATTTTTTCGATATGATTTTTAAAACTTAAATGTTATTTAAGTTTTATACAATTTTTACACCAAGGAATTTAGTACAATTAGCTCTTGCAATTTGATTATGGTCCATTAATAATGTGAGATTGTTATCACGTAGCTTATATACGCTTCGTCATTGGTAGACGGAGTATTAGAGCTGAAATAAGCTCTAAAATATTTGAGCGATATTTAACCCTCGGATGCAGAAGGTACTTTGACTGAAGTTAATGCAAAACCCCTGGGTCACCCCTCACCCGTGACATTTAGTGTCATAATTGCTCGCAGAAAATAGCAAGAAATAAAGCAGTATGCACAACTTTCAATTTTTGCACTGCAATTAATGGTAACAATAACAATACAAGATTTAACGTCCATTTCCTCATAGAGAGATGATGTCAGGGTACGTATCAGCAAAAAAACTTTGAAACTTCATTAAATTTTAATCCTTGCTAAATTATAAAGTTTATGCTGTGACTTATTTTGGGCAGACAAATTTAGTACTAATTTATTTAATTAAAGTTAATTAATGAATTGACAGTGATTCTTCCTAAAATTTCAATGAAATCTGAAAAGACAAAATGTAAGTTATTAATGCACACATACTAGCAAATTACACACAGTTTACACACACTATGTTAGCTGTAGTTGTGGAGTGGTCAGGAAAGGCACGATTATGACAGATAGAGCATTAAGTGATCACTTTCCTGTCTCTTGCGGCAGGGCAGTAGAAACATCTGTTTATCTTGTGAGCTGCGGATCTTGTCGACATTTGCCGTGGTGGTTTAGGTTGACTTGCACAGGTGTAGCCAACGGCACTCATGGATGAACGAATACGATCAGAAAAGCCCTGAGAATCATCCCGTCGATACTGCAGTTGTGGCTTCATCAAGTCCATGGCCAATGTTTCAATGAACATCATGCGCTTGCAACTTTCCTTCGAATGAAAATCAGGCTTGTTATGGAGAAACACAATGAATGAATTTACTGCTGCGATGTCAAGAAGTCATAGAAAATGCACAATGGCCAACGTCGAGTTGACAGCTTCACAGTACATGTATATCTGTGGCAGAGTTGGTCAACACTGTCAAGCCCTCCTTTAGATCTATTATAACCCATGATCATTTCAAGTTTTTTGGTGTTTCCATTAATCTTGTCGTCATTTTGCATTGTAGGGAGAAGAACAAACTGCTCTGTTACGTTTAGGAACATATCTCACTATTGTTTTGCTTCACTAAAGCAAACACTGATGAACAAGCCTCTCTTGACCCCCTATTAGCTACAAATTCTTGTGGAATGTCACGGTTACTTTTTCGGACTGTACCCAAAATTGTCAACTGCTTCTCATACAGTTTGTCAGCTAGATGTGTACTTGTAAAGAAGTTGTCGCACGTGACATTTCTGCCAGATTGCTCAATTGGTTGCAGGAGACTGAGAACAACCTCTGAACCTAGAGGTTGAGGTCTTGTACTTTCTTCCAGCCCAAGATATAGTTTAAGATTGAATACATAACACGTTTCTGCATCAGCACAAATCCAAAGCTTAATTCATACCGATCTAGCTTAGACTTGATATACTGTCGAAAAGGATATTTTCCTCTAAACTTCAACATCTCTTCATCGATTCTCACGTAAGCTGACGGTGTGTAGAGAGATCGACATTGTTCAATAAAGGAATTCCACAAGTCTCTGATGTGTGCAAACTTATCAACTGCTCTTCTTCTATCTCTAGTGTCTTTGTCATCAAATCGCAAACGCGAAAGTATTTCAGCAAACCTCGATCCTGACGTGAAAGCTGGCAATATGGGATATTTCACATATTTCTTGGACCAAACTCTGCTTAAAGAGGCCTATTGGGGTCTATAAAGCTAGGATTCTCGTTAGGTCATGTGACTCAAATCAAATTATTGTACATATATAAATCAAACAGATCCCATTACCATAAATCTATCACACAGCCTTTCCACAGCATTTCGATAAGACGACCTATGACCTCTCCATTTCAGCTCGCAACTGAGTAGGGGGTAGATGAAAAAAAATTAAAAAATATATATACTTATGAAAAATAGATTGAATGAGGAATACCTAGACGGACAAGATTTTATTTTGCAGCGTTAAAAAAATATAGGGCAAAATGCGTGTCCCGGGTCAGGGGTGACCCAGGGATGCTGCATCCGAGGGTTAATTAGTATATTTACTAAAATTAAAGTTTTTATTTGAAAGACGTGGTAAGTTGTTATTATGATCTTGATATAGTTCCTTTCTACTTCCTTTTTCCTTGTTTTCATCGAAGAGCATAGTCGTGTGATATTCTAATGGTTTGATTTACCTTAAAGAATCGCTTGGAAATTCCTACGCAGTAAGTTGCTAACTATTGAACTTTGATAATAGAAACGTATTTAATACGTATAATATGCTTTTAAGCGAGATACTAGTGAAATCGAGGATTTTAGACTTCTTTTGTGTTGAAAGCATAACATTCAATTGTGCTAAGTCATGATGTAATGGAATACACGTGAAATTTTATATTTACTTGAAATATTGTGTTTAAATACGGATTATATGGAATTAATATGTGTAATTGTGATTATAGAATTAGGACGAAATACGATGGATTATGGTATATAAACGATTATTGTTATTATAGTGAATTTCTTTGCTAATGGCGTCCTCTACTTAGCGTCATTTTATGGTTAAATGATGATATTATGGAAATATTTGATTTAATGAATATTTAATTTAAGTAGGAAAAGAGGCAGATATTGATATAAGTTTGATGGACATTCACATCGTTGTGATTATGAAGATATAGCATGTCTCTAATCTCTCTCTCTCTCTTTCTCTCTCTCTCTCTCTCTCTCTCTTAGTTTAACTACATGGACATTTCAATAGTTCTTTTATTTTAATTCTTATTTTATTTAACTTTCTATTTCATGGACATTTTGTTGAGATATTGGTTTAATTCTAATTGTTCGTTTTTTGCGATTTATTTGCAGAAAACTACTATGTTAGTCCAATATTAAACGGCAGCTAATAAAGCCTACTACATTAAGTCAAGCACTTGAAGTTTAGAGTTATTGATAGGTAGGAACATTGGTGATAAAATATCACATATATCTAACAGTGGACTATCGTAGTTCTCATGTGCCACGCTACACATATAAGCATCACACGACCAAGATAGCAACAACAACAGATAAAGAGAAGTAGCGGCCACAGGAGAGAAAACAATATATGCTGATTTAGCTGTATTAATAGTTAAACGATTACGTTGGAACCAGTTTCAAATTCTTTTACTTGCCGAATTGGCACATGCAAAACAAATCTACCAAGTTATTTCCTTTAATAAAGGCATTTGAATCATCAGCAAAAAATTTGAATGAAATGTCCAGGTACGTATGATGGATATCATTGACATATATTAGGAAAAGCAAAGGCCCTAATATAGAGCCTTGTGGAACTCCAACTGAGATTGGTTTAATGGAAGAAACTGAGTCGCCTATAACTGAATATTGCTGTCTATTTGTAAGATACGAGGTTAGCCAACTGAGTGGTAAACCTTTTATACCATAATTTTAATATAGACGATTTTAGCTAGATTATTCCGATAGGGTATTTTCAATGTGACGCAGCTGTTTCGTAAATTAGCTAAGCCAAGAAGCGCTGTGATTCGATAGAAGCTTTTGACTTCGATCGACAGCGGTGTATATTAGGAGAAGATAGATATAGTAGAATCAAGTTGGGGCCGGGGGCCTACTTGGTTCGTCTGATTAGGTTTCCGGGAGGGCGGCTCCGGTGGGGCTATACGGCGTACAATGTGTAGCTCTCATAAAGGATCGAGTCTAAATAATGATCCTTCCTCGTACATACTCCCTACGGGATAGGTATAAGAGGCCCCTCAGGTTGACTAGTTTCCCAAGTCGCGAAGGCTAATTGGAGTCGATGGTTCGGTGCCCCCTGGGTAGGCCCAGGTTAGAGGCTGTTAGTCCACGGCAATACCCGAGCTGAGTCCGTCTCAGTGGGTATATGCTAAGCGCCTGGGTCGAGTGTGTCTTTGCAGGCGGGAGGCTAGCGACGGCATTGCCTGGGTCAAGTTCGTCTCTGCAGGTATTTGCTAAGCGCCTGCAGATGGGTCGAGTTCGTCTCTGTAGGTGGAAGCATGATTACCAATGACCAGTTGACTACCCACGTATTTCGTAGTGACTACACTGAAGCTGTTGTACCACCTGCAGCAACGATGGACGAGAGAAAGAACTAGGCCTACGGGAAAACCAATTAAAAGGGGTGGTTAAGCGTGATTACCAATGACCAGTTGACTATTTCACAGATTTCACAGCCACTAACCAAAAGGCCCATTACATCACTTCAGCAACGATGGACTAGAGGAGGAACTACGAAAACACCAATACTAAAAGGATCGGGCAGAATAAGTCTAAAAAGATGCAAGGAAGTTTTAATTGGGTAAAGAAGAATAAAGTTCGTCGCAGTTGAAACAACCAATCATATAATATAATTAGCTACTACAACCAGTTTGAAGACCAAAAGGCGTGGCAGAAACTCAACCGTCATCGCTTAAAATATTGCAGACGTGGAGTACGCTTCTACTTCCGGTTCGGGTCACCATATCACTTCGTTCCGAGAACCACGTACTTTACGGAAGAGAATCTACTAAAGAGGCAAGGGAGTCGGCCGTCGAATTAACAGAGAGAAGTCGAATAAAGATAGGCCATTCGAAATCCAGCACCTCAGTTCTTCCTGACAAGCGGTATCCGAAATAGATAATTTCACTAGTATAGCGATTCTATCTCGAATCGCTGCCGGCCATCCATAACACTCTACAACCACGAGACGACGTGGAGTGAGTCCCCACTCCCGATTCTGGCCGGGCCGCCACACCCGATGTCCCGGTTTCCCAGAACCCAATAATGAGGGTGAGAGAAATTACGTTCCTCTCGCTTTAACACGGGAGGCCTCGCCAGCCGCATGCTCGAACGGAAGAAACCTCGTTCGTTGCAAGCAAATATTATAAATAGTAATAAGGTCTAATACTAATATTTAACAACCAACAACAAATGATCAATTGAAGTGCCCCTGGCTCTCTCTTCCGATGTTATAGTTACACCAGTTTCTTTTGTGAAGAATCTCGCTGTTGTCCTTGACCACCATCTTACATTCCACGAACATATTGCCAAAACATCACAGGCATGTTTCTTCCATATTCGCGGTCTTCGTCGAATAAGACCATATCTTTCTCTCGTGCAAACCAAACTGAACTACTGCAACTCCCTAGCTATTTCTAAATATCGTAATAAGACACTAAGATATAAAGATAACGAAAATCTTGGTATACTATAATGGACCACGATACTACATGGAAGTGAAGCATGGACTTTAAGGAAGGAAGATAGGCTTATTAGGAAACTGGAGGCATTAGAAATGTGGAATAATGGAAAGGATTGGCTTGACTCAAAAGGCTACAAATGAGGAAGTTCTGAAGAGAGTTGGTACAGACAGACAGCTGTTAAATGAATTAAGAAATATGAAAAAGAGTTGGAGAGGACACATTCAAAGGGGGGAAGGTGTATTTAATAGAGGTTATAAAAGGTAGAATAAAAGGGAAAAGAGGATTTTAAAAGATGATTTTAAGATCCATTCATATATGTGAACATGAACAGGAAAACGGAAGACCAAGAAGATTGGATGCTTTTTATACCATGGACCAACGAAGTATTAGAGAGAACTAGAAGATACAGTAACAAGAATGACAATATATTCTCCTTCTCCTTTTCTCTGCGTGACGTCACTTTGTGGACACCAGAGCAGCCTCTTTTACCCTCTGTCTCCACTGATACCGGTCCAGGGCAAGATCATAGACATCACTCTGTGTGAGTTTATATTTAGGGTCTATTTGTTTTATATCTTTATTATATTGTTTAATTGTTAACCTCTGGTCACAGTCTTGATCTGCTTATTACTCGAAATAACCTGTCATTTCTTGATCATGGAATCTCTGATCCTTCATTTCATTGTCAGATCACAGTGCAATTTTCTGTAAATTGCCTGTGACTGTTAATGTACACCCTTCCAGAACACTTAAAACTTATAGAAAACTCTCTTCTAATAACATTGACACCTTCTCTGCTGAAATTGTTGTCATCTTCTTTGTATTCTAATCCGTCTTCAACTGATGCCGAATATTCAGCTCAATTGAGCTCCATACTTTCTTCCATATTAGACAAACATGCCTATCTCACAACCATTCATTGCCGTTCAAACCCTAGGAAACCATTCATTTCTGAAGACATCCTTAAACAAAAATCTGAACGTTCAAAACTCGAAACTAAGTTCAGGAAGGATTTGAAAAATCCACCTGAACTACAAAATCCAGACATTAAGTCCAAATACCTCAAACAAAGAAAATTATTAAATAAAATGATTAGTTCTGCTAAAAGCTTGTATTATCAAAATCTAATCTCGCAGAATCAAAATTGCCCCAAGAAATTATGGGGAACACTCGATTCTCTGCTTGATCGTATCATTCCAAAGTCACTCCCCTCCAGCTCCTCACCATCATCTCTTGCTACCTCTTTCCTCAACTTTTTCGATGACAAAATTGCCAAACTCTGTAGCTCGATACCCTCCAACTCTATTTACATGGACAACAACATTTCTGTAAATATGCCTGAGCCACCACTACTTTCCAGTTTTGAACCAGCCAAACCGGAAGAAATACGCAATTTTATTCTTCGCTCAACCGACTCATCTTGCTGCCTTGATGTTATTCCTACACGATTACTGAAATCCTGTATTGATGTTTTAGTTGCTCCTATTACATACTTAATCAACCTCTCACTCTCAGAACTCCCAACCTCCTTCAAACATGCAGTTGTATCTCCTTTGCTAAAAAAGCCTTCTCTACCAAAAGATGGTAACAAGGAAACTTTTTTGTTTACTTTAAATTTTTGATGAAACTGCTAATACCTCATTAAACTTTAATTAAAGTAAACACGCATTATAGTGAATAATCAACTATGTTGATATCTGTCACTTTTTATTACCACATGTTTAATCCGTTAGGCAAATTAGACCATTTTCCGTATAGCCAGTACAGTGAATGTCCGAGATTTTCCTCTCACATCAGCGCGGCCGGGATTCGAACCCACGAGGGTTCAATTCACCTCAGGATTTGTCGTTTAAAATTTCATGACGTTACCCCTACGCTATTTAGACTTTCTAATTAATTAGTCATATTAATATAAATTTTGACCATTACGCATAGTTTACAATAGTAGCTTACGTAGCCTAATGATCATTCGTAAATATAATATGTAAGGCCTATTGTATAATTATCCTTCTAAACTATATAACTACTGCCGTGTAGCAAAAAATAGCAATGCTAAATATTCAGGAGCCGATCAAGGAATTTTTAAGGGGGCCCGACATTTTTTTGAGAGTGTACATATTTTTGCTTACGCCCCGTAACATATCTTCTGGATATGTTACGCAACCAGAATACTACTGTGTGGCGTGGGGGGCTCAATTTTTTCACTACTGCGTTCTCTCTGTATAGGTGATTGTAATCCCGTACTTGTACTCTACCCCCCCCCCCCCCCCCCCCCCCCCCACTCATACCCGTACTAAATTGAGTGGAAAACTTCAAATCCTACATTTGTTTTGGAAAAAAGTAGGTTTATTTTTACATCTTCGCAGAAACTCAGCGGATATGGATAAATTACAAAGTGACCTAGTTTTGGCTTAATTCTCTCCCAAACCAAGGCTGTTTGCACTGTTTGCACCACTGCTCCGGGACAGAGTTCTCATTTCTCAGAGTTCTAGTAATTTAAAATGATCAGCATTTTTCGTGCCCCCTTCCATTATACAGGGTTCCTATGATACCATATATGGGCCCCTAATTCAATATTTTAAAAAATTTGAGCTAGTGAAACTGAGTTCACTCTCTTACCCCCCCCCCCCCCATCCACTGCTCTTACAAACATATTGACACATAGAAATTGCCATTGAAACATGCGAACATGAAAATATCATTGATGAAAAAAAAACGTTCTTACCAAAATTAAAAACGTTAAAAAACGCGTTTTTTTCCAAAAAAATAAAAAACGTAAAAAAACGTTGAAAAAACGTTAGTAGCCTACACGTAGGCTTGCATATACATTACCATGCCTTCATTCCATAACACTAAACAATTTTATTACAACAAGACTTGATCTAAAGTTCTAAAGTATGTCCATAGACTCCATACAAATATAAACAAATACTTCCAGGTCACATACAGCCACACTGTCAGTTGTTCATAATTAAAAATGCAAGAAAATTTAAATCCTTAAGAAATTAAGAATAGACAATGTCTTAAAAATTAGAACATCTGCCTAACTAGGAAAATCAAAAATCTAATGAATTACCTTTTATATAGTGATGTTTGTGGCACGAAACTAACGGCAAATTCTCAATACTTATGTGCAGTCCACGTCAATTTTTACGTTTGACGTTAACGGTTTACGTTTTTTAGGTTTTTTATTTTATAAAAAATAAAAAACTTAAAAAACGCTTTTTTTAACAGATACAAAACGTAAAAAACAGTTTTTTTCATCTATGGAAAATATAGTTTTAAAAATTTTATCGCCGGGCCTTAGGAGGGACCCCTGGGCCCCCCTGGATCCGCCACTGTAAATATTCATAGATTTTATTGATAAATCTCTGTTCTGCTATAAATATTTTCTTTCTATCATACAGGACTGGACTCGCGATGGGTCATGTATTACATCTGACAGCAAATAAGAAATTCAGCTGATATTAGAAATATATTTGGCGATCTCATTTACCATAGCTTTTAATAGGTTTTCAGTGAGCTTTCATCGAACCGGAAAGAGTGAAAATCTCGGTCTTTTTTTTTAGCTGTGGTTGTTAGATATGGTAACCATATCTGATGTCTATTTATTTATAATAATAATTTTTTTTAGTGGCAGCGAACTCTTGTCCCCTGTTCTCTTCCGCTTGATTGTTGATAAATATAGGAGTATAATGACTGAATAAAATGTAATAAATACAAAAATAACTGAACACTTCAAAGATATATTTTACAACCAAAATACAGAAATATTAACTGAAATTAAACCTGAACAAATGAAGACACCTTTCTCTACAGAAGAAATAAAAATGCTGTTAGGAAATTAAAAACAAATAAAAGCCCAGGATCTGATGAAATCACAGAAGAAGAACTAAAAAACTGTCCTGAAAAAATTTACAATGAAATTGCAAAAATATTCAATAAAATGGCTGAAACAGGAAGATATCCAGAAGAGATTAAACTAGGAATATTAATACCCATACAAAAACCAGGAAAGGTAAAAGGCACATGCAGCAATTTAAGACCCATCTTTTTATTAAATCTTATCAGAAAGATACTGTCAATTGTAATGATAAATAGAATATAACCATAAAATTAACAAAGTAATATCAGTCACTTAAGCCGCTTACAGACCAGGCAGAAGTACCACGGAACACGTCCTAACATTAAAACTTCTTATCGAAAAAGCAATAACAAACAAGAACTCAGAAATAGAAATCATGCTTCTAGACATGAGTAAGGCATTTGATACTGTCAATAGAAATAAATTATTAGAGGATTTAAGTAAAATAGTTGATCAGGACGAACTGCATAAAATAAAAGTTATCATTGATGATGTTATTTTAAGACTGAAAAATGAAAATGTAACTGTAAATGAGTTTGAAACTAATATTGGAATACCACAAGGAGATTGCTTAAGTCCGGTACTTTTCACATTTTACCTTGCAATAGCTTAAACAAACATGAGAACCAAATTCAAATAGCAAACCAAATTGAAGAGCACTCGTACTCCAAAGTAAATATACCATATGAAGAATTAATTCCTAATCATATTATAGAACATAACTATAGCATAAAGCGAGAAATGGGTATAAATATTGATCAGCAGTTTGCAGATGATATTGCATATGTAAGCACATGCAAAAATATAACAGACAAAATTCAAAAGGAAGTCAATGATAAACTGAATAAGAGAGATTTAAAACTAAACACAGATAAAACAGAAAAATATACCATTGGAAACAAAAATGATCAGGAATGGAAGAAATGCAAATATTTAGGTTCTTACTTGGATACTGAAAGAGACATGATCCATAGAAAGCAATTGTGTATGGCTATTTTTAATAAATACAAGATGAAACTAACAAATAGCAAAATAACAATGAAAACAAGAATAAATGTATTCAATGCTTATATTACGCCAGTTTACTTATATAATAGTGAGCTATGGACATTAACTTCAAAACAGGAACAAGAAATTGACATATTTCATAGAAGTCTATTAAGAAAAATACTTAAAATATATTGCCCTCACATTATAAACAACGATAACTTATACATCAGAACAAATGAAAAAATGGAGTCTTGCAATTAAAACACGAAGACTAAAATAGATAGGTCACTTAGGTTACCGAACAATGCACCTGTAAAACTTGCTTTAAATGAGAATAAAAAATCTCAGACAAAACAAAGAGGTTGTCAAAATAAACAAACATGGATCAAATTAGTAAATAAAGATCTCAAAGATATAAATCAGAATTTGAACATATTAGATGAGAGCATCTGTGATCTGGCTGAGGATAGAGCGAAGTGGAGTAAATTAACCTTGAAGCCTACTGCAGGGTCCAAATATGACGTAGCGCAGTCTCAGTAGAAGTGTAGTGACTGAATAAAGTTATAAAGCTATCCAGACGCACCAGCTGAACTACTGTTACAGTAAGCCTGAAATATGTTCTATTAATTAGAGAAAACATTTTAGAATATAATGATGTTAATTTGTTCACGAAATATGGTCGATTAAGTGATTTATGGATTTGATAATTTTTATGCGTTTCACATATTAATCGAACATGGTGATAATTTTATAATACTGGAACTATGTATGTTTCAATGGCAATATCGCTAAGATATGCAGTGTATATGCATTATAAGAATAAAGATATATTCGTTTAGATTGAGTGTCATAGAATTATAAGTAAAGATTAATTCCAATTTAAGTATGTTTTGGTATTGTTTCATGACTTGGCTGATGTCATCACAAGATATCTTAACTAATGGCACGCACACACTCTCTCTAACTCTCTATTTTATTATGTATGTTTGTGTTTGCTTGAAATTCTATTTGACTTTAATTTCTGTGTGTTTGTTTGTTTTTAGTTACGTGATTGGTCTATAGTATCATTGGGTTTGATAATAAAGTACAAAATATGACATACTTGCTTAGTAGTATAACTTTATTCAGTAAACGTAAGAGGAAGAGCTAGGCTAAACAACAATATACTGCAGTTATTATATCTACATAAAGCCTAAAATCAACGACGTCAAACCCTGCCAATAGGCAACCACAACAATGGAACAAGAAGAAACGTATTTTTATTTGTTCACATATCACACAGCACGACAGTCAACATATTTCGAATAATATAAAGGTACAAAGTAAAACGCAAAGACAGGCACACTAATACATGCAAAAACCAGGCCATCAAAGAGGGAGCATAACACCCTATGGAGTTGATCACCCGGATATCAATCACCCCGCTAACAATCGTCCCACATGTCTAAATCAAACTTTTAATAAAAATAAAAGTGTGAAAGTGTCAAATGATAGAAGATTTAAAGTACAACAAAGCAGAAGTTCGATGAGAAAAATTAAAATTAAAAAATTTCTTATTGTGACAAATTTTCTAATAAATACTGTTTAAATTCTCTAAAAAAGGTTGGTAGCAATTTGATGTTGCGTAATATTGGTGGAATTTTATTCCCAGTCCGTACACGCGTCATTTACGTAAGATTTATAGAATGTCACATGGGATTTTTTAAACAGATAATTGGAGTCAAGCAGTCTAGTTGAATAATTATGGTTAGAGTGGTTGAGATCAAACATATTAGCCAATACTGTAAACTTAGGTAGATTACTGCTAATACATTTATGAATCAACTTGGCCATACAGTATTTATGCAATAATGAACTGGCAAAATATCATAAGAAACATAAAGATCTTTAACATTACAGTAACGATGTCTTCCCTGCAGTGTTCGCAGAACTCTGTTACAAGCAATATGTAGTGGTTGTAAAACATTCCAAGTGGCATAACCATAAATTTCAATGCAATATCTTGCACGAGAATATATCATAGAGAGATACAAGTTCCTGCCACAGGACATTGGTATAAATTCTCTTCGATTAAAGAGTAATCCGTTGGCACTTTTAACAGTTTTTGTAATTTTTTCGATATGATTTTTAAAACTTAAATATTAGTCAATTTCTACACCAAAGAATTTAATACAATTAACTCTTGCAATTTGATTATGTTCCATAAATAATGTAAGATTGTTATCACGTATATACGCTTCGTCATTGGTAGACGGAAAGAAAACAATATATGCTGATTTAGCTGTATTAATAGTTAATCGATTACTTTGGAACCAGTTACAAATTTTTTTACTTGCAAAATTGGCACATGCAAACAAATCTACCAAGTTATTTCCTTTAATAAAGGCATTTGAATCCTAAGCAAAAAGTTGGAATGAATGGTCTGGGCTCGTATGATAAATATCATTGACATATATTAGGAAAAGCCAAGGCCCTGATATGGAGCCTTGTGGAACTCCAACTGAGATTGGTTTAATGGAAGAAACTGAGTCACCTATAGCTGAATATTGCTGTCTATTTGTAAGATACGAGGTTAGCCAACTGAGTGGTAATCCTCTTATACCATAATTTTCTAATTTATTTAGGAGGATGTCATGATCGACCGTGTCAAATGCTTTGCTGAGGTCTAGAAAGAGTCCCAGTGTATGATTTCATTGCCTTTCTGAGAACGTATCATATTTAAACTACTGAAAATTGCGTCTACTGTCGAGTGCCCCTTTCTGAAACCAAATTGATTTTCAGAAAGTGTATTATGTCGTTCAAAAAATTCAATAATTATTTTATATACTAGTCTTTCAAAAATTTTACTGAGGTTGTCTAGCAAAGAAATAGGTCTAAAATTTTGTACATCATCACTTTTTCCTGATTTAAAACTGGGATAACTTTGGCTGTCTTAAATCTAGTAGGGAACACACCAGTAATAAAAGTTCGTTTAATTATGTGTGTTAATGGTTCAGGAATAAAGTCAGAGGATAGTTATAGAATATTATTAGATAAGCCATCAGGACCTGTCGAATTCTTTTTAAGCGCTAGGATGGTGTTGAAGACTTCATTGGTGGTGGCATGTTTAAGATATACTTAATTTTGATAAGATGGTGGCAAATATTGCTTAAATTAATATTAGTTGAGTTATGGGAGTTAAAGTTGGACGCTAATTTTGACCCAATTTCAGAAAAATATTCATTAAAAGCTTCAGCTATTTGCCTTTGATTGTTATATTTTTTAGTGTCTTTTATCATATAACCAATTTGGGAGTTACAACGCTTTTTTAAAGCTGCAAATGTTATTAAGAGTTTTCCATATATTCTTGTTGGAATTTTTTCGCGAGTCAAGAAGATTTTTATAATATTCAATTTGAGTATTTTTGATGATTCTATCAAGATCTTTTTTATAGGCTTTATAGAGTTTCATACCCTCTTCTTTACTTGATTGCTTAGCTTTAACATATAAATAATTCTTATGTTAATTTTTTTCTTTAGTTCATTATTTATCCAACTTCTATCTTTACATTTCTGACTTGAACAGCGTATTAGAGGCATATTTGTGTTTGAAAGCTCCTCAATGGTGTTAATTGAGAAGTCTAACATCCCATCTAAATCTTTCATTAGCAAAATTTGAGACCAACTAATCTTAGATAAATTCTGAAAAGACTCAATGTTTTTTGCGTTGAAAATCCTTCTAAGTAGCCGATCGACATAATTGAGTAATTTTCTTTGGAAGTAAAAATTATAATCAGATTAGCGTAATGATCATATATGTCACTAACAATAGTTAAAGATTTAATTAAACTTTGACCATCACTGGTTATTCCAGAGTTAGAAAAAACATGGTCAATCGCGGTAGCAAAATTTTTACCACAGTGAGTAGGTAATGTTGGGTTCTCCCGTTGGGTGACAGTTTTTGCCCAACTTCGGGTGCAAATTGTTGGGTTCTGCAATCCTCACTCCGTTATATGAGTTTGGAAATGGAGTCGTGGGTTCGATTTTTTCAACTCTTCATGCTTCGGCAGTATTAACCTAGAGGATGCAAGGATCTCTTGCTCATATAGCCAGTTAGAAGCTAAATCAATGAGACTGGAACTGCTATGAACAGAACTCAAGTTTATTCGTTCAATGTATGATAATTTATAGTATTTGTGTATTATTTGTGATTATCTCTATAGAATCTACCTAAATTAGAATATTGAAACAAACACTAGTGATTTACTATTTTAAACGATTTATTAGTAACAAAGAAACACGATAACAATATAACGAATTAAAACATTAAACATAAAGATAGTATAAAATATTAAACGAACACTGCGCAACAATTTATAAAATGCTAAAAATAGGCGATAAATATAAAGTCAATCTACTTCTAATCAGTTAGCTAAATGCCTGTATTTGCAATTAAAATAAAAAATATAAATTGGGAGACGAGTTATTGACTTCAAGGCACTCCTCGCTTATATGATTTGATACTCTCCCTCTTTTCTTCTTTATTATGACTGTTAACACGTGAGGTGTTATTTTACAGTCGTTTAGCTGAATCTGTGAAAAAGACGCTTAACTAGAATAGGCAGCCAGTAAATTGCGCTTTTCATAGATTTTAGGACCTGCAATCGCCTGACTGAGATCTAGAAGGATAACGCTTATCTAGAGTGGACAACTTAAAAATTAACGTTCTTCGTAGAACTTCAGTGTTATTCTCTTCTGTCTTCTTTTCTTTCTTTCTTCTGACTGTTAACACAAGAGATGTTATTTTACAGTCGTTTAGCTGAATATAAGGCAAAGACGCTTAACTAGACCCAGGCACTAGTAAATCGCGCTTTCCGTAGAATTCAGGAGTGTAGTCGTTCAGCTGAATTCTATGAAAGAAACGCCTATCTAGATTAGGCACTAGAAAATTAGTGTTCTTCGTAGAAATTCGCTATTTCCTGATTCTGTCTTCCTCTTCAATCTTCTATCTTCACTTCTTTCTTCTATCTTCAATTCTTTCTTCACTTCTTTCTTCTATCTTCACTTCCTTCTTCTATCTTCACTGCCAACACCAAGTGTTGTAGTGCAGTTATTTCTACCTGAATTGACAAGGAAACGCTTTATCTAGATTCAACTCTAGTAATCGGCGTTTCTTGTACAATCAGGATTTATACGTTCAATGTATTGAGATATTGAAATGGTGTCGTGATTAACCGACTTATAGAGGATTAAACGACTATTCCACACAATATCTGCAATCCCGTGAGGCACAATCGTTCTAATATAGATTTCGTATTTTTCGTGCTAACTATCACAGACCTATACAAGGTGCATAGTAGCAGTACTTCCTACGAATGCAGTCAGAAATTCAGAAGCTTGTATGAAATCTACTAGTTTATGTGTTTGTCGCAATAATTCATTAAGAATTATATTTAGACAAGTTCAGCGAGTAATTCCGTACATGCCAGAGTTCAGGAGTGAACTAACATTATATGGCCTGTCTTTTGGTAATATAGCATTGATCGAGGCCATGCTCAACAGCCAATCAGAATCAAGCCCTTCATAAGCATTTCTCCACCCAAGCCCCACGAGTGGTTGTTGTTGCATGCATGTATCTTATGCATATAATTTTTATTATTGCTTTATATAATCTACTGTTTTTACTGAATGTCATGTCGTATTTAATTTAGCAACAGTTTTTACATGAATACACCAATAATCAAAAGTCATATCTCAATATATGAGGGTTAAACTTCTAATTACATGTTAATTTGCATTTCCTCATTACTTAATTTAATATTCTCGTTTCATAACCTTGCAAACTCTAACGCAAAATAAATTCTAATGAACATATGCTGAATTGAATACAAATCTTGATGCAAAAAAGTCTAAATACATCTAAATACAAAAATGAGTGCAAATAAAATTAATTCCAAACGTATGGGTGAAAAATAAAATATGTAGCGCATTTAGTTGCGCTACATTACCGTGAAACGTCAAATCATCTTTTATTCCCACCTTACTTTAAGATTAAATTACAAATTATATATCAGTTTACTATATACAATTTATTAAAATATCTCTCAATGCACAACTAGCGATTTGAAATAATACACATCTTGTCCATGGTACAGTTCAGAGCAATTTACAGTAATTTTTAATAGTAAATATAACTCAAGATTACTTATTAAGTGCTATAAATTGAAGCCACTACTTGTAATAGTGCAGCAAAAGATAAATATTCCCGCTCTCACAGAGCCAGCCATGAATATTGAATAAAATTTTTATTTCTCAAATCACTTTAAATATATCACAAACTGAATAAAAAAATAGCACTAGAATGGCTTCAAAGTACATAAACCAGATTTCTTATAGTAATATTGAACAGTGGTGTATCTTCTTCTTATAGACCTATGCCATGGACCCTTAGTAGCTACGTCGGCATTAGATCAATGACTAAAATCTGATAATAGATATTAAAATTATATAATCAGCGTTATACCTTTCATTGCTTTGGTCATCGCTATATTGTCGATTTATAGAATAACAACTAATAAAATTAAATTAGGAATGGGAAATAAATATACTTTAATTAAACAATATAATAAAGATAAAGGGCAAATAGACGCTAGATATAACCTTTCACAGAGTGATGTCTATGGTCTTGCTCAGGACCGGTATCAGTGGAGCAGAAGGTAAAAGAGGCTTCTCTTGTGTCCACAAAGTGGCGTTACACTGAGAAAAGAAGAAGTTTTGAATTTAGTTGCGTTTAGTTAATTTTTGTCACTGATCTAACGCAGTGGTTAGTGGTTTCTTAATTTGTTTACATTGTAATGTGTAATATTTTTAGTAATTAATAAAAAATATTTTATTTTATTTATAACAAATAATATGTATTTCACAACTGGTTGATTGATGTGGCAGTCATCCACTCTTGAAAATTGGGATAGCCTGTTAGTCAATAAAATCTGAAACTGAATCAGTATATTTAATATTTTATAAATATATAAAATATTAAATATACTGGTTAATAATTTGCGGTTTTTGACATGGTTTTTACCAGTCAAAAACCGGCAAGGTTTCAAGATTTTTGCCAGTGTCCTGGCAAAAAAACCTTTTTTGCCTTTGCAAAAACCCAACCCTGCTATTAGGGGATTCACAAAGCATTAAGGTATGAGAAGAGGTTAAGGGCATTTCAACTGACAGCCATGGAAACCAGGAGAATTAGAAATGATCTTATAGAGATTTATAAAATAATGCATGGTTTTATCGAATAAAGAGCAACAGATTTTTTCAAATTCTCCAATAATGGATTAAGAGGTCATTGCTATAAGTTGTTTAAGCCTAGTTGAAGGACAGACGTAGGAAAATTTTCTTTTTCTCAGAGAGTGATTGATAGGTGGAACTCTTGGAGTGAGGAGGTTGTGAATGCAGTATCGGTGAATAGTTTTAAAAACAAGCAGGATGTTGTAATCATGTATGATTGTGGGTTGAAATGAGCCCTTGGCTTTCTTCCCTTGTTCCTACTACCTAAGTTTGAAGAAGGATAGGAATAACGAAAGATGGTAGCAGTTTTGGTAAATTCTGGTAAATTCAGTATCAAGAAATTCATATCAAGGATGTTATTGCTGCAATATTTATAAGTCTGTAACAATTAAAATTAAACAGCGAAATGTTAAGTATAAAAATATTTCACATAAAAGTATAAACAAAATTTAGCGAATATGTTAGGAATAGGAATGATAAATGTAAGGGGTTTTAACTTATTCTGAGTGAACTTGCAGTTTAAAGTTCAACATTGTCGATAGTTCAAACTATGGATTACTCAGAATTAGGCATTCTATAAGCTTTGAATGAGGATTTATGATGGTATCCACTATTGAGATAATTCACGGTTTAAGCCTCAACAGAGACATAAACTATGGAGGTGTATATTGTGATGTTACTTAATTTACATATTAGGGCTTTTTGTTTACGATGCAAGCTGATTGGTCGATCAGCCTGAAGGAGAGCGATGTCATTGGGTGAGCACTAAAATTTTTTGTCAGTGGCCTTGAAGTTAATAATCACGCAAAATTGCTAGTGAATTACGATTTTTCTGATTCACAGTTTACCGCACATGCATTAGAGGCATAAGTGATCGACGGCCGTGTTGGAAAAGTATTTTACTTTTACTTTAAAAAATACTTTTACTTTTTACTTTTAGATGTTTTAGCAGTACTTTTACTTATACTTTTACTTCTCGATCTTGAAATACTTTTACTTTTACTTTTACTTTTCAATTTTGATAAAGTTACCTTTACTTCTATTTTTGTGTTCTCTAAAAATTTACTTTAGTCTAAAAGTACTTTTTCCTGATAAAACTGTTATCGAATCAAATGATAGGCATAGATTTTTCAAGAAAATGTTTAGAAGGTTAAATTACTTCTAACACATAAAAATGTTGTCACTTTTAATTGAAGACTGTATTTTTATCAACTATTCTCAAAGGCGCTAATCTAAAATATAGTTAACAATTATATTTTACGTGTAGCAATTACACTGCTACACATCAGAAGGTCCGTGCGAGGCATTCAATCGATTATCAATAATAATAGACATTGGCGTTTTTAGACTTTCAATGATTCATGCACGTCATTCTTGAAACCTGTGCTTTGAAACTGCTTTGATCCACTAGCTCAAAGGAGCTGTCTTGAATGCAATATAAGTGCGATTAGTACGTACACCAATGAAATTAGTTACTAGTTTACTTCAGTACTTGGTAGAAATGTTAAAATCTAAATATATATTGTCGCTCTGTCGCACTCCGCTGCAACTACAGTACTGATTATATTAAATATTATGTTGTAATATTAATTTATTAATTATTTCTCACATTTCATTCATGTACATAAAATTCTTTTATATATTAGCTACTCTGACCAAAAAAATCTCTTCTAATCTCAAATCTGGACCTAACCATTTTTATTGTGAATCTGTTTACTTTTGCCAGCATGATCTGATAATTTAAAAACCTCTACTCTCAATATTTTCAAATATTTTGGCTCTTTTAAACATTTAAATTAAATCTTTGCGGCTATATCTATCTTCTAAACTAATCAGATTTAAAACGTAACCTCATTTATAGCTTTTACCCGTACCTCTGGACATATTGATTAATTATCATTCTATAATCAGCATATAATGTCATTTGTAGCTTAAATACTAAGAAGTTGTTGACAATGTCTAATCCGGCAGCCATACCTACTATTCCTGAGGATATCCATGGTGATGGCAGGTGGATGAGCATGGTATAGCTTTTCCTATTTTTTTAAGAAGTGTCTTTAGTTCTGATGCCTAACTAGTATAATTAGTCTAATATACTATTATATATTATAATATATTATAATATTTTATTTTAGTTAATTGTTGAGCGGTAGGCTACCGCCGAAATATCTTCAAGCACCTTTTCCTTGGGAAAGGATAAGTTGGAAAAGGTTATGCTTTCTTCATAGTAAAGCATAAGTTTGTAAAGGTACATTAAAATGAATGATTAATGTCTATGAGAGTGAAGGCTGACTCCGTAGACTTGGTTATAGTCAAAGAGTATAAGCTGACACCTGACTTGAAGGATGATGGTTTTGAAGTATTATATAAGCTTTTTCAGAAGTTAGTAAAAAGAAGAAAGTCACGGACCTAGTGATAATTATGGGAGATTGAAACGTGATAGTGGGACAAGGTAATGACGGAATTGAAGTTGGTAGATTTGGTTTTGTAATGAGAAATAGTGAAGACAAGAGTTTGGTGATTTCTGCTAAGCAATGAATTTTGTTGTAGTCTTGGCAAAAGTGGGATTAAGACTGAATAAAATATTGATAGGAAAGCAGAACAGGAAATGAAATGGAATTTATGAATGACAGTATGATATATACACACACACACACGCACACACACACACATATATATATATATATATATATATATATATATATATATATATATATATATATATATATATATATATAAAATTATATATATAACATAACATAGCATTACAGAGTCAGGAAGCAATTATATGCTTGTTTAAGACTCATCAGGCTCTTAACTAAAACCAATTAATATCAATCAAATCATACAGACTTCATGTCAATATGTGAAATTTATACGTAGCCTATGTATAACACTGAACATGCAATTACCATCTAATTTACATGTTCTTATGTTTATCATATTTATTTTTAAAAGCATTCACTGATTCTGCTTCCACAACTTCACTTGGCAAACTATTCCAAGCATTTATAACTCTCTGACTAAAGAAAAATTTCCTTAAATCTAGTCTACTTCTAAATTTACTAAGTTTATAAGTATGTCCCCTTGTGTTTCTGTTGTTTGATAAATTAAACCAAACACTACGGTTAACTTTGCTGACGCCTTTGAGTATTTTAAAAACTTCTATTAAATCTCCTCTAGTTCTTCTCTCACTTAAAGAGGTTAATTTTACGAATTTTAATCTATTCTCATAACTAAGTTTTTGACAGTCAAATACCAGCCTTGTTGCCCTGGCTTGTGCCCTTTCTAATTTATTGATATCTTTCTTAAGATATGGGCACCACGCCTAAACGCAGTATTCAAGTTTGGGCCGTACAAGAGCCTTATACAGCCTTACCACAATATCTCTATTTCTACATGCAATTGTTCTTTTAATCATTCTTAATACACAATTAGCACTATTTAAAACTTTATTACAATTTTCACTAAATTTAAAAGAGCTATCCACAAAGACTCCTAAATCCCTCTCACTGTTTGTGGATTTTAGTTTTGTATTGTTCAATGTATACTCAATTTCTAAATTATTACTTCCTAAATGCATAACTCTAAATTTCTCGGCATTGAACTCCATTAGCCAATCCCTAGACCAGTTCTGTAACATTTTTATATCATACTTTAAAATCTCAGCATCTTCAATGTTGTTTACTATCTTTGCTACTTTAGAATCATCTGCAAATTTACTAAATTTAGATACAATATCTATGTCAATTTCATTGATGTAAACTAAAAATAATAGAGGTCCTAAAACAGAGCCCTGTGGCACACCACTCTTCACTGCTGCCCATTCCGAGAACTCGTCCTCGACACACACCCTTTGTTTTCTATTGCTTAACCAATTACCTATCCACTTTAAAAGTTTGCCTGTTATTCCATGTACTTCCAACTTCAAATTTAAGTAATCTTTGATGTGGAACTTTAGCAAACACTTTAGCAAAGTCTAGATATAAGATATCAATGCTATTTTTATTATCTACTTCCTTTGAAATATATTCTAAAAAATCTAGCAAATCAGTCAAACAAGAACGCCCACTAATAAAACCATGCTGACTATTTCTAATTAAGTTATATTCTTCCAAGAAACTAATTATTTTATCCTTACTATTGCTTTCAAATGTCTTACCGATTATACTTGTTAAGCTTATAGGCCTATAATTTTCTGCTTTATCCCTATTCCCTTTTTACGTATTGGTACAACATTGGCATTCTTAAAATCTTGAGGAACCACCCCTGTTTTTATTGAAGCTTTTAGTAGGTTTAATAGAGCTGGTGCTAATTCATCTCTTAGGTCCGAAATCAATTTTCCATGAATCCCATCTGGACCTTCACTTTTAGTGACATTTAGCAAATTTAATTTATTTATAACATCATCAATATCAAACTCTGTATTATGTAAGGAGCATTCAAAGTTACCTTTGAAGATCCTAGCCGGTACTGGCATATTAACTAAATCTTCTTCCACAAATACAGACGAAAAATATTAATTAAAATAGTTTGCAGTATCCTTATTATCTTCTATAATGCTATTATATTCATCTCTTAAAGGACCAATCTTTTTAATAACCTTTTTGTTAGCATTAGCATAGGCAAAAAAACTCTTTGCATCATTCTTTATATTACGAGCTAGCTTTTTTCAAATTCTAACTTGGCTTTTCTATTTTCTGCAACCGATTTATTAAGCTTTTTCTTATATTCACAGTACAATGATTCTTCATTATTACTATTTTTATAATTGTTCCAAACACTTACTGGTATTTGCATATATATTATAAGTGCAAATACCAGTAAGTGCACATTTAGTAATACAATATTTTACCTAAGAAAATAAGTAAAGAGACTTAATATATTAATAATTGACGAAGTATATAATAACTAAATAATACTAAATATTATAAGAAAAAAAGAGTAGGCAGTTTTCTAAAGCAGTAGAAACGAAAATGAAAAATGACCTGTGCCAAGGTAGAAATCTATGTTGAATCTTAAACTATGAGTTTTGCAGGATAGTGAATGTTACTGCAATTCTTTCAGCAAATATCATCCTGGATGTCTGCCAATTTCTTGGCACTCAATCCATCTAAGGCTGAGTTTGTGCTATTTGGAACACCTCAGCAACTTTTGAAACTGAACGAATTTTGGATTTTAAATTATTTGTAGAGGTTCATTTCCCTAATGTAACATGTATTTAATTATCTCAATAAAACGTTGAATATTTTCAGGTCAATGTTTTCGAGTACTTACTGTAATGTGCATCTCTCTCTAGTTTAGTGCACTGCCTACTGGCAGATCCATCGTATATAACGCCACCACTTCTCTCCGTCTTCCGCTTTCCTCTTCATGTCCATATATGAGTGGGTCTTTAAATCATCTAACCTACCTAATCTCGACCTGCCTCTGCTTCTATTTCCTTCCAATCTGTCTTCTATGACCTCTTTTAGTAGACTTTCTCCCCTTAGAATGTGTCCTATCGAACTCTTCTTCCTTTTTTTAAAATACATTTATCAACTATCTATCTGTACCAACTCTCTCTAGAACTTCTTTATTTGTAACCTTTTGAGTCCAGCTAATCCTCTCCATTTTTCTCCAAATCCATATTGCCAATGCCTCCAGTTTCCTAATATTAATTCCTTCCTAAAGGTCCATGTTTCACATCCATATAATAGCGTGGTCCAAACCAAGGTTTTCACTATCTTTATCTTAATAAAGATAAAGATAGTGAAAACTTGATTTGTGTCTTTCTTTAGACTTTTCGTTAAAAGTTCTTTCCTATTACCGAAGGCCACTTCTGCTTGTGCAATCCTACGGCGTATTTCCGTCTCGCACTTCCTGTCATTGGTTATAGTATAACCCAAATATTTGAAACTCCTAACCTGTCCCAATTTCGTATCATTTATTGTGATATTAATTTCATCTTTATTATGGACACTCGTCACTTTGGTCTTTGGTCAATATGTATCTAAATTTAACAAAAGGCACAACGTTTTTATATATTGAAAGTGAGTTATAGTTTCTGCACCTGAAATAGTTTAATTTAACGTTACTTAAATTTATTATGCTGGTTTAGGAAGTCTTTGTCTTTTTAACACCAGTCTAGTCTTAACTTCATATCTCAACATATAAAAACTGTAAAGGAAAAAATTACAAACCTTGATTAGTCTATCCACTTTAAAAAAAGAACATACAATTTTTTTTCAGGTTTTTGCATCACACACATATTGAAATATTATGCATGTACACCTACACACGTGTACATTTCTTATGCATAAATACATATACATTCATGCACATATGCATGCATACATATACATACATAATGCATACAAACTTACACACACACATATGCACATACCCATCGATATATAAATATACATACACACATACACACACATATACATACATATATACACACACATTCATACACCTATAATCCGAAGTACACATCATAAAGAGCTATATAATTAACGCTCTTAAATTAAAGTGTCTTCAATTATAATGATCTATATATCTATGATCTACTATATAATCTATATATACTATATAATATATATATACTATATAATCTATATATCTATGATCTACTATATAATATTATTTAATTAGCCTTTTATTACAATGGCAAACGCTAGCTTCTTTAATTCATGTGTTCTATTTAATTTAATAATATTTCAAACATAGAAAGACATTATCAATATTGTAATAATACAATGTCCTAAATTAATATGAAATTGCTTTGGTCTCCACTCAGCCAACCTACTGAGTACTCTATATTTAACAAGTGTAGTCTGCTAAGGTAGTTGAAGCCAATGGCGACGTCGGTAAGATACTCGACCGCGGATCAGTTTGTGCGGGGTTCAAATACTGGGCTTGCCCGTCACTGGCATCGCTTTTGAATGAGGAAACTGACGTTAACCTTAACTTTACAAGCTTTAAGAACAACATTTAGAGACCAATACAATCGACATTAAATAAAGAATAAACCAATGAAAAGGTTAAGCCTTCAAGTAGACCTTTTTATGGAACTACGCTGCCCTCTACAGCTTATACAAATTACAACGTTTCTTGCACTAGCACAATTAAGCCACTGTTCACAGAAATATTACTATTTTAACATTCATTCATTCTAGAAGCTTTCACAAAATAATCATTAAGAAGCATTCAAGTTATCTTACATTGAACTTATACTATTGCAGCACAAGCGATTTATTGCAGAAGCGAAGGAAAAGGAACCAGAGGTACTAATTGTGGGAGACTCTGTTATAGAGAGACTCGCTCAAGCTGATGTAAGTATGTAATCGTAATATCTAAAGCTCTTTGACTCCTTCTTGCCGTGGAATTAGCATTGTGAATTACAACGTACAATTGGAATTGTACGTTGAATAGCCTCTATTCAACGTACGTGTACATTCTGAGTTACTGTCTTAATTAATAGTTTTGGTCTCTGTCCTATTGTACGTCTTACTGGTGTCCGTTTTATATAACGCCTCCCTTCTGCACAGTTGTCCGTTATCCTCTATCAAGTTTCAAAATTAAAAATCTGATTTTTTATTTAAATTGGTTATTTAAAATTTAAATCGGATTATATGACTTTAATCAATTATTTTTTAATTAAAGTCTGAATTTACTCTTGCTTAAATACAGTTAATCTCTATGCCAATGTATTTGTTTTCTTAACAGAAGACAATAGTTGTCAACACGATTGAATATTCTGTTTACAGTCCTTTACTAATAAGGGCACATGTTAGTGCTTTCGTGGTCGTTGTGTTCTTTTTCACTTGGTATCCATGTATTTCTGGTGTTATATTTTACCGAAGTTAAATAAACGTGATTCAATTTGATTCAAACCTTAATGTAACCTTATCTTGGGGAAAAATGCCTTCTAAGGTAGTTTTCCATTGTCTTTCTCACTCACTGCGTGGTCTCCACTTCCGTCACCTGCAATTTACGGTTGGTCTTTTCTTCAGTGACCCGGACACAACACAGTAGTTATAAAACGTATAATTAATTTTATTCTTAAATGGGTTTTCATATCTAATATAATAAGCAAATTCTGTCTGACTGTCTGAAGTAACAATGAGCGTCACAACATAATATTTATAATTTCTTAATAGTTATAATAATTACAGCACTGACTTTTTGACCGTTACAAATTTACTAGAATGTTCCTAGATGTGTTCAAAATTGCGCACATTTAGGAAAAATGGTCTATAAAAGTTGTCAATATATGCCTACATTGTGTAAATTTAATGTAATCGGAATGGCGTTGTGAAAAAGTTAGAAAGTAGCTATAGAGTACATTAGGAGAATTTTGACACTCTAATAATTTTTTTAAATTACACGAAGCCAACAAAACCTACATGTCAAAATTCAATTGGCCCAGCAAAAGCGTATAAAACTCTACATGAATCAACAAAAAATCTTCAATTATCCACTGAAATACGATCAAAATGGCAAAAATTTAGAATCAGGTTAAATTGTCGAAATTCTCACCCCCAGGGGTGGGAATTTTGACACTAACTTAAATCTTAGGTAAACGAGTCAGACTTTAATAACTAGCATGTACATTTAAACTAAAGGGATTTTCAACAGTTGTTTAACAGTTGCCTTGAACAATAATAGTAATGCAAACATTAAAGAGGCTCTTTAAATTTTAAGATATGACATCTAATTAAATTCGAATCTGGCTACAGCAAAACATTAAAAAATTACTATCAGCGCATACTGCGAACCTTAAGAATAGAACTAACTTCAGTACCAATATAAGACGTGTCAGTTTTTATCATGTGTTCGGAGATTATAACTACTGACAAAAGTCACACTGGTAGCCATCTGGCTTATCGGCACCACTACAAGCCTAAAAATGTTATTCAATGTTATTAAATGTTATTCTAATGTTGTCAATATAGGCCTTACATTTGGTAGATTTTATAAATATTCAGTATAGAAATTCATAGAATCAGTATAGAAATTCAATATATGAATTAACTTGAATTACATGATCACATGAATTTAAGTTGAAAATGAACAAATGATAGAGCCGTAATTAGCGTTATGTGTCGTATAACTCTGTTATAAACTTTCATTATATACTGGGTATATGAATTTAAGATGAGAATTAACAAATGACAGAGCTATAATTAGCGACATTGTCTTATGACAATGTCTCGTGACACTAAAGAGACTTTCGAAAGGAAAAGGAACTCCTAACAAAAGGAACTGGAAAAATACTAAAAATTAAAATTGTGTAAACATTAGTGTGGTCGACTCTTCTGTACGGATGTGAAACACTGATATAAGAGAGAAGAAGGAAGTGTATATCAGGAAACTAGAGGCACTGGAAATGTGGTTATGTAGAACGATGGAAAAGATTAGTCGGCCTCAGAATTACAAATAAAGAAGTTTTTGAGAGAGTCTGTACAGATAGATAGTTAGTAAATGTGATTTAAGAAGTAAGAATATTTCAATACGATATTATATGGAGAGATGGTTTGCTGAGCAATGTAATAGAAGGAATAACGCAAGGGAAAAGTAAACAAGAATATAATGGATTTGATTATAATGAGCTAGATAAATAGGAGGAAATAGACTGAGTATGTTTTAAATATAGTTAGTTATTATGAAGATGAAACTATTGAATATGTACATATATCACCATTCTGTTTTGATGAAAATAGGATAAAAGTATATCTTTATCCTATTAGTAAGTTATATCTTAATCATTTCTCATACAATTTCTCTTTTCACATTACAGATTTACAAAAGTTAGGAAGAAGTTAATTTGTGTTATAGATGTAACTGGAAACTTAAAGATAATTGTTATACGCAACGACATATTGATACTTGTACTCTGGAGCGAACAGATATATTTAATTACCATCCACAGTTATGGGAAAAGAAAAGAAATAATTGTAGAGTTATCTGATTTTTATGACAGAGATATGGATTTTAAGTATGATTCTATGATTACTTTTGATTTGGAATCAATTCTTCTACATTAAATTATCATCAAAAGAGAAATTAAACCAGACATTAATGCATAATTATGTGAAAAATCCTGAAACTCTGAAAATGATAAAAATAAATAGTAATGCATTTCAAAAACTGGATAAAGGAATATGTTTATGATGATCAAAATGGAGTATTTATACCTCTTGCAAAATAAGAAGAAAAGAAATAAAATATGTTAGTAAACATATACCCATAGCAACATCATAACTAGTAATGTAACTGCATTTGAAAAAGTTAAATTTATATTATCTTCTTCTTCAGTGCACAACCAAGTGACAGGTTCAAGGTACGTATTCATACTCAAAGACTGCTTTCTCACTCCCTAAGAGCACTCCTTTCATCAACAAGTTAATCCCTTCACAAAGTCAATGCCTTATCCATACCTTATGTAGCCTATAGCTTGGGAAAAGTATGGCTTCTGATGTGGTTACAGTTGTCTACCTCAGTTAGAAAGGTTAATTAGCATTTAATTATGGGGGAAAATATTTTATGGTGAGGTGGGTCCCCTCTTGCCATCCTCAGCTCCTGCCTTAGTCACCTCTTACGTACACTCAGCAGATTGTTTGCAGTTGTCCTATTATGCAGTGTTCCAACCACACCCGAGCACAACACGGGCTTATATTAATAATAATAATAATAATAATGAAGGTTTAACTTCTGTTTCCCCATCCAGGGATGATGTCAGGGACGTCTGCAACAACACACATCACTACAGATCAATTCACCCACACCAATCTGCAAATGAAATGTGCTGAGGAGAAGTAAGGTCCTAAATGAAAGCCAGTCCGGTGCTCAATAATGGTCAGTGTAGATGGATTATGTCTATGGTGGGAAAAGGTATGCCTTACGCTTGCTAGAGAAAGTTGAAAGAGAAAAACATGAGCGAAGATTAGCAGGTAAAGAGTTCCAGATTGTGGGTGCTGCGTAAGAAAATGAATGTCTGCCGAATGACGTGAGAATATTTGGAACTGAGAGAAGATTGGCATCGGTGGAGTGAAGTGTACGTGAGGGACGATAGGGAAGAAGAATTTCAGATAAGTAGGCAGGCTTATTATTATCTTATTATCTAAGGATCCTAAAATATTAGTGTAGAATATGTTTGAATATTTGGATAAAGTTGCAGCAAAGGCTACTGAATTGATGCTTAGAAAAATGAGATTATTAATAGATCATTTAGAAGGAAAACATAAAGAACAAGTCGAATCATACTGTTCCAGTATACCTATCGTTGGTTTTAATAGTCGGTTTTATGATATTAGTTTATTAAATAATGAAGGCTTCATGAAGGTTTTTTTTTTATTCCTGTCAAATGTTGACGAATAAAGAAGTATATATATATATATATATATATATATATTTATATACATATATATATGTACACTGTATATATATATATATATACACATAAATATACATACATATATATATATATATATATATATATATATATATACACTGTATATATATATATATATATACATATACATATATATATATATATATATATATATATATATATATATATATATATATATATACACTGTGTTTTTTATAACTGACACCCCAAATATGTTTTAACAATAAAGTCATAAGAAGTTGACCGATGTTCTTCAAATTTACAGTACTTGACCAGCAGCCGCCAATTCTACAAAATGCAGAGATATTTCGTTTGAATATCTTTAATAACGTGAAACTTAGAGTTTCGCGTATAGGAGTGGGGTCAGAAAAGAAATTTCCACTACAGTATTACGGGCGTGTTACATTTAGCGTGGATTATCTCTATAAAAATACAAGCTAACACGTGATATAAAATTTCTGCTAATGCGAATTTGAAAAGCAATCATTTCTTTTCTAAACAACGTAAAATATGTGATGATATGTTCTTAATTCGCAAAGTTATTGAACATTTTATGCATGCATTGCATGAAAAGAATAAGCAAGAAGTCATTTTATCTGTGGCGCTAGAGGACGACGCGGCAGTGTCTGCGGTGATAGAAGTTGTAGCCAGACATGCAATGCATGCACTAAAAGTTCAATAACTTCATCAATTAAGAACATATCAGCAAATATTTTACGTCATTTTGCACAGAAGTGATTGCCCTTCAAAACAGCATTAGCTGAAATTTTGTGATGTGTTCGCTATTATTTTTGCAGAGATAATTTTATGCTGCATGTAACAAGCCCTTAATCCTGTACTGGAAATTTCTTATCTGATCCCTCTCCTATTCACAAAACTATAACTTTCACGTTATTAAAGATATTCAAACGAAATTTGTCTATGTTTGGTAGAATTGGCTGCTGGTCAAGTATTGTAAATTTCAAGAACATCGGTCCACTTCTTACGACTTCGTTGTTAAAATCTTTTTGATTGTCTACAGACCACCTTCTTTATCCAAGGCCACTTTCATTTCTGATTTTTCTTTGCTTCTTGAAGACATTGCCTCATCACCCACTGATTTAATAATTATGGGTGATTTCAACATCCATCTAGACTCTAATGACTATTATTCTTCTTCCTTTTTATCAACACTTGATGCCTTTGATCTCAAACAACATATATCTTCCCCTACTCACTCCTCTTGTCATATTTTTGATCTTCTTATCACTCG
Source organism: Enchytraeus crypticus (assembly GCA_905160935.1). NCBI lineage: Eukaryota > Metazoa > Annelida > Clitellata > Enchytraeida > Enchytraeidae > Enchytraeus > Enchytraeus crypticus. The sequence continues at coordinate 313,251 of CAJHZI010000454.1, read as the reverse complement.
AAACAACATGTAATTTCTTGATCAAGGAATCTCTGATCCTTCACTATCAGATCACAGTGCGAATTTCTGTAAATTGCCTGTGACTGTTAATGTACACCCTTCCAGAACACTTAAAACTTATAGAAAACTCTCTTGTATTAACATTGATGCCTTATCTGCTGATATTGTGTCCTCTTCTTTGTATTTAATCCATCTTCAACTGTTTCCGAATATTCAGCTCAATTTAGCTCCGTACTTTCTTCCATATTAGACAAACATGCCCCTCTCAAGACCATTCATTGCCGCTCAAACCCTAGGAAACCATTCATTTCTGAACAAATCCTTAAACAAAAATCTGAACGTTCAAAACTTGAAACTAAGTTCAGGAAGGATCTGAAAAATCCACCTGAACTAAGAAATCCAGACATTAAGTCCAAGTACCTCAGCAAAAAAAGAATTAAATAAAATGATTAGTTCTGCTAAAAGCTTGTATTATAAAAATCTAATCTCGCAGAATCAAAATTGTCCCAAGAAATTATGGGGAGCACTTGACTCTCTGCTTGATCGCACCATTCCCAAGTCACTCCCCTCTACCACCTCACCATCTTCTCGTGCAACCTCTTTTCTCAACTCTTTCAATGATAGCCAAACTCTGTAGCTCTATACCCTCCAACTCCATTGACACCGACAACTCCATTTCTGTAAATATGCCTGAACCACCACTACTTTCTAGTTTTGAACCAGCTAAACGGGAAGAAACACGCAATTTTATACTTCGCTCTACCGACTCATCTTGCTGCCTTGATGTTATTCCTACACGCTTACTGAAATCCTGTATTGATGTTTTAGTTGCTCCTATTACTTTAATCAACCTCTCACTCTCAGAAGGTATCTTCCCGACCTCCTTCAAACAAGCAGTTGTATCTCCTTTGCTAAAAAAGCCTTCTCTACCAAAAGATGATATTTCCAGTTACCGTCCTATTTCCAATCTTAACCTCATCTCTAAACTTCTTGAAAATGTAATTTATACCCGTTTATGCACACATTTTGATTCTTTCCCTTCTCTTTCTCTCATTATCAATCTGCCTATAGAAAACTCCATTCTACTGAAACCGCTCTTCTTTGTATACATAATGATCTTAGCTTGGCTATGAGTAGTAAACAGGTTTCTGCCTTGGTTCTTCTAGATCTCTCTGCTGCCTTTGATACAAGTGACCATGGCATCCTAATAAATAGGCTTAAATCTTGTTTTGGCATTTCTGATTCTGCATTTTCCCTTCTCACATCATATCTCTCATGTCGCACACAATCTGTTGTTATTGGTCAAAATCGCTCTTCTGAACTACCCCCCCTAAGCGGTGTTCCTCAAGGTTCAGTGTTAGGTCCATTGCTCTTCTCTTTATATATCACTCCTCCTAGCTATCTGCTTGCTCAGTCCTCCATAAATTTTCATTTCTATGCAGACGACACACAACTATATATTTCCTTTTCTAATCATGATTCCAATCAGAAACTGGCTCATCTCTCATCCCTTCTAGACAAGGTTTATTCCTGGTTTTGTGCTAACCGTCTTGCTGTTAATCCGTCCAAAACTGAATACCTTTTAATTGGCACTCCTTTGCACAGAAGTAAAATTACCAATAACTCTGTTAATTTTCAGAATCTTGCTTTTCACCTTCTCGATCCACCAAAACCCTTGGAGTCATATTTGATGAAAACCTTGACTTTAAATCCCTTATCACTTCAGTTTGTCGTGCTTCTCTCTTTCAGATTCGTCAGATTAGGCAAATACGTTCATCCCTTACTGGAAATTCAGACACTATCCTTGCTAATTATGTAGTTCATTCAAAGCTCGACTACTGTAATTCATTATTACATGGGTTGCCTACTTCTTTCAATTGTTTGCAGCACGTCCAAAATTCTCTTGCACGTGTTTTTTGTAAGTCCTCTCAACTTCAATTTTTCTCTTTTTCTCTAGTTCACAGTCTTCACTGGCTCCCTGTTCATCAACGCATAAATTATAAAACAGCTCTATTAACTTTCAAAACTCTGCGATTTGGCAAGCCTTCTTACTTATCTGAAATTCTTCTTCCCTATCGTCTCTCACGTGCACTTTGCTCCACTTATGCCAATCTTCTCTAAGTTCCAAATATTCTCACGTCATTGGGCAGACGTTCATTTTCTTATGCAGCACCCACAATCTGGAACTCTTTACCTGCTAATCTTCGCTCCTGTTTTTCTCTTTCAACATTCTCTAGCAAGCTTAAAACTTACCTTGTCCCACCATAGACATAATCAATCTACCTTGACCATTTTTTGATCACCGGACTGGCTTTCGTTTAGGACCTTACTTCGCCTCAGCACATTTCTTTCGCAGATTGGTCTGGGTGAATTGATCTGTAGTGATGTGTGCTGTTGGGGACGTCCCTGACATCATCCCTGGATGAGGAAACGGACGTTAAACCTTTATTTGTTTATTATTTATTTAAAACAATTTGGGGTATCAGTTATAAAAAACACAGTGTGTATATATATATATATATATATATATATATATATATATATATAATAAGAGGAAATGGACGTTAAACCTTTATTATTATTATTTTTATAAGTTAAAACAAAATATAGTTTGTAGAGCATCTATAGTATTTCATTGATATTGTGAAAAAGATAACACAAAAATTGGTAGAGCGAATTATAATATGGAATGGAATATTGACAATGAAGAAGGAAAAACAGTAAAGAAGATTGTTGGATATAATGCTAATGCATTATATTTATATTGTATAGGTGAAGAAAGGTGAAGAAATGCCTTGTGGTAAATTATATTGGAAAGAAACTAGTGATTGTGATATATTACATTCTAGAAGGAATTTCATTTGGATTTCTGGAAGTTGAGATAGAAGTGCCTGAAGATAAATGGAACTATTTTGGAAAAATGTGTCAAAAATTTCAAAATAAATTGTAGATTTTAGTTTGAATTTCACTATTTGTAGATTCTTCAATTTTAATGGTTAATCCGTGGACCGTAGCTTCTGTTATTCTGTTCTTTCATTATTTTTCATTTCTTGTTCTGTTTTTACTGCCATGTATTTTGGTGAATAAAGATCATATGACATATATATATATATATATATATATATATATATATATATATATATATATATATATATATATATATATATATAAAGAGTATGATGAAAGGTTATGTGGAGATTTTACTAAAAGCTTATTAGAGAAGTAGGGTAGAAAGCCTACAAAGTGTAGGCTTATTGCTACATTAAAAGCTGAAATTTTTTAAATTAAATCTACAAGACGGGAAATGATTAATAGAGCATGGATATGTTGTTACTAAATTACATGGAGTTATTGAAGCTGAAAGAGGGAAACCGTTTAAGGTAATTATGGATTGGTTGTCTGATGAAAGAAGAAAAGTGATAAAAACGCAAAGTATGCTATAATTGCTGTAGGTGCAAAATTAGTTAGTAATGCAGGATTTGGAAGAACAGGTATGAATAAAAATAAATTCAAAAAGGTTAAATATTGCACTAATACTGAAATTACTGAAGTACAGTGTCAAGGCCTCTAATCTTCAGTAAATTATTATAATCTTAAAAGCATTGGCCTCGGCCTCGAATAGCTGTCTGAATTTATCCTAATGGTTTCAATCACGAAAACGTGTTTAAAAATTAAAATAAAATTTAATAAATAAAACACGAATTAAATAGTACTTACAGGCAGTGTACAATGAAACGAAAATATCCGATAGTTATAATGCGCTAAATACAGTAACTCGAGATATAATCCAAAATACAATGTTCCAATCTCAAACTTAACATATAGGCCTACGACTATACGCACAAATTCATATATTAGAAATTCAACGTTTAAATTAAAAATAATGACCACAAAACTACTTTAGAAATTCTACCGTAAGAACCTTTGTATTCTACGTTAGCATCTTTAACAAAGCTATCTCTGTTCTCTTACTTTTTCCTTTTACCACACTTAAGGTCTCCTCAACGGTTTTATCTGCTCACAGATAAGCCACTATCGTCTATATCGTCTAGACGAGAAAGATCTGTATCTTTCCTATTATCTTTTCAAACACGTGTTCTCTCCTCTAAATCTTTTCCGCGTGTCCTTGTAAAGAAACCTCCACCTCTCCAATTCTCCTCTGACCAGGCTGGCCCCACCGATCAGGAACTCTGAAACTATTTAAGCTCTGCCCATAATGGAGATCTGAACAGCTGACTAGTATTATATTAGCTTTACATATATGTATTAGGCTAGAAAATAACACTTTACATCCCCAGTTGCAAAACATACATAAACTATTTAATGCAGCAAATATGTGATCCTGACATACAGTATAATAGAGTTAAAATTGATTACTTTTGTTATGAAGCAAAAGAATATAATGGAGTGTATGAAGTAACTAATAACCCTAAAAAGGTTAATCAAAATATACCTATACAAATCGCATGTAGTATTTATAATGATTCGAAATTAAGGATGTTACAGTTTTATTATGATTGTATAGATAAATATATTCCCCGTGTTGTGCTCGGGTGTGGTTGGACCACTGCAGAATAGGGCAACCGCAAACGATCTGCCGCGTGTACGTAAGAGTCGACTAAAGGCAGGAGCTGAGGATGGCAAGAGGGGACCCACCTCACCATGAAAATTTTTCCCCCAGAATTAAATGATAATCCAACTAACTGAGGAAGGCAACGGGAAACCACCTCAGAAGCCATATTTTTCCCAAGCTATAGGCTTCATAGGGTATAGATAAGGCATAGACTTTGTGAATGGATTAACTTGTTGATCTAAGGAGTGCTCTTAAGAAGCGAGAAAACCGACTTTGAGTATGAATATGTACCTTGAACCTGTCACTTGGTAGTGCACTGAAGAAGAAGATAAATATAGTGATAGATCAGATTTCCGGTATATAAAAGTGGATACAGATTCGGCATATATGATTATGACAGATAATTATGAGAATCTAATAAAGCCACATTTAAAGGATGAGTTTGAAAAGAATAAACATAAAATGGTTTACAACAGATAAATATAGTAATTGAACTTCTGGATTATTTAAAGTAGAATATGAAGGTGATGGTATGGTGGCGTTATTTAGTAAAACCTATTATGTATGGGCAAAGGTAAAAACAAAGCATCATCAAAAGGTATACGGAAGAGGCATACTTATAATAATTATATTGTAAGTAAGGATAAATATTTAGAATGTTTATTTAATATGCTATTGCGAGATTATTAATGGAGTTAATAAAGGGTTTCGGTATGATTAGAAAGAAATGAAAACTTACGAACGGATTAAAATAGGATTATCTCCAGTATATACAAAAGGAGTTGTAATATAATCTTTATTTCACCAAATTACATGGCAGTAAAAACAAAACAAGAAATGGATGATGTTAGTCATATTAGACCTATAATATTTTAATGTAATGATTACAGGGAGCTTTGTCATAATGAAGAATGAGTTAGTATTTAGAGACTATTCTTATTGTTGTTGTTGTGTCATAATTATTGTAGTAGTAGTATCCAAATGTTGCAATCGTAATATATATTTAAATTATATTTTCATATATTAATTATACAGGATTATATCCTGGATCCTTTATAAAGCTTTTGTCATAGTGCATAATGTTTTGTACATTACTACCTAGTAGTTTTATAGTTTTACGGGATTATACACTGTGTTTTTTGTAACTGACACCCCACATAGTTTTTACATTAAATTCGTAAGGAGATGACTGATGGTGTTGAAATTTGCAGTAATTGACCAGCAGCCAATTCTACCAAACAGAGAAATTTCGTTTGAATATTATTAATACTGTGAAAGTTATAGTTTTTCGAATATGACTGGGGTCAGATAAGAAATTTTCAGTACTGGATTACTGGTGTGTTACATGCAGCGTAAAATTATCTCTAGAAAAATAATAGCGAACACGTCACATAAAATTTCTGCTAATGCTATTTTGAAGAGCAAGCATTTCTTTTCAAAACGACGTAAAAATACATGTTGATAAAGTTAATTAATTGACAAAGTTATGGAACTTTTAATGCATGCTTTATAAGAATCAACGAATATGTAATTTCAACTGTGGCGCTAGAGGGCACGCTGCTGTAGCTGCACTTCATCTTCTCACGGCAGCTGAGCTCTCGCCTAGCAGACGTGGGCCTAATGACCGTTAGCGCGTGATAGCAGCCATAGCCAGATATCTAAGGAGCCTGATTTCCTAGGAGTTGAAATCGTTTTGCACTCGCAGTTTTTCGTAGCATCTTCATGCTATTTTACGTCGTTTTGAAATGAAATGAATGTTCTTCAAAATAGCATTGGCAGAAATTTTATGTGGCGTGTTCGCTATCATTTTTATAGAGATAATTTTACGCTGCATGTAGCACGCCCATAATCCTGCACTGGAAATTTATTGTCTGATCCCACTCCTATTCGCAAAACTATAACTTTCACGTTATTAAAGATATAAAAGCAAAATTCTCTATGTTTGGTAGAATTGGCTGCTGGTCAAGTACTGTAAATTTCAACACCATCGATCAACTACTTACGACTTTGCTTGTAAAGCATCTTATGCAGCAACCCACTATTCCCCCTCACATCCCCACCCCCACTATCTAACTTTTGCCTGCCCCCCCATGAAAAAATCGAGTGCAAAATTGAGTGGTCCTTAGGTCCATCGAAGTTGTGCACCTCTGAGATATGAGATGTTTTTACATGTACGAGATGTTCGAATGTGTACAGATTTGGGACAAGATGTTTGTGCCGCTTCACTGTCTCAACTTTGGGATTGGAGATGATCAGACCCAGCATGTACTTTGGAGACTTCAGAATGGGGAGCTTGAGGATTTTGCACCTAAGGTGGAAAAAAACTGATAAGTCATTTTATTTCTCTGCCTGTCTCAGTCTCTCTCTCACTCTCTCTCTCTTTCTCTCTCTCTCTCTCTCTCTGTCTTTAGTGTATTCTAACTAATTTTCTTCTTTATCTCTCTATGAAGAGCAATTCATCCTTAAATAAACTGATCTCATCATAAAGACTCTGCTATACACCTTAGGTGTATTGTAGCCTTTGATTTGAAAAAGTGACTTCTAAAATACTAGCAGAGCCAGGCAATAGTTTCTCATTATATAATGTATATATCGACTGAGGATATAAGATAATCTCATAACGAAATCTTTAAAGTCTTAATAACCTCGCCGAAACATAGTTGTACAGTATTGGCGCGTATATTAAATAGTAAGAGAAAATTTAACGTCAAAAATACAAAAATTTGACAAGTGTAATTGAAAATGCTGTTTGAATTATATAGACCCAGAAACATGCTAGTTATTAATGGAATATATTTTTATTTAAATAGATGCCTTACAGTGATCACTTAAACCGTTTAGATGGTGGAATGCATAGCTTTCCTGAAATCAATAAGCCAGCGGTTCGAATTTGAGATGGAAATTTTATGAATTTTCAGAGTTCGGTTCGTCGGTTTGTTGAAAATGAAAGTTTTGTTCGGGTTTGGTTAGCAGTTGACAATATGAGAGTTCAGTTCAGTTCGGCTTCTTTCTAACAAGGGTTCGGTTCGGGTTCGGCTTGCTTTCCATCTCACAAGAGTTCGTTTTGAGTTTGAAATGGTTTGATTGTGATAACACTGCAACTGCTTAACATTATTTATAATAAACATGATTATGATAAACATTATGATAAACAGATTATGATAAACAATTAAAAAATGGTTTATGGTAAATGTGCATTAAAAAAAAGAAGTCATGTTAACTGCCACAGTTTTCGCACAAATAAAAATGTGACGATGAAAGAAGAAAAAAGATGGCCTTTTCCTTTACATTTTTAACAATATTTTAAGTTTACCAACAAATGTTCATAAAAGATATATTTAGTTTTCTAAATTCTTACTGTATCTGAAATATTCGCTTTGATTATAACCAGCAAATAGAATGCTTCATCAATTTCAAAATATATTTTGTCATTAGGCTTATATGTTAGAAACATTTATAATTATGCAAAATTGTCTTGGCTAAAATTTTATCCAATCTTTCAACTATAAAATGCAATTTATCAACATAAAAATGGCAAATACGGACGATTTGATAGACACATGCATTTCAACAGAAATGTGATCATAGTATATACCATTTTCTCTCAATCGAATCAGTAATAGACTTCATTATGTACCTTCAATGGCTGGAGCCAGTGGCGAAGTCGGCAAGATACTCGACCGCGGTTCAGTGTGTGCGGGGTTCAAATTCTGAGCTCTCCCGTCACTGACATCGCTTTCGAGTGAGGAAACTGACGTTAACCTTAGCGTTACCAGCTTTAGCTTTTAAGGTTTCAAATTTTAAACTCTCAGGTTAATTTTGCAGTTACAAGAATAGGTAATAAAATAATTATTGCAGTGCTATGATGCAAAATTATTTACTTCTGATAGCCTTAACACACTTATATAAATATTTGTAAATCTGGTTGCGATAATATTAAACTGGCGCATAAAAATTAGAAAAATTTCATAATACGAATTTTATAAAAATAGACTGAGTCAGGCATTTTCAGAGATGTAAGGATTGGGACTCGGAATAGACTCTGATTTAAAAATTGAGGACAATACCTGGAATTTGAGTCCATGTGTCCATGTTTAGTCCACTCACTTAACACTTCCTGCTAAATAATCTTTTGTATAAGTCTAATTATAAAATTGAATGCAACCTCAACATACATACAGTCTACATGTATAGAGTCGAGATCTTGGTCTCGACTCTATACATGTAGACTGTATGTATGGTCTTTGTTTCGACTCTATAAAAGGAATTTACAAATAAAGGTTACGTAACAACCTCTCAATTCTTGTAACTGCAGTGTAAAGTTCCATACTAGGATTTATAAAATAATATTCCACATTAAATTTTGAATTGATTTTTTTAATAAGCAAACATTTGCAAGCTAATTCATTGATAGCAACAAAGACATATCAGTTGTGCAAGTGAATGCTTACCATATCTAATCTGATGTCTGAACCAGTAATTCTTTCTTGAACTCGGAAAAATGTTTTATAAAACGTGTGGTAGTATCACTATATTAATTAATTGATTATAATTATTTTGAGTACTATTATTATTACTATGGTTATTATTATTATTACAAGTAATCATAATTATTTAATTGAAAGAAAGATGAAAGAGAAATGGTTAAAATAATTCCTCTACGTTCTGGGAGGCCGCATTCGCCAATGTGCCACAAACGCAGACAGCATTAAAGAGCTCGAGTGCTATGGACAGGCGCTGCCTCAGAAAGGCCTTTTCGCGTTGGTCGCCTGTAGTAGTGGTGGTTTTCCTGCCTAATTCGTTTATGAAGTCTGACGCGACAGATTTGATGGGGCGCAAGGTCTCGAAAGCAATTGGCAGGAAGATGTAGCTGCTAGAGACTGCGGCATATTTAAGTGACTTCCTATTGCCAGCGGCTTCAGTAGCTGAGCCAGCAGCAGCGCATGAAAGGCTGAGATTGCTTGTTGAGAATGTGTCCGTCACAGTAACTTCCCATCCGATGCACTTACATTCAGCCCACGGAATTTGTGATACGCCGTCCGGTTGTTTCCCATCTGAGAGGCTCAATCCCGGGGGCTCTTTTATAGCCGGAATATTTGCAAGAGTTAGGGCACATTATTCTGCAGGTTGCAATCAGAGAATTCTGAGTAGCATTTATTATTTATTTCTTAATATTCTTGCATCCATTATTTATGTTTCATTTAGAGGCCTTTGGTTGTTATTGAGAGAGTGAATAATCTATTTCACTGACGAATTCACAATACTTTTAATATCTGCAATTCACGGTTGAGTTTGATTAATTGAGTTTGTTTCAAATGAGACATTTTAGGTTTACAAATAAATTGCACCGCTTTACCCTTATGCATTTTCTTTAATGCCCTCTCAACCTCGTCAATTGTAACATTCTGTGCTTCCAAATCCTCAAATCTTTCGCTGCCTACATCATCTTCAAGGTCTTCTTTTACCCCCTCATTTAACAAATTACAAAAATACTCTCCCCAACGTTTAATCTCTCCATCTTCTGTTAATACCATCCCATTATTTCTCTTTATACATTTCACACTGCCCACATCCAGTCTTTGCTTCTCCCTTTGCCTAGCTACTTCATAGATCTCCTTTTCGCCGTCTTTGCCATGTAATCTCTGATAGAAGTCATAATATTTTCTGACCACCACTCTCTTGGCCTTCCTCTTTAACTCCTTGTAGTTCTCCTTTAATTCTTCTGCTAAAGCTAGATCAGATAAAACCATTTTAAAAGTTTTATAGGAATGAAACGTTATTACGATGGGCAAAGATCAACCAGATGACCCTATGATCTGGTTGTTTAGTGAAGAAAATAGGGATGCTTTTCATAAATTAAAACAAATATGGTTGGTGGGGCATCTATAGTATTTCACAGATATCACAAAAAAGATAAAACAAAAATTAATTGAGTGAATTATAGCGATAACAAGGAATGGGAAATTAATAACCAAGAAGGAAAACTAGTGAAGAAAATAGTAGGATATGATACAAACGCAATATATTTATATTGTATAGGTGAAGAAATGCCTTGTGGTAAATTATATTGGAAAGAAACTAGTGATTGTGATTTAGATACATTCTTTGGATTTTTAGAAGTTGGAAAAGAAGTATCTGAAGATAAATGGAAGTACATTGGAGATACGTGCCAAATATTTCAAAATAAGAAGTATGATGAAAGTTTATGTGGAGATTTTGCTAAAAACTTATTAGAGAAGTTTGGTAGAAAACCTACAAAAAGTATAACACTTATTGCCACATTAAAAGCTAAAAAGATATTAATTAATTCTGCAAGACGGTGAAATCATGATTAATATAACATGGATGTGATGTTAGCAAATTACATGGCTTTATAGCTGCTGAAAGAGGGAGACCTATTAAGGGATTAAAGGATTGGGTGTCTGATGAAAGTAGAAAAAATAATAAATACGCAAAGTATGCGATAATTGCTGAAGGTGCAAAATTAGTAATGCAGGATTTGGAAGAACAGGTATGAATAAGCATACGTTCAAAAAGGTTAAATATTGCACTGAAGTACAGTTTAATAGAGCTAAAAGTGATTACTTTAATTATGGCGCAAAAAAATATAATGGAATGTATGAAGTAACTAAAAAATCTAAATGGTTAATCAGAATATGCCTATACAAATCGCTTGTAGTATATACGATGATTCAGAATTAAGGATGTTACAGTTTTATTACGATTGCTTAGATAAATATGTAGATGGATTCTGATTTCCAGTATATAAAAATGGATACAGATTCTGCCTATATGGCTGTGACAGATGATTTTGAGAATCTAATAAAACCACATTTGATGAGTTTTAAAAGAATAAACATAAATGGTTTGCAACAGATAAATACAATAATAATACACCTGGATTATTTAAAGTAGAATATGAAGGAAAAGGTATAATAGCGTTATGTAGGAAAACCATAGAATAAAGAAAAAACAGTAAAGGAACAGAAAAAGTAAAAGCAAAGTAAGAACAGTAAAAGTGTCAAAGGCAATCTCGACCATAGTAAACATTGAGTTAAAGAATTGCAGAGATGCCAACAACTAATTCTGGTATTACATTCACCATGGTGATGAGCCGGAGGTTAACAACATCAGCTGATAGTTTTATTTAAAGGCATAAAATAATGAAGTTGTTGAACATTTTCAAAGCTTTTGAATGAAAATGAAATACTTTAGATGCTCATATATCGTAACATCTACCTCTTATATCGTCGTGACAAAAAATTATTTGAAACATATTCCTATTAAATAGTTGTATAATTTTATAATCCAAAATACATGCAAATATTATTTCAAATCTCTTAAAAGGTTTTCCCCGTTCTTTAGTTTACGGATTACTGGAATTTGTACACCCAAATGCGCAACAATACACCATCTTCAAACCGTTTAGAGGTCAAATATCGCGAAATGAAACTGAAATTACACAAATTACTATTAATTATACATTTGACAAAGGGGCTTTTTTACCCTCACGATTAAATGGAGCAAGCTGCAAATCAAGTCGCTCTTTTTACAAAACTGGTATCGCTGAAACAACAGTCATGCCATATATGCCTTATTTTAAAGATCTTTGAGTAAAACTTATTATATATAGGAGAAAGAAGATAAGGCCTCATCAAAATAAGCGGTTCAAGTAAGGAATGATTTCCAACTATAGCGCATATGCTCAAGAATTGTAATAAGAATTTTTATGTATGGTATTACTATTTTCTAGTACGATATGATGGCATCATTTATTCATCTGGGTTCAAACGGAAGCCCTGGTGTCTTAGAGGTATCGAGCTAGGCTTTAAATCATGGGGTTCGGGGTTCGATTCTGGATCGAGTCACTTTTATTTGTTAAGTTTTATTAAATTTGATTAATTCCGTAAGAATATGGTTAGTTAGGGTTAGGGTAAACGGTAAGGGTTAGATTTAGGGATAGTTACAAAAATAAACAATTTTAACTTTTTAACGCAACATTTGCAACATTGACCCTGTCACATCGCCCATGGCGCATGCGCAATAGTAGTTGGAATTTGGAAAGGATTCCTTCCTCGAACCGTTTGTCTCATCAAAAGGTTTACAGGAGATAGTAGTATTGTAAATAAGAATAACAGGTAAGTAGTTTCAATAATAATAATTATAACAACACACATTATGGTTAAATGATCAACAGCGTTGATATCTATCACTTTTAATACCACATGTTAAATCCGTAAGGCAATTTTGTACATTTTCTGTGTAGTCAGTCCAGTGAATAACCGAGATTTTACTCTCAGATCAGCGCGGCAGGGATTCGAACCGAACCCGAACCGAACCGAACCCTAAGATCCAGAATTTTGACTGAACCGAACCGAACTCGAACCTAGACTCGAACCGAACCCGAACCCAGACTCTGGCCGAACCAAACCCGAACCCAGACTTCGTCCAAACCGAACTGAACCAAACTCGTGTAGTTCCTTACTTCTTCACTAGCCTGACATTAAATAAAGATAGTAAGAACAATACAAATATATATTAGTTTTTGCATCTACATGTCTTACAGTATCTAACAACTTATATTCAGGTAAGGCTGGTTTCGACACAAATTTTAAAATGGTAACGGTACAAAGGAATGGTAGCGGGAGGAAGCGAGAAGAGGCCTGCAGAAGATAATGGATAGTCTGAATGATACGGCATTGAAATATGGAATGAAGACTAATATCAAAGAGACTAAAGTGATGAGAGTATTCCATAAAAATCTGAAAATGCTGGACTCAATCTAGGTGGATTTGTTCTTGTTAAATTCAAATTATGACTTTTTCTAATTTTAGTCTGCTACCTTAATATTTTTGCAGCCAGATTTACAAATAATTATATATGACATTCTATATGTGTTAAGACTATCTGGAGTAAATAATTTTGCACCATAGCAATTCAATAATTTAAAAACTATTTTCGTAACTTCATAATTGATCTGAGAGTTTCAAATTTGAAAACTTAAGGTAAATTATGAAGCTTATTACTGATCAGTTGATAGCAAACGGTGTATATTATAATTTTTCTATGGAAGTACATTTGTTTACCAAATCTTCCTTATTTGACATTTTTATGTTACTAAATTGCGCTTTGTCTCTGAAATATTGGATCAAATTCTATGCAAGACATTTCCACTTAATTATAAACGTATCTAATATATAGGCCTATAGTGACAAAATTTTTTTAAAAATTGATGAAGCATTCTATTTGCTCGTTATAATCAAGGAGAATATTTCAGATACTATAATAAAGCTAAATATCTATATTATGAACATTTATTGGTCAACTTACAATATTTTAAGAAATGTACAGGAATAAATACCACTTCTCTCCTTTTTTCATTGTCATATTTTTACCTAGGTGAAAAAATGTGGCAGCTATTATGACTTAATGAATTTTTAAGCATATTTACCATAAACCATTTTAAACATGTTTGTCATAACCATAGGTAAAGTTAAACAATTGCAACATTATCCAAACCAAACCATTTCGAACTCGAATCGAACTCTTGCGAGTTGGAAAGTAACCTGAACCCGAACCGAACCCGAACCCTTGTTAGAACCGAACCCGAACCGAACCGAACTTTCCTTTTCAACGAAACGAACCGAACCGAACTCTCAAATTGTCAACTGCCAACCGAACCCGAACCGAACCTAACTTTCATTTTCAACGAACCGAACCGAACCACGAAAATTCAAAAAATTCCCATCTCTAATTCGAACCCACGAAGGTTCAATTCACCTCAGGGTCTGTCATTTAAAACTTCATGACGTTATCTGCACCTTTAACCATTGCGCTATTGAGACATTCAGATATTTGGGTCATACTCTAATATAACCGATTACGGAAATATAAGACTGAAATATGCAGTAGGATTGCACAAGCAAAAGCGGCCTTTGGTGATAGGAAAGAACTTTCAACAAATAGTATAAAGAAAGACACAAAGATAAAGATAGTGAAAACTTTGATTTGGACCACACTATTGTACGGATGTGAAACATGGACCTTAAGGAAGGAAGATATTAGGAAATTGGAGGCATTAGAAATATGGATTTAGAGAAGAAGATAGAGGATTAGCTGGACCTATCTATCTATCTATCTCTCTATCTATCTCTCTATCTATCTTTCTATCTATCCCCAACTGGTGTGGGTGGTAGAGGGTTTGACGGAAAGAGTTTTTAATTTTAATGGGAAATAGATGGGAGCATGTTATAATTTCGACGTGTTTTGATTTATATCATTTTTTTGGTCATTACCCATTATTTTTTAAATATTTTATTGGCTATTATGCAGGGGCTGCTGGAGACGAATCCACAATGTCCAAGATCATTAAAATCTGTCCGGCCGTTCTCGAGTTATGAGAGCCATTACGAACACGATTTTTTTTTATATATATATATATATATATATATATATATATATATACACATGTATATATACTGTATATATATATACTTATATATATATATATATATATATATATATATGTACTGATGGGTGATTATATTTTAAATTAAAATTAGATATACTTGTAATTCCAGGATATTGCAACTAATACATCTGCTCTCTTTTTCATTTATAAAGTTTATAGAAACACAATTTTCAAATACAGATTAATAACATTTAAAAAGTACCAAGCTAGTTTAATCAGTTTGTAACCATCTCCCTATTTTTCATAATGATAGATTTAAACTATCAAGTTTAAAGTTTAAAGCTATCATTATTGATTTAAACTTTTTCATCATATAATATGAAGCATTAGACTTTAGGAATTCAGCATATTCTCGCAACGTCAATATAATTATTAATCGTAGATTTAGCCTAGTTATAATTTTTAGACATCATCATACAGTTAAATGAATCAAAACTGTAGTCTTTTCCACACTTATCACAGTCCGAAATCTCTAAATTATTATTTAGTTTACTACATTTTTTACACAGATTCAAAATATGCATTACTTTTTTAGATAATTATACTAAATAAAATAAATTTTAGACTATACTAAATAAATAAACAGCATTTAAATGAACATTAATTGGCTGGAGCCAGTGGCGAAGTAGATCGCGGATCAGTAGATGCAGGGTTCAAATCCTGGGCTCGCCCGTCACTGACATCGCTTTCGAGTGAGGAAACTGACGTTAACCTTAGCTTTAGCTTTTTTGCTTTTAATACTATAGTCGGTACAGCTAATCCATTTCGGAACATGCTGAAGGAGAACATTAATGTCCGCTCTAGCTATAGCTATAGGATGAGGTTCACTCCCGATTCTAGAGGAACCTGCTGTAAATTCTCCAACCTTACTCTAAACTGATTCAAATTTTTGATCTCATAGCAGGTAGCTCATCATTCTCCTCATCACCTTCAGTTGTCTCTAGTGCAAAAAAAATAAAATAAATAGTACATATGTTCGCTAATAGTATGTAAGTGTGTAAAACACAGGATCTCATAAATATCAGTGTCTCTCGGTGGAGCCAGTAAAATATATTACAGCAGCACAGCTGATCAAGTAGTGGATCTGGAGATCGTTAGAGTGAAACATCTTCAGGCTCACATAGTTGTCATGTTTAACTTTAATTATTAAATGTTTTGCTTCAAAGTTTCTAATTTGGGGTGAGAATCTTTTCTAAATGTCTGAAGATACTCTTTTAATATTTTAAACTGGTTGTGTTTGTCTGAGTATAAATATGCCTACTGCGTTTATATGTGTAGGTGATCGTACTCGGGGTAGGAACACATAATTACGACAACACAGCTGATCAAGTTGTTGAGGGTTTACTGGAGATCGTTAGAACTTGTCAGGTGAAACATCCTCAGGCTCACATAGTTGTCATGGTAAATTTTCTATTTATTGTTAATCATTTAGAATTTAATATCCAGGATACTTAATCGAAAGCGACGTTATATCGTTTAGGCGATCCAAAATTCTGCAGTTCATGTTGCATCATTCCCCGCTACGGTTGGCATGTGATTGGACTTACATTACAAGATAAAATTCCAAATACGACGTACTGGTGTATTACCAGAAATAGATGTCTTCAAATTCAGTCAAATTTACATTCTATGGTTAATTAACTTTTAAATTCACACATTGCAAGTACTTGTCGCTTTTGTACTGAGCTCGTTTTAAGTTAAAATTTTAAGTACAAATACAAAGCTTTATCTAAATTTCCGTACCTGTTGTTAAATTTAAGTTACACAATTGACTTCCAACATAGTTGGCAACTATACAGTATCATGTAGTCGTCTCTAAACTAAAATGTCTGTCGACAGATTCGAACTGCGATTGCCTAGAGTTCTGCGACTATATTAGCCACATTTCTACGCCATATCTTGTGCTAGCTCTGTTCTGAAAAGTTCTTTTGTTTAGCTGACCCCCACCTGAATAGCCTTTTGCTAATTAAAACCAATTAGCCACCTAGGACATACTGCGAAACTTACTACGAGGTATACATACACATAGAAAGAACTCAAGGAATGGCTAAAGAAGTGCAATATAATAACAGATAAAGCTAATGTTAACGTCAGTTTCCTCACTCGAAAGCGATGTCAGTGACGGGCGAGCCCAGGATTTGAACCCCGCACATACTGATCCGCGGTCGAGTATCTTACTTGTCTTGACCTTCAATTATATGCATGTGCCATCGCCACTGGCTGGAGCCAGTGGCGATGGCACAATGCATATAATTGAAGGTCAAGACAAGTTATATACCGAAATGTTGTAAACAACCACACACTCATAGGTATATTTTAGCTTAATTTGCTGAGTGGGCTTCGTAAATTGTCCTTTGGTAAATATAAATGACGTTTATTTCCTGTTGCTGTTGCTAGAAGCTCAAAAATTTCCGGTCTGAGTTATATTAGTTTGCAGAACTCTTCTATGTCTTCTTGGCTATCAACTGACGTGCAAGTATTAGTTATGCTTTATAAAATCAACGTTATGGCGGCCGAACATATGCTGATTTTTACAACAAAGACAAAGTAATGTCTGCAAAATCAGTGTTGCTTTCGACTTTGAGTTTAATTTTGAAAAATCAAAAGGATGTTGTGTCAGATGTTTGCAATTGAGCCTCAACTGGAAGCCATTTCATTGTAAGCGATTTCTGTTTGATGGATCTATTGAAATTTTAAATGTCTGGTCTGAGCTAGTACTCCAAAAGTGTTGGCTTCAAAGTTAAACCCGACAAAATAAATAGGTGAAAGTTAATTTTTGGCGCAATTTGATTCGCTTTGCTTTATTAATTGGTGTTTACAGTCTATTTTGCCACGTGGACAGTTTGATAATCCAGTCCGAACAAAGAATGCGACGATCAACAGAAAGGTCATGAGCAGTGTCTCAGCTCTGCCTAATGTTGTCTTTCATGAAGTCGACCCACAGGTCTGTTTACTAGTAAATGATTCTATAAGGATTTCAGGAAGTAAACCAAGGCTCAGCTGCTCAGTGTCCCGGATCTAGCTGCTCATTTAGCCCTTCAATCTTATAAGCTGCTCCAACCTTAATCCAGCTGCTGTATCCATACGCTTAACTTACGGCTAACTGTGCCTTAACTCGGCGAGATATAATGCTGTAAATAGTAGTAATTTAATTAAATAATTAATATCTGGTCTGAGGCCGGTAACGTGATCGGTTAGGTGTCCGACTGTGAATAAATATGTATCAATATGCGCAGTGTTGAAGTTCCGAGCTAGTTTTGTCACTGGCTTACTTTGGAAACAGAAAACAGTCGTTAAACTTGGCTTTAGCTTTTTCGAATTTAGACCAAAGAAGGAAAATATTTGAGGTTAATTGTTACAAGATGTAAGATTTGCAGACAATTAAGGTATGACTTCTGAAAGCGAAGCTTGACTGCAGGAAGTTATAAATATAGTGATAATTACTTCATTAACTCAATAGTTCATTCTAAACTTGACTACTGCAATTCATTGCTATATGGTTTACCTTCTCATGCGTTTGCAACGCGTTCAAAATGCTCTAGCAAGTGTTGTCTGTCGCTCCTCGAGGCTTCAGGCCACCTCTAGTTCCATGCTTAATAACCTTCATTGGCTTCCTGTAGTTCAAAGAATTAAGTATAAAATTGCTCTGTTAACTTTCAAAACACTCCTTTTTGGTAAACCTTCTTACCTTTCTGATCTCCTAGTCCAATATCAACCTTCTCGTAAGCTTCGTTCTTCCGATACCAAACTGCTCAAAATTCCTATTATTCTCACTTCGTTAGGTTCATTTTCTTTCTCCGCTCCTACTGTTTGGAACTCTCTGCCTCCTGATCTTCGCTCATGTTCTACTACTTTCACTTTCCGTTGTAAGTTGAAAACACATCTCTTCCCACCATAGATTTTATTTCATCTTGCCTGACTGTTTTTTTTTATCACCGGACCGGCACTGTTTAGGATCTTTTATTTCTCTTCAGCACGTGTTTTTTCTGATCGTTTGGGGTGAATCGATTTGTAGTGACATGTGATGGGGGGACGTCCCTGACATCATCCTTGTATGAGGAAACGTCGTTAAACCTTTATTATTATTATTATTATTATTATTAAAATAAATTATAATTATATAATTTATAATTGAATTTGTTTTTATTTGTATATATTGTGATCATTATATATTTATAATGATCACAATATATCGATATATAATTATAATTTACAATAAGGTAATTATAATTTATAATTATATAATGTATCATTATAATTTATAAAGTTATAATTTATCATTGAATTTATTTTTATTTGCATATAATTTATTGCGATCTTTATAAATTTATAATGATTGCAATATAGCCTATCCAAGTAAAGACAAATTCCATCCATGTACGACCATTCTATCCATGTAATTCAATTCTATACATGAACGAATAATAAATAAAACTAACAAATAGCGTATCCAAATGAAAACAAATTCGAGTTTTGTTCTGGCTGTTTGAACAATAGACCAAACTGACGGCACGTATCGTAGAATGCGACTAAAGCACTAAGATAACCAACGTTATAAATAATAACAATATGACCATCTAATAGTAATAACTAAAGTAACCATCTAATACTAACTAATATAACCCACGTCGATAACCAACGTCTGAAACGGCATTCGGTTGGTGAGAGCCTAGACACCAGAATTGCCACAAAATTTTATAAAACGAATGGAAGAGATTATAGGGGACTGACTGATGATAGATGTGGGATTGAGTGGAGGTCTATTCGTATCCCGACCCTAGTTAAACTGGAATTAAATGGAAATGATGATTGCAATTATTGTAAATATAATATTAGGCTTCAAACATTGCCTACTCGCTACATTTGTAATAAAAGTTTCAATACCTATTTAAGCTTCACTAAGTTCACTTGCAAAAGGCGAAAAGCCATAAGGAGATTATGTATACATTAAAATGCAACAGCCAATACTCAAAAAACACGAAAAGGGGACATGGCAGAATCATTTGTTTATTATTCATGAACTAGAATGTACCCGTGTGCAAAATTGCACACATCTAGGAAAAAGTGGTCTATTTTAACTGAACCTGGATTTGAACAGTAACCCCAAAATCCTAAGGCGACGTTCTACTAATGTAGCATACAATTTTCAATAAAGAAATAGCCTATCTGAAAATATTAATATTTGAAAAAAGATTTTCCAATATAGGCCTAAAAGTTGTCAATGTAGGCCTACATGCGTAAACTTAATAAAATCGGCAGGGCTTTGCAAAAATAGTAAAAATATGTATCAATATATTAAAACTAGGACGCACCCGTGTGCAAAATTGCACACATCTTGGAAAAATGGTCTATTTTAACTGAACCTGGTTTTGAACTCTAACTTCTCAATCCTAAGGCGATGTTGCACTAATGTAGCATATGACTGGCAGTAAAAAAACTATCTAAAAGTTTCTAATATATGAAAGAAGTTGTTTTCAATATAGACCTAAAAAGTTGCCTACGTTGCTTAAATTTAGAAGAATGAGCATAACGTTGTGAAATTTTAAAATATTTTATATATACCTAAAAATTAATTACATTTTAAAAAGCTTTTTTTCAATATAGGCCTAAAAATTTTAAATATAGGCCTACACTCATCATCATCAGCATCTTCCCTTAAATCCTAGTTTAACCAGGGTAGGGATACGAATAGACTTTCTTCAGTCCTCCCTGACCCACATCATATCATCAGTCAATCCCCTATTTTTCATGTCCTTCCTAGTTACCGCAACCCGTGTAGTCAGTCTTCATCATGCAGTGCTTTGGCGCCTGTTTGTGTAGAGTCTGCAAGAGACGTCCTGACATGGCCTTATGGCGAGGAACCGGACGTTTAATTCTTATTGATTTCTTGCAGAATTGACTTAATAAATTTATACTAATTAAGTATTGCTTGACGTCTTGCTCGACAACCGAAAGGTCCCTCCGAAAACCTCAAACCCACTTTTTCTAGCAACTTGTACCATGTAAATTTCATTGGCTGTTTGTTAGCCAACAAATGGTCACATCTTTGTTCAATGTGTTGAGACTCCATGTATTTTTTTAATTTTTGGTTTGTGGTGTGAAATAAATACTTACTAGGATCATTAAATTACGTGGTTCCGGTGGATTTGAAAAAAATTAAATCCGGTACAACCCTAATCATCACATTCATCTATTCTCTTCGATGGAAGAGAGATTTACTCTATCTTTCTTCCATCTACTCTTCAAATGCTCCGTATTTTCCATACTCATCCTTATTCCTCTACTTGCCAATGCCACTCTCACGTTCAAATATATAAGTATTTGAATCCATTAATGCTCATATTTTCAAGAGCTGTATAAGAGTGTGTATAAGAGTGTGGCTCACACTCAAGCTTTTACTACCCTTATCCTAGTGGATTTACCAAAATTCTTTCTCCCTGTAAAAGGCCTCTTTAGCTAGCGCAATTGCACTGTACACATACTATGTATTCTATCTTGCATTTCCCATCATCTGATATTGTGTAATTTAAATATTTTAATCTTTTTATGTGTTCTAATTTCGTTGTATTTATAACAGTACTTACGTCTTTTAGACACTCTCTCCGCGCTCATATTCGCATCTTGTTAAAATTCATTTATTAATCTTAAATTACTCTACTATAGTTATTTTTTAATTACCCTAATAGCTACTTTATTAACTAAATGAAAGTCCTAATGTAATTAATATAAAAGTAGTCCTAATCTAAATAACAATATTATGGTCCCTTCCCTTCTTCCTCACAATTCACCTCCCACAGTGTTGCCACTGCTCCAGGTAACATTGTCACCATGGTAACACTGCAGCGATAGACCATACCTATCAACCCCCGCTGTTTCACTACAGTCCGAGTTACAATTCAACTGTCGATTCCTGCCCACTCTCCCGAATCTCACATTACTCTCCGACTGACTTCTCTCCTCTCCCCGGAGTGATTCAAAGTGAACAACCTGCCAGACACAGTAACATCATTCTGCAAGTCAATGCCCCCCAAAATCCTCCTTTCTTGAGATCTTGGTATGTGATCAAATGAGATTCTGGACTGGTGACTAGCGAGAGCGGATATTAAAGAGCAAGACACGGCGGCGCCAGTTACGTTTTCGCGCCTTAAGGCAGAGGCGTGAGGGGGTTGAGGTCTCTGAATGAATTGTGCTAGAAGGTGCTGAGGGGAAGTTTGGGGGCGCTAGAGAGAAAATGTTGCTGGGCGGAGGGTTCCTCGAGGCGACTGTAGAGATGATTCAAGGGATCGTATGAGTCAAATGAGTTGAGTGGATCTTCGGCGGTGTTAGACATGGTGACGCTGTGATCTCCCCCTTCTGTGTGACGCATCAGGGAGGGGAAGTAGCCAGGGTGTAGTGATAGAAGGGGTGGAGATGACAATACTAGTTCTTGCTGCAACACGCTTTGACTTGTGTAATGATCCACAACTCTCTTGCTATCTACCACATAGGGCACGTATTTTAGTAATGTGCAGTGATCTGGATTGTCATTACCTATGTACAGGAGGCTACCTTGCCATCAACCATAAAGGACTTCATTATCTCTTTAGAGCGGAACTGTTTGCGTGCCGATAGGTTCATCCCGTCGTTGTTGCCGAGGTGGTTGTAGCTGATGAAGGAGGTAGGCTTGAAGCCCGTGCCGACGAGGAAGTCAACGAGAACAGTCTTTAGCTTCGTCTGACCAGACTTGAAGTCAACACCGCCGATGTATATCTTTACGCACTCAGCCAGAACAACAGCTCCGGGCACACAGGTGTTCTGAGGGCTTCCGTTGCTGACGGAACAGCCCTCCAGTAAGGACGCTACGGTGAATAGAGTGGAGGACGACACTTCTGCCTCGGTTCGACTGGAAGAAGAGATAAGATTATCAGTTGTTTCATAGAGTCCCGCCCTTATATCGCTGATCTGTCAGTATTCGCTGTCCATAACGCTATCACCTTGTCCACATCCGACTCGGACTTGAACTTTCTTATATTTTGTCTTAAGCGCTGGAGATACTCAAACTTGGCCTTACCAACGCTCACATTGTCCGCCGTCAACACCTGAAGGGCTGCAATAAAGTCAGGATAGTAGATGAAGGGTCGTGTCGTAAGGCTCTCCATATGTGGACGAGGGTCAAAATCCAGTGTTTTACCTACCACTATTGCACTGGCAAGATTCCAATTCGAGATGTTCAAACTGTGGAAAAACCTAGTGGCTGCAAATATTCCTCTGGAAGCTGATAGTAGGAGATTCTGTAGTTTGCTGCATCTTCTGTTCTCTTGGACTGGCGAGGTTTGGGCGAAGTGGATCCCTCCGAAGTTTTTCCGGACATGCCAGGGCTGGAACCATTAAAACCGGATACTACCTTGACGTACGTAACCCCAGGGATGTAGAGTAGGTTTGCGAGGGGACTCTGGGCTAGGGGCGAAATGCAACGTTCTAATAGGAAACTGCGGGCATATGTAATTCTCTGACCTGAATCATTAGATATTGAATTCACCTCTGAATAGGACATTTCTGATCAGTTTACTGGCTTACATTCGGGCTCTGTCTCTTTCATATGATTTCCAATATTTAATAGTATTGCATTTGTGTCCTCCTGTTCCCTCTCGACAAAGACCTTGTTAAACTGTGAACCTCTCCTCCTCAGTTGTCTTCCCGATGAAGTGTCCACTTCTCCACAGTGTGCTTTAGCTTCAGCAAGAGCCAGGACCAAATTAGATCTGTGAGGGCACTTATTTCGTCTCAATTTAGCGGGGGATGTTGAATTAAAGTAGTTATGCATTTTAACTTTAGAATTGACACTTATTTCATTCTTCTCTAAAATTACCGCATTCATATTAACCATTGCTTCATTGCTTCTCAGAACTTTGAAAGTGAGAATTGTCGGCAGGACTCGAATTTATCTGTCATCTTTGTTATACATATTGTGAACTGCAGATAAAGAAACGTTACACGCATCAGTATCAGCTAGATTCCTATAGAATGCAGCCGAATCATTTAGAACGTCAAAATGCTGCAAAACAGGAACAATCTGAGGAAGAAGTTTTTGTACTGAGCTCAATTGGCATCCAGCAGAAAGATTTGATTCTAGAGAAGTAATTCCACGTGACACATTCGGGACTCCGGCACTTATACAAGCGTCAATAACTGATTTCTCAGGAGTAGAATACTGTAGGGAGACATTTGGAATATTTGAGTCATCATATGGCGAATTGAATGGTATACAAAAAGATCTTCTGAAGCAAACAGTGTTTGAACTTTGCAGAGCCATAGAGACCCGTTGTCTTAGGAATGATGTTTCACGCTTGTCGTCTGATAATGCAGAAATTCTGCTTCCTAATGCAGAAACAAATTCTGAGGCTTCTTCATTCCAAGGACCAAATGTTTCTAAGGCTATAGGCAGAAAATCATATGCTGACGGCAAACTTCTGTACTTATTTGATTTTCTTTTGGCCGCTAATTCCGCTGTACTGCCCGCTGAAATAGAACTAGCAGGTACGTAAGATTTAGCTAGGGTATCAGTAACCGTTACATTCCAGGCCAAGCATTTACCACCTTGCCACGGAATGAGAGTTAGCCCATCTGGACGCTTACCATCCGAGCGGAAGAAACCCTGGGGTTCCTTGATCGAAGGAATGCTAGCTTTAGCAAAAACATGCCTTATATCATTATCAAATTTTGAATATTTTATAGTGATGCAATATTACATTATAACTTATAGTTAAAATATAATATATTAAGTTTAATATAATTATAATTAAATTAAATTCATGAAATATAATTATAAATTAGAATTTTAAAATGATCGCAATATATCCAGATACAAACAAATTCGATCAATCAGGATTACAATTCACAAATTCAAAATTTAATTTTCTTTAAACGGAAATTTCCAATGCAAACATAAACAATACAAACTTTCAAACCTTGTGAGTGGATGGAAATTGTTCTTTTCCTTCTATTCTAGCGACATGTACTTCATCAAGTAAATCTCTTTATACGAACGATATTTAATTACTGACAATTAAAAAATGTTAAATATAGAGAATCAGAAATAAAGGGAAGATTATGAAAATCGTGTGAGGAAACTGACGTTAACCTTAGCTTTACCAGCTTTAAAATATAGATAATCGAAGCTTCAAATTGAAGAAAGAACGATGTTGGTCATGTTACATATTTATGTATAAATTTACAAATCGTAGGGGATATAACTTAATTCTGGAAAATAGCAATTTTCTAACAAAATTGGTCTTTGTTGAAAGTAGGTTTATGTGAAGACAAAAATAGGCCATAAACTTTACAAATGTTTGGTAAAACTTGGCAAATCGAATTCTATTCAAATATTTAAGAAAAAGTACAATTTCAATACTTGTATCTTATTGGCTTTTAAGTATTTCGTCTAGATTTTAAGAATAAATTAAATTAGCCGCATCCATGGAACGTGTAATGACTTATTACACGACTTCGCCATTGGCTCCAGCCAATGGCGAAGTAGGTAAGATACTCGACCGCGGATCAGTTGATGCGGGTTCAAATCCTGGGCTCGCCCGTCACTGACATCGCTTTCGAGTGAGAAAACTGACGTTAACCTTAGCTTTTTAGCTTTTTTATATTAATATAAGAAGCTCTAATAGGGTATATAGACCCTACAATTTCCAAATCATTATAAATGATATGAATTCGACCAATCTGTTAAGTGAATGTAATTGGCAAAGAGCCAATAAAAATTTGGCAAGAGACAATAGCAATAATCTCCCTCTGATATGGCCTGTTTTAGTAATTTAACACACATATTATAGTGAAATGCTCATCTCTGAAGACTCTGATAATTTTTTCTTCTTTAGTGATCTGCCAAGTGGCAGGTTCAAGGTAAATGTTCATATTCAAAGTCTGTTTTCTCACTCCATAAGAGCACTCCACAGATCAACAGGTTAATCCCTTCACAAAGTTTATACCTTATTCATACTTTATGTAGCCTAAAGCTGGAAAAGTATGGCTTCTGAGGTGGTTTCCCGTTGCCTTCCTTAGTTAAAGCTGGCAAAGCTAAGGTTAACGTCAGTTTCCTCACTCGAAAGCGATGTCAGTGACAGGCGAGCCCAGGATTTGAACCCCGCACCATCAGTTAGATGGATTAATTACCATTTAATAATGGGGGAAATATTTCATGGTGAGGTGGGTCCCCTCTAGCCATCCTCGGCTCCTGCCTTAGTCACCTCTTACGTACACGCAGCAGATTGTTTGCGATTGTACTATTTTGCAGTGGTCCAACCACATCCGAGCACAACACGGAGAATATATTATATTCTGATAATAAATTAGAAATAAAATAAATGATAAAATAAAATAGAATTTAGTTTGACTCAATTTAGACTCAAAACGTTACGATGGTTTTTAGACCTTTAATAAGATTTGGCGTATTAAGTTCTAAATAAAGGAACAAACTCTAGGCCTGCACAGCCTACATCAAGCAATGATTCTCACATCATCAATCACGTGATTACAATCTCTGACAGCTTTTCCTGCTACTGAATGTTTACATTTAAAAATAGTCCCCATTATATGTGTACTTTTCAAATATACACATTCAATGTGTACTAATTTCTCAGACTCCGCAAGGTAACAACGTGTACAGTTTCAATCAGAAAGAGTACACAATGCACTATTTCTTCAGTGCACGCTGTTATTGTTATTTGTATTGTTATTACAAATAATTTTGTTGCTGTTAATAGGCCTACTCCAATTTGTTGTGGTGCTACTGTTGTGTCGTCATATCTTATGTTATTATTGTACAGCTATTTGTGAACACGCTGGATGGCAGTATCAGCCATCATGACATGTACGACTACCTTCATCCAACACATAAGGGCTATGCTAAGCTTTCTGAGGCTTTGCTTGAAGAGATTCAGTCCCTTCTCAAAAACTTTCTTGCAGCAGACACTGCTTCTGTGGGTGAAACTGATAACTAACTTGTTTGTACTATTTCTGAGACATTCCTAAATGTGTTGTGTTCATGCTTTTGGTGGTATTCGGCTACTATTCTAATATTGTAGTGTATATTATTGTGCCAGACCATGGCTTAATATATTGCATTGTCTGGTTTGTATTAATCATGATACTACACGTATATCGTTCAAACAAACTTCATTTATGTTTAGCTGTCACTGTAAGTCTATGGAGGATGCAGCAACTCTTCTCTTATATGACCTATGCTCTTATATACCTATGTATTTAATGTTGTTGCCTATATTTATTGCTACTTTTGTGTGTTGTTACTATAATGTACTGTAATGTAGCATTTTAATGTAACATATTGGTGTGATATAAACATAATTGAAATTATATTCTCTCTCTTTCTCTCTCTCTCTCTCTCTCTCTCTCTCTCTCTCTCTCTCTTTAATGTAACATATTGGTGTGATATAAACATAATTTAAATTATATTCTCTCTCTCTCACTCTCTCTCTCTCTCTCTCTCTCTCTCTCTCTCTCTCACTCTCTGATAATCATTGTGCAATTCGTCTAGGGGCGTCCACTCCATAAGAATTGTGGAAGGGGGAAGAATTGTGCTTTTTCTTTAAGGAGAGTATATGAAATCTTGTTTTTTGGATTCTAATTATTACTGAATTTAAAACCAATCAAGTGGATTCTACACAAATTTCATAACGATGTAGGCCCTGCGTATCTTAATATACATTGGATGACGGGGATAAAAGCTCTAGGTCTCGAAAAATATTTGGAGCTGCCACAGTCATCTAAACTAAATAAAATAATTATATATTTACTGTTTACTTTGTTGGATAAACAGGATAGTGTTCTCAGGGAATGACGCCCCTGCCCTGCAAATGTTAGTCGAAGCTGAAGAAGTCTTATCTCGTGATAAGCAGAATCCCCCCAAGATTAACAGTATATCAAAAGGAATGTTAGATGATTTAAAGATCCACTCGTATGTGGACATGAAGAGGAAAACGGAAGATAGAGTTGAGTTGAGTTATATTCCTTGGATCTGCCAGTAGGCAGTGCAATGTGAGAGGTATTTACTGCCATGCTGTGTAAGAGTTACGTGTTTTATGTTATTTATATGCAGCGTAAACTACTAAATTCAACTACAGCAATTTATTGTCAACTTATTCAAAAGTGTCATAACTGCACGCCGGTAAAAAAAGTACCGTCTATTAGTATAATTAAAGTTTCCATTGAAAGTGCAGTTTTTTTTATTGCTCGTGCACTTACTAACACTCTTTGATAAGGGGTAGTATACTAGCTATAATCTTTTTAGCATTTTTAATGGCTTCGTTCCTAATATTTGATTGGACGGCTAGACACTACTTTTTTATAAGGATTGCATATTTGTCAGGCATTAATGTTTCTGTTAATTTATGAAAATTTATGTGCTAGAGATGATAATATACTCTCCGAAGTGTCAGTTAATTTCTTTGGACTGCGTTCTGAACATATGGCGTATGTGATTCACTGACTCTCAGCTTCTTTGCTGAAAGTAGTAGTTGAAGTCTTCAGTTTGTCTTAATATATTAGAATATAATAACAATTCTTCTTCTTGCGCACTGCCGGCAGGTCCATGGCATATAACTCTTCCAACAAATTTTATCCTCAGCCGTCCTTCTAAGCTCTATATATAAATTTGTTGTCTGATCATCCAACATCCCATGTCTCGGTCTTCCTCTAAGTCTCTTCTCTTGCATTCTTCCTTCTGTTACGTCCTTTAGCAAACCATCCCCCTTATAATATGTCCTATCCAGCATTTCTTTCTATTCCTTATCAATTTATAAACTCTCTATCGGTACGGACTCCTTCAAGAACTTCATTTGTAATTTTGTCAGTCCAACTAATCTTTTCCATCCTTCTCCGTAACTACATTTCCAATGCCTAAATGTGTTGTTTCCTGATATCTTCTTTCTTTAATGTCCACGTTTCGTATCAGTACAGAACTGTCGACTATGCCAATGTTTTCTCGATCTTTATCTTTGTGTTTTCCCCAATCTCTTTTGTAGTTCATTTCTCTTTCCGAAAGCGTATTTCGCCTGTGCAATTATTCATTTTATTTCCGTTTCACACTTCCCATCATCAGTGATGATGTACTTGAAGCATCTAACCTGTTCCAATCGCGTATTTCTCAATGTAATATTTACATCCCTGTGATTCCTAGACACTCTCATAACCTTTGTCTTCTTTATAATAATATCGTCATGCCATATCTCAAAGCTCTGACATTAGACCATCTTCAACCTTCTGCACTTCTGCTTCACTATTATTAAGCTTACCTTGAGCATCTGCAAACCTCAGCTCTTTCAGCAATTTACCTCCAATAGTTATTCCTTCCTCAATATCTATAGCTGTCAACAACTAAACAACCCTTGACGAAATCTATCAATGACTTTGTAAAATTAAATGCTGACTACTTCAGCTGTTCTTTTAAGCTAGTAGACGGGCAGCAATTCAGCACGGTATTTGCTCGAATAGTTTTTATAAAACCCATGGTATTTTAAACCCGGGGATATAATGATAGCAATAGTATATTGGGACTCTCCCAATCTCGATCTCGAATATTCAAGATCGATAATGGGAGAGTTCCAATATACTATTATTATTATTTTCATCGTAGAATCTCACTACAACGTTATGGACACTATTAGACTGCAAGGCTTCTAGTCATGTGAGCGACTGTCTTCAGTCTCTGCAACTGCAGCCTCTTATGTGGAGCCCTTGGAATGGTTTTCTACCTTCTAGGAACGGAAACTTGCGAGCTGAGTAAATAAACAAAGGCATCACGGCAGATATCCTGTTTTGGAAACAGCGTGTTTATTTTCAAAGTCGAGGAGCTTCACGGTCGTTGTCAACGTTGTTTAGACATAACTACTCGTCTTCATAACCTCAATGATATTTTTGGTAATTACTTTCACATACAGACTTCCCAGCTTAAAAAAAGTTTGTAACTATGTCAGATGGCATGCGCTCAGACGTCGTCAGTTATAAAGTTATTTATTATTTGGGTCACAGTTATTCAGGCTATGATGAACCCCATGGATTCGTTACAAACTGACTAACCTTATAGCGAACTGGGGATAACTCAGATACTTCCTTTTTTATCAGAGGCATTTGGTCATGTTGCATGATTCTATGTTACCTGCTTCATTGGTTCTTGAAACGAGAAAAATGAACTTTAGCAATGTGAAGCGATTCTTCACGGTTTTTTCTTGAAAAGTTTTTACCTAGCTAGTTTTACCTAGCTACTTTTAAGTCTTGCGATAAATTTTGAGGGTATCTAGTGATAAATGTTTAATGTATGATAATGTAGTAATTATCTAAAAAATATACAACTAACATATTTAAGAATGTTAAAAATAAGAATTTCATTAAAATTCAACGAATGGAACTGGTAAGAAGCTGGTAAAACTAAGGTTAACGTCAGTTTCCTCACTCGAAACGGTGTCAGTGACGGGCGAGCCCAGGATTTGAACCCGCATCAACTGATCCGCGGTCGAGTATCTTACCGACTTCGCCACTGGCTCCAGCCAGTGTTAGTGTCTGGTCTATGAATATCATTCATTTCAATGTCTATAGTTGAATATATATATATATATACATATATACATATATATATATATATATATATATATATATATATATATATATATATATATATAGATTGTATATACATGTATATATAGTATATATATATATATATATATCATTGTATATAGTATGATATATATATAATATTATACATGGTATATATATATATATATATATATATATATATATATATATATATATATATATATAATATATATCTCAGTGTGCGGTCTACTGGCAGGTCCATGACATAAATACCTCCACTCTTATCTGTCTTCCGCTTTCCTCTTCATGTCCACTTTTGAGTGGAGCTTTGAATCATCTAACATTCCTATTCTTGGCCTGGCTCTGCCTCCATTTCCTTCCTTCTGCCTTCTAAGACCTCTTTTAGTAGACTTTCTTCCCTTAGAATATGTCCTATCCAATTTTTCTTCCTATTTTTTAATACATTTATCTGTACCGATTCTCTCCAGAACATCATCACATCATTTGTAACCTTTTGAGTCCATGTTATCCTTTCCATTCTTCTCGATATCCACATTTTTCTAATGCCTCTAGTTTCTTGATATTTTCCTTCCTTAAGGTCCATGTTTCACATCCATATAATAGCGTGGTCCATACCGCGGAATAGCTATATAAATAAATATTTATGCAATACTAAATTAATGTGAATCGGCTAGATTCACATTAATTTAATATCTTTTTATATTAATTAATGCCATACCGCAACGCCACGAATGTATTATGGCTCAGTGTGTAAACGCGTTAGGTTTTAAAGTATTAAAATATTTTAAAATATTTATTCGTTAGGTTAAACGCGCATGAAGTTTTAAATAGCTGTTCCTAAGGTCCCCTGGGATCAAGTCCTATTTCCTTAACCTCTGTTCTATCGCGTCTTACTGAAAGAATTCTTATCTTTTTTTGTTCTAGTGCACTGCCTTACGGCAGGTCCATGGCATATAACTCTTCCAACCGATTCTATCTCAGCCTTCTTTTTCATCGCTATATATGAATTTGTAATCAGATAATCCAATATCCCATGTCTCGGTCGTCCTCTCACTCTTTTCCATTGCCTTGTTTTCTTTTCATTTTCCCTTATTAACTCAATATACATTATCGAACATTTTATCTCCGCCCTCGCATCTTGATTTTACTAACCAATTTGCTATTCGCCCAACAGGATCTACTACTGCTGCCCACATCACCCTCTTTCTTACTGTAAGTTCACTATTAGAATCACAACCTGTTGTCTGAGTGATTGCTGTAGATTTTAGCCAAGCTTTTGACACTGTCCGACATTCGCATATGCTTGATGAATGTATTTCACTAGTCATCCCTTATATAACGAAATGGATTGCCAGTTTTGCAACTATTCGCTCTCATCGGACAATCTTTGAAGGTCATACTTCTTCTACTGGCTGGAGTCAGTGGTGGAGTCGGTAAGATACTAGACCGCGGATCAGTAGGTGCGGGTTCAAATTCTGGGCTCGCCCGTCACTGACATCGCTTTCGAGTGATGAAACTGATGTTAACCTTAGATTTACCAGCTTTTAGCAGTAACAGTCGCAGAGAAAGAGATATGACTAGAGCTCTTAAATACATTAACCCTAATGCTCTTAAATACATTTCACGATAAGGTTAAGTTTACCTTGTGGTCAAATTTTGCTTTACCTTGGTAAAATTTTTATGTTATGTTATGATTTTTCCATCTCATATTTGGATTTCATGTTATAAGTCTGCCTGTCTCTATTACATTGTTACGTTATCTGTCGTATTGTTACAGTCTGTGGTTTGTCAGATTGATGATGGAAATAAAGGGAATAGATTATTTCCCAGTAGAGCTAATCAGAGACTAAATCTCGGACATTCACTCTTCAGGGTACTCCGGTACACCTGACGTCTTCAAGAGAAGCCTTTCGTGCTTCTGACCGTGACGTTAAACCCACCTTTTAAAATACTTAAATACCGTGTCATTTAAACCATCCTCTACTTCACTACTGGCAAGCATATTTTGATCATCAGACTATTCTGAAAATTTCATTTTTCATCTAATGTTTAAGTCTGTTTCAGTACTAGGGAGGTTCATGCTGAGGTGTGACGTACCTTCTTAAAGTAACTTTTGAAGGTAAAACTTTCATCATAACATCTGGTTGGACTATAACATAGACATCGCCATCTAAAAAACGCCTTTATTAGCTGTCTCTGTGTACCAACTCTTAGTCTTCTCTGTGTAATGACATTTGCTAAATCGTGAGAGTTAACTTTGCATACGTTCGGTCAGATTTTGACATGCGTATTAAATTTGTCTGTAATGAATGATTAATATTAATATCATTTATTGTTGAAATTATCAGTATAATTATTGTGGCTGTTGTTGTGTGAAATGAATCATCATCGTCATCATAATCTTCCCTTAAATCCTAGTTTGGCTAGGGTCGGATATTAGAAGAAGCCTATCTGCTCTCACTACCTGAATGCCCTTTCTGACGCTGATTTGGATCTTAGTGCTTCGACGCCTTTTACGACACGTGCAGTCTAGGGTTTGTCTATTCTTCATCAACCCGGACACAACACGCGTATTGTTTGAAATGAATAATTAATAATAATTATATAATTATAAAAGTTGTATAGACTAAGCCTATTAAATTACAAGCTAGAATATTTCTCATAAGTTATCCAATGTTGTATAATTAATATTTTGTCGTCATTAATTTATTTGCTGGGATATATTAATTGATGATCAAGCTTCAACAAACTAGTCTTCGGATACCCGCTTCAACGAACTAGTCACTGAAAACTGAATATACTGTATATGTTACACTGGGAAATATATTGTGCCAATCCCCAACATTGGACTGTTCGTCATTCTATTGGTGAAAGATTGAAGCAAAATTGCTTTGACTCCAATACAATACCACCTATTTGGTTTTGTATGATGATGACGTTTCATTGTTTAGAGTTGCTGCTTTTGTATCGTTTATTTAGTGCAAACATAGAAGTGAACACGCATTATAGTTTAATTATCAAATATGTCGATATCTATCACTTTTAATACCACATGTTAGGCAATTTAGACCATTTTCCGTATAGCCAGTCCAGTGAATGTCTGAGATTTTACTCTCAGATTAACGCGTCTGGGATTCGAACTCATGAGAGCTCAATTCACCACAGGATCTGTCATTTAAAACTTCATGACTTTACCCCTACGCTATTTAGACATTCTAAATATAATAATTATTATATTATATTTATATGCATCATGTAGAACGCGGTGAAGGGTTACTGCATCTCTGTGTGCTTCTTTCTTATTTGATGGTTAAGTGATTGCTTTTTCAGGATGATATGAATAAAACTATATCTAGTTGTTTGTAAGCCAATTTTTTGTTACATGCCTTTCACTCTTCATGAAATTATGGTTAAGAGTATCTGTTATTTATATGACAATAAGAAATAAATTATAGTTAATAGTTTAAATAAAAGTATAGTTAAATACGTCTGTTAGTTATAGGAAAATTTAACATGTAATTAGTAATTACAATAATTGAATTATAGTTAATTTTATAGGCTATGGGAAAATGTAAATTAACATTGTGCTTTTGCACTCCATAAAGAGCACTCTATCAATAAACTAGTTACAAAAGGTTATGCCATATCTACACATTATATCCTGCCACAAGACAGGAAAGTCTTCTACCTAGGCTGCAGACAGCGTATCTCACTCACATGTGCTAGATCGAAGGACTTCGAGTGCGTCATCAAGAAACAATTAGATGCCATTAAACCGTTGTATACAGCAAAACAACCTTAGTGCTTGTTCTGAGCATGAATTTCTGAGAACCATTCAACAGGTACAAAACTTTAAGATACATAATTATAGGCTTACTGAATGCTGTAGTTCCTTGGAAAATAGGCAGGATAGCCGACATTGAGTTCTCGCGCGCTTTTTACAATGTTTGTGCTTCCAAGTTAATTTACAATTTAGAGCATATTGGTATTTCCTGGTAAGTGGCCAGATGTATTCATGCAATTATAACTAATATATCCCAGGTTATGAAACTTTTCTCTTCAAATCGTTTGTCGTGATGTTCAAGGTAGTTGACTGGGTACTATAATATTTGTCCTGAAGAGAGGTGATATTGTAAAATCCTTGCCCAATCCGCTTATAACGAAACTCTTTGCTGACGACTTAAAATCATTCGTATCAATAGTAAATCGTGAAAGTTTAATTTAATTTTCTTCAATTCTAAAATCCATACACAAATGGTTTAAACCCTGGCAGCTTCTAATATCCATTGGAAAAAGTTGTGCAATGAGAATTTCTAAAACTCAGAAATCTATCAAATACAAGTTTCTTATGACTATTGAAGTGAGAGGTTTGGAAGTAGTTTTAGCTCTAATATTGATTTATCAAATCATATTAATTCAGTTCTGGATAAACAGGATTG
Source organism: Enchytraeus crypticus (assembly GCA_905160935.1). Taxonomy (NCBI): domain Eukaryota; kingdom Metazoa; phylum Annelida; class Clitellata; order Enchytraeida; family Enchytraeidae; genus Enchytraeus; species Enchytraeus crypticus. The sequence goes on along the minus strand of CAJHZI010000454.1, from coordinate 278,153 downwards.
TTTTCTCAAGGAAAGACGCCCCTGCCCAGTAACTGTCAGTCAAAGCTGATGAGGCTAGGCATAGGAGGCCCATCTCGTCATAAGCAGAATCCCCCAAGAATAATGGTATATCAAAAGGAATGTTGTAGGCAATGGCCGCAATCCTGGTGGCAGAGGGGGCAATCGCCCCCCTAATAATTTCTGAGGGGGCGAACTCATCTCTATGTAAACAAGCAAACATGGCGGCGGATAAAATTATTCGCATTAACCCCGTACTATGTTTCATAGTTAATTCGTTAAGAAGACACCCTCAGAAAAGTGTAAAATCGATGTCTCTATAATTCTACTCTGCAGAGTCAATAGCCGTAGCTAAAGATACCCTTGTCGCAGATATAGAGCAGTTAAAATTGGAAAATTGGAAAGCTCCGAACAGACGAGAGAAAGGTGATAAAGAAAACAAGGCACGACAGGAGCTGGATGATATCATGTTGACCATCTCGTTCATTGATGAGAATGGATCATCCAGTCTACTTCCTCGCTACTCCGTAGACAATTTGGAGGAAATACCCGTGACGGGTATGGAATCTAGTGAGTTTGCCATTCTTATTTCAAAATTGAGCACTATTGAAGAAAATATTTCACTTTTAAAGTTAAATTATGCTAATGAGGAATCAGCTCGGCTGCAAAGCACGCAAGAGCTTACAGCAAAGCTAGCAAGCGTAACTTCTGCTGTAACCTGAGCATTAATTATGCTAATGCAGCTGCCCAAAGGTCTCGTGATCCGCCTGCCCACGCACCCGACAGAACTGTTAAGTTACCTGGAGCAAGCTAGACTGCAACAATCAAGTCAGTGGATTATGAAACAGCTGACGGCGAATCAGAGGAGGGCACCTGGACTAAAGCTACTACTCGTAAGAAACTCGTAAGAAACTCATAAGAAAATCAAACGTAAGTAACTCGAAAGAGTTACCGAAGCCTAGCTCTCTCCGCCCAACCCTAACGACACCAAACGCAATGTAAACATTGTAGCAGGAAACAGTCAATTATGGAGTGATAGAGTATCAAACTCTCGTCCACCTAAACAACCTCCATCCACCAAAAAGTTTAAAATTGTCGGCAAGTCTACTCAACCATCCAACAACAGCGACGCATCTGTGGCTAATGTTAAATCAGCCAAACCCTATATTAAAAAAGGGTCCATGGTATCTACAACGTAGATATCTCCGAGTCTGTGGCTTCCATAGAATCATCTATAGCAGCAGCATGTGGATGCCCCCCTCCCGCCCCCCCCTATCTCCTGCATTCAGGTAAAATCGAGAGATGAACGCTCCAACGCCTTTCGAGTATGTATAAATGTGAATATATTAGAAAAGTTTCTCAACTCGACCCTTCTATGGTCAAGTGGAATTATCATCAAGCAGTAGAATTTTAAAGCAAAGATAACTAACCCCCCCAACTAGCACCTCAACCTCTCAAGCAACTACCACCTCTGCTCCAGTGTCATCTGTAGTCCTAATAAATTAAAAATGGCTCATCTTAATATTAACTCGGATCTTTCTGATTATAATAATGCCTACTCAAATTCTTTACTTGATAATGATCTAATTATTAATTCTAAGATTGGTTATTATAACTATGCAGAGTCTTATAAATATCTCCAATCTACATCTAACATATCTATTTTGTCTGTGTTTCATGTCAATATACGAAGTCTTAACGCTAACCATAGTAAACTTAAGGAGCTACTATGTTCCTATAATAATAAATTTGATATTATAGCTTTGTCGGAACTATAGTCAACTAATATCAATTATTTTGATTCTATATTCGAGGATTATAATTTCATTCATAGTACTCCAAAATCTGGCAAAGTTGGTGGTGTTGGTTTTTTAATTAAGAAACATTTATGTTACAATGTTATTCATTCTTCTGCGGAATCCAATTTTTTTGGTCCTCTTGCAGAACACCTGGTTATTAATATTTCAGTTAATAATCATATCTTTCGCATTTACCTATTTTATCGCCATCCATCTACGTGTATTTCAAAATTTAATATCTTATTAGCAAAATTTATGAATATTATCAAACCTTTAAAAAGAAGTCTAATACGTGGTGACATAAACGTTAATCTTAACAATTGTAACTCTAATGTGCATGTTAATGATTATGTTAATCTGCTTGATAACTTAAATTTCAATTGTTATTCAATATTGCCTACTCACTGTGGTAAAAATTTTGCAACAGTGATTGACCATGTTTTTTCTAATTTTGGAATAACCAGTGATTGTCAAAGTTTAATTAAATCTTTAACTATTGTCAGTGACATATCTGACCACTACGCTAATCTGATTATAATTACTTCCTAAGAAAAGTTACTCACTTATGCCGATCGGCCACTTAGAAGGATTTTAAACGCGAAAAACATTGAGTCTTTTCAGAATAATTTATCTAAGATTAGTTGGTCTCAAATTTTGCTAATGAATGATTTAGATGGGATGTTAGACTTCTTAATTAACACCATTGAGGAGCTTTCAAACGCTAATATGCCTCGAACACGCTGTTCAAGGAAGAAATTTAAAGATAAAAGTTGGATAAATAATGAACTAAGGAAAGAAATTAAACATAAGAATTCTTTATTTTTTAAAGCTAAGCAATCAAGTAAAGAAGAGGATATGAAACTCTATAAAGCCTATAAAAAAGATCTTGATAGAATCATCAAAAATACCCAAATTGAACATTATAAAAATCTTCTTGACTCTCGAAAAAATTCTATCAAGAATATATGGAAAACTCTTAATAAAATTATAATAAATATTAAAACTCTTATAATAAATATATAATATATTATAAGAGTTATAAGAGTTTATTATAATATATTGTTTTATATTATTATATTAAAACTCTTAATAATATTAGCTTTAAAAAAGCGTTGTAACTCCCAAATTGGTTATGTGATAAAAGACACTAAAAAAATATACAATCAAAGGGAAATAGCTGAAACTTTTAATGTATATTTTTCTGAAATTGGGTCAAAATTAGCGTCCAAATTTAACTCCCATAACTCAACCAATATTAATTTTAAGCAATATTTGCAACCATCTTGTCAAAATTCATTATTTCTTAAACCTGCCACCACCAATGAAGTCTTCAACACCATCCTGGCGCTTAAAAAGAAACTAATTCGACAGGTCCTCATGGCTTATCTAATAAAATTCTACAACTATCCTCAGACTTTATTGCTGAACCATTAACACACATAATTAATCGAACTTTTATTACTGGTGTGTTCCCTACTAGATTTAAGACAGCCAAAGTTATCCCAGTTTTTAAATCAGGAAAAAGTGACGATGTACAAAATTTTTAGACCTATTTCTTTGCTAGACAACCTCAGTAAAATTTTTGAAAGACTAGTATATAACAGTATTATTGAAATTTTTGAACGACATAATACACTTTCTGAAAATCAGTTTGGTTTCAGAAAAGGGCACTCTACAGTAGACGCAATTTTCAGTAGTTTAAATATGATACGTTCTCAGAAAGGCAATAAAATCATACACTGGGACTCTTTCTAGACCTCAGCAAAGCATTTGACACGGTCGATCATGACATCCTCCTAAATAAATTAGAAAATTATGGCATAAGAGGTTTACCACTCAGTTGGCTAACCTCGTATCTTACAAATAGACAGCAATATTCAGTTATAGGCGACTCAGTTTCTTCCACTAAACCAATCTCAGTTGGAGTTCCACAAGGCTCTATATTAGGGCCTTTGCTTTTCCTAATATATGTCAATGATATCCATCATACGTGCCCGGACCTTTCATTCAAACTTTTTGCTGATGATTCAAATGCCTTTATTAAAGGAAATAACTTGATAGATTTGTTTGCATGTGCCAATTCGGCAAGTAAAAAAATTTGTAACTGGTTCCAAAGTAATCGTTTAACTATTAATACAGCTAAATCAGCATATATTGTTTTCTTTCCGTCTACCAATGACGAAGCGTATATACGTGATAACAATCTTACATTATTTATGGACCATAATCAAATTGCAAGAGTTAATTGTATTAAATTCCTTGGTGTAGAAATTGACGAACATTTAAGTTTTAAAAATCATATCGAAAAGATTACAAAAAGTGTTAAAAGTGCCAACGGATTACTCTTTAATCGAAGAGAATTTATACCAATGTCCTGTCGCAGGAACTTGTATCTCTCTATGATATATTCTCGTGTAAGATATTGCATTGAAATTTATGGTTATGCCACTTGGAATGTTTTACAACCACTACATATTGCTTATAACAGAGTTCTGCGAACCTTGCAGTGAAGACATTGTTACTGTAATGTTAAAGATCTTTATGTTTCTTATGATATTTTGCCAGTTCATCTATTGCATAAATACTGTATGACCAAGTTGATTCCTAAATGTATTAGCAGTAATCTACCTAAGTCTACAGTATTGGCTAATATGTTTGATCTCAACCAACCACTCTAACCAAAATTATTCAACTAGACTGCTTGACTCCAACTATCTGTTTAAAAAATCCAATGTAACATTCTATAAATCTTATGTAAATGAGGCGTGTACGGACTGGAATAAAATTCAACCAATATTACGCAACATAAAATTGCTACCAACCTTTTCTAGAGAATTTAAACGGCATTTATTAGAAAATTTGTTATAATAAGAAAATTTTTTTTCTCATCCAACTTCTGCTTTGTTGTAATTTAAAATCTTCTATGATTGACACTTTCACACTTTTATTTTTTTTAAAGTTTGATTTAGACAGGTGGGACGCTTGTTAGCGGGGTGATTGATATCCGGGTGGTCAACTCGATAGGGTGTTATGCTCCCTCATTGATGGCCTGGTTTTTGCATGTATTAGTGTGCCTGTCTTTGCGTTTTTACTTTGTACCTTTCTGTTATTCGAAATATGTTGACTATCGTGCTGTGTGATATGTGACAAATAAACTTATCGTTTCGCCCCCCCCCCCCCCCAGTAATTTATCATCTTATAAAGTTCGCCCCACAATAATTCCTACTGGTATTGAGCTTAGCTAATATATTATTATTCACAAATATGCTTTTATTAATTAAAATATTTATAGGAAATTTATGTATTTATTCATCATAAATCAGATGTGGCATATAAGCGAAATCAGATCAAATTCAGCCTAAAAAATAAAATCAGTTAAAATTTGGGCCTAAATCAGATATGGCATATAAGCGAAAACACGGGCATTAGAACATTGTATAAAATGGTGCAGTAGGCTGAACGATTGCCGAGCTCAAGGTTATCCAGATGAAAGCGGAAACGACGGCACTAGATACGTCATTTTGGCAGGGGTCGGCAGTAAAGCATGCCGGATTTCTGAAGTAGCCTAAGCTGGTATCGCTCGAATCAAAACAACGTTATAATAGTCTGTAATCAACTTTTAATATGAACGTATAATAATCATTAGTTAGTTAGAGTCAATAACAGTCAGACAGACTGCACCTGAAGACAAATTAACTCAGTTTGAACCAAATCTTAAAGGCTCTCTATGATTCAAGTTTGAAATAAAAGAAGAAAATAGCAAATTACTGTCTACTGAAATTTTAGTGTCTTCTTTACCGCTAATTTTATTTAGGACAGAAATAAAAGTTAAAATACTTATTAAAGGATTGAGGAATCAATTTTCTTGTCAGACATACTTATAAAACATTCATGGACAATGTAAAGAATCAGTAAATAATAAAGAATCAAATTATGTAATGTAACTTATAGAATATGCAAATATCTCAGCTTGGTTAGGCCTACATAAAGTAGAGATTTTAATTCAAATAAAATAAAATGCATGAAAATTCATAGATATTGTTGTGCTATATAATTACTGCATAATTATGCATTGTATTATTTCATTATTATATATTATATATGTATCAGAATTTAAATTGGCTCGTCCCCGCAATAAAATATTGGGTGGGGGCGAAAGTATCATTTGGCCCCGCCCCAATAATGACAATAAAGTTAGAAATTTCTGGAGTTCACCCCCCCCCCCAATCCTGAGACAAGATCTCAGCCCCTGATTATAGATGATTAAAAGATCCAACCGCAAGTGTACATGAAGAGGACAACGGAAGATAGAGAGGAGTGGAAGCGTTATATACCATGGACCTGCCAGTAGGCAGTACACTAAGAGAAAGAGAGCGAGACCAATTCTGTTGTCAAGAGGCTCAAACGAAGGATTTATATTATTATTCTCAAGAGCCCTAGGTGTGGAGCTGTTCAAGCGCTCATTTTGGTTTTTGGACTTCTACCTCTCCTAGAATATTGCTCACCTGTCTGATCGCCATCAACGATTTCTGGAATTATCAAGCTCGAATATGTCGAATTAAAATGGCCTATGTCGAATAAGTAGAAAAAACGACTTCAATTATGTGGATTGCCAACTTTAACATTACGACGATTAGGAAGCGACTTAAAAATTGTAAATTGTAAAATTTTAAAAGAGAAAGAGAGCGAGATCACTGGTTATTGTAATTTGCGCGTTGTAAATTTCTGATATTTTCCTTTCATTGTTCGTTGTCTGCATGTATTATTTTATTCGCATTTTCTTTAACAAATATATTTTCATTTTTAAACGCTCTTTCCTGAATGGAAACCTATAGAATAAATTCAGAGAGCTATTCGAGGACAGGATAGCATGTTTTTAAGATAATAACATTTTATGAAACATAAGAAAACCTTGACAGGGTGTATACAAATCTTGCACGGGAGGGTGGTCCAGAGTTTTCACGGTTAGGGATAACAAAATTTCCTTTGGGGGAAATTGTTTTCATTGGGGTGACAAATGTTTTGTGGGGTGGGGCTTCCAACTTTTTTGGGGGGAACAATATTTTGGGGCGGGGAACCACCATGTGTTAGAATTCGTGTTCTATATTACTCGAGACGATAAACTTAACTATGTTTGCTTGATGAGCATTGAGTTCGATCTTCTGCGACCCATGATTTTTACTTTCATGATGTTGTGCTTGATTTCGCACGTCTAAAGACTCCCAAAGTAAATTTACCCAGACTCAGTACTGACAGTGTGACAGCTAGTGATGGGCACAAACTAGTTGAGTAGTTAGTAACTACTAGTTAAACTACTTTTATGTAGTTAAAAAGTAGTTACGACAAAGATTTAGTTAAATATTTTAACTACTAGTTTAACTACTTTTTTAAAGTTAAAAACTAACTAGTTGCTCATTACTTTCAAATAGTTACTGTGTAGCTAGTAACTACTTTCAAGCTCATTTGTAATAGATTAATAATATTAATTTATTACAAATTAATTAATTATGAAGCCTTCAGAAAGAGTAGCTCGACGTTACCGACTTCCGTTCCTGTGAAAAGGCTCTTCTCTGCTGCATCTCAAATTTCTACAAATAGAAGCTAAAAATGTCAGATGAAGTTCTCGACAAACTTGTGTTTCTACGATCTGCCGTTAGAAATTCCTCGTAAAGATCTTTTATGCTTCAGCGAGTTAAGTTGAGTTGAGTTGATTAAGCAGTTATTGGAATAATACTTTGTATCTCTAAACTAGTCTTTAGACGACTAAATAAAACTAGTCTTTAGACGACTAAATAATTTTTTCAATAAGTATAATGTATTCTATGAAAATCAATTTGGATTTAAACATAATCATTTCACTATGTTTGCGGTTCTGAACTCGATAGATTTCTATTATGAAAACCTAGATGCTGGAAACCTTGTGCTAGGGCACAAGGATTTTCAGAAGGCACTTGACACGGTAAACCATTCGATACTAATCGATAAACTGCATCACTATGGAATAAGAGGTCAAATAAACAAATGGATAATGAACTATTTAAAAAATAGTCCTCAATATGTATATGTAAATAACACCAGCTCTGAGATCAATTTAACAATTGTGGGGTTCCACAAGGTAGCATTTGAGGTCCACTATTATTTCTTATTTACATTAATGACATGGCAAATGCTCTATGGGACTATAAGCCTAAGTTATTTGCAGACGATGTTAATATCTTTATTGCCGGTAAAAGTGTAAACGAGCTCGAAAAGAATGCGAATATATGTTTTAAAAAACTTAAAGTATGGTGCGATGCTAACAAAGTTTGCATAAATTTAGATAAAACATGCTATATGATTATTCACAAAGCAAACCAAAGGTATAGTATACCGCAAAAGTTTGAAGTCTTTTCAGATAATGTCCTGATCTCTAGAACATCTAAAGTTAAATATTTAGGTGTTATACTCGATGAAAACCTTACTTGGAAACTTCATGTTGATATGGTATGTAGTAGACTAAAAGGACTTATCAGTATTTTATATAATGTTCCTGATTTCTTACCAAACAACTGCCTCAAAAAAATTTACTACTCTTTTATTCATAGTCAGATTCAGTATTGCATTGAAATTTATGGAAATACCTACTCCACTCACTTGAGTAATTTGATAACCATGAATAATTCTATACTAAGAATTCTATTTAAGAAAAAATTAACAACTAAAACTTCTGAATTATATGAAATAGTAAATTCACTTCCTCTACGCCAACTGTGTAATTTTAAGCTATTGAAACTTGCTCATCTATGTATTCATAGCCCGGAAAAAGTACCAAAAATGTTCACAGACAAGATTAGTTTCGCCAATTCTCTTTCCCATTATAATATGAGGAAACCGTTGAGTTTATACAAACCTTATACAAATACTACTAACTATGGAAAAAGAACTACCAGTTACATATGTTCCCATTTGTGGAATATGCTCCCTCAAAACATACAGGCAATCAGTTCCACCAATATTTATTTAAGGGAAATTAAGGAACACGTTGTGAATATGAAATAGCTAATTTCCTTTCTTTCCCTTTATCCCACAAGTTTATGTTTTTATGTTATTTCTCTGTTGACTTGCACTAGTTTTAAAATTTAATTTGTAAGGTTTCATTTGTACTTTTGAGGTAACCAACTAGATGGCGCTAGTCGCTGTTTTGGTAGCCTCTATTTCTGATCAGATACATAGAACTACTGATAGAATAGACAAATTATTAATTATGTGCTGGTTATGCTTTTGACTGAAATATTTATTCTGATATGAATTCATGCTGTATATTACTTTGGACTTTTTATAACTAGTGTGCAATATTGTAGTGGCGTGTGATTCTGAAATAAACTTAAACTCTCTCTCTCTTACTATGTTTAAAAGTATTACTAAGTTCTGTTGACTGTTTGACTACTTATTCTCTACATTTTTTGCCATATAGTATTAATGTTGTAATGTGTTGGTATATTACTAATTAATGCTGTAATATGTGTTGGTGTATTACTAACTGAAGTTCAACACTGCATGTGATGATTGATTTGAATAAACAAATGGATATTGTCGGCGGCTAATTCACTTAGGCCTAATTTATAACTATACTACACACTTAAAATTGTGAACTATTTCATAATTAAAGTCATGAGAAGTAGTTACAAGTTACTAGTTATAACTAGTAATTTAACTGCTTTTTTAGTTAAAAGTTACAAATAGTTTTACTACTTTTATAGTTAAAAGTTACAAGTAGTTTAACTACTTTTTTAGTTAGAAATTACAATTAGTTTAACTACTTTTTTTAGTTAGCGCCCATCTCTAGTGACAGCTACTATAGAAAGTAAACGTTATAGTACACGGAAGAGATCTATGTTTTAATTTTTAAACTGTTGTTGTCAGAGGGAATCGACAACCATTTAAATTTCTTCAAAAATTTGGAATTATACAAGTTATACAACTCCAAAAAATCCTCTGCCCCGGCCCCGCTGCCTTTAATCCGCCCTTGATTAGCCTATATGACTTTAGTAGCTGCGCTTGAGCCTCTTTGGCATATGTTTTAGTGCTAAATACTGTACAACGTTGAGTATTTATTACTGCTAATAATCGGGTCTCTATAGCCTCTAACCTCTTTATAGCAGTCTTCTTTCTTTCTTTTTTACAGTCTCCAAACGACTAAATTTCAAACTAGCTTCATTGAGAAGGTATTTGATTATTTGAAGGATTGACAACAAGCCGATTAACTCAAAATCAGGAATGAACTAGGTCAATGGTAGGTTTAGGATTGGACAGAGCATGAAAAGAATCGGAATTTGAGAACGAGTTATAAATCTGGGTATCATCAGCGTAAAAGTAAAATTTCAGCGTTGAATCATTTAACAAGTGCCTTAAGGGGGTGGTTTATAATGTAATAAGGGGTGGACCAGCACAGAACCTTTATAATAATAATATTAGGAGCCTAACAATAATAAAAAATATAGACTATTTCGAAGTTGAGTAACTTCAGTGTCCTACCTCGACAATTGGATCGACTCATTGGATGCTACGTGTGCCAATCTTCCACCGTGATTGATGACATAGTGCATATGAATGTATGTACAGTGTTTTATACGAGCTCTAATGAAATACATTGTATCAATATCACAAAGAACAACTCAAATTTTGAATTCATTTAAAGACACCTAAACATTTATAAAATTGTGGTAATATCGAATACAATTAACAATAAGCAATTAAAAATTATGTAAAATTACGTCTCGCTCTGAAAAATATCTTTTCATCCGTCTCACATCACTGAAAGCATTTTCTCTTCATTCTACACTTCTTGTATTGCTTCATTTTCTACCAATTACAAAATTTGTCTCTCTTTCTATTAGTGAACTGCCAAACTGGCAGGTCCATGGTATATAACGCCTCCATTCATTTCTCTGCCAAGTGCAAGTGGCGGGTTGTTCACACTCAAAGTCTGCTTTCTCGCTCCATAAGAGCATTCCTTAGATCAACAAGTTAAACCCTTCACAAAGTCTATGCCTTATCCATACCAACAGCTTGGGAAAAGTATGGCTTCTGAGGAGGTGGTTTCCCGTTGCCTTTCTTAGTTAGATGGATTAATTACCATTTAATAATGGGGGAAAATATTTCAGATTGAGGTGGGATTTCTCTTGCCATTCGCAGCTCCTGCCTTAGTCGCCTCTTACGTACACGCAACAGATTATTGCGGTTGCCCTATTCTGCCGTGGTTCAACCACACCCGAGCACAACACAGGGGCAGATATATTTACAATATATTCACTGTCAGCACTCTGATTCTATTTTACCTTACTCCCTACAAATTCTTCACTATTCACTTCATACATAATACTCAGTTCTGCCTCTTATTTCTCGCTCTCGATGGCTTCCACAAATTCTCTCTCCAACTGCTCGCGCTTCCACTGGCTATTTATCTTATCTCCATTCTGCAGACAGCGTTGCTGATCGCTGCGCTGCTCCACGATGTATCTGTGTGTAGGGTTCTCGTACCCGTTCATCTGTCTCTGCAGGAGCCCGGGTCTCTCACGGCAGCGGTAGTCAAGCCCGGTAGCCCGGGCGAGCTCGCAGTCGCTGTCGGATGTACCACGTCGCCTCATAACTACTATTCCAACGGAAATGATAAGAATTAATGCGAGACTACACAGGACTATACCCAATGGTGTAGAGAGATACATCCCAGTTGTGTCTGTTCTACTGGCTCTCAATGAACTTATCTATATTATTCAACCAATCAATCAATTTATCGATCAATCAATCAATCAGTCAGCTCTTCTTGCTGCATTCAAGTTGAAGATATTTAAGACTTTCATCTATAAGTAGTCAGTTATTTAATAATGATTCATAGTAGGTTCAAAAATAACACTTAATTTACCAATACTTATATGGATTTGTCATAGTCATAGATTCACTCTAATTTATCAATTCAATTCTACTAGATGGGTTCCAACTGACTCTCTTCTATTCGATCGCAACTACATAGTTTACTTCGAGAGTAGATGTTAACAGAGTAAGAGAGACAGACAGATAGAGAACTATATTTATTTTCAAAAAACACTCAAATATGCACACACGAGGCCGTCAAAGAGGTTATAAAAAGTATATGGTACATTAGATATATATATATATACATATATAGGCTATATATATATATATATATATATATATATATATATATATATATATATATATATATATATATATATATATACATCGCGGATCAGTAGGTGCAGGTTCAAATCCTGGGCTCGCCCGTCACTGACATCGCTTTCGAGTGAGGAAACTGACGTTAACCTTAGCTTTACCAGCTTTATATATATATATATATATATAATTAGCCCAAACACTTCCTCTTCTTCTTTTACTTTTTGTACCTGTCTGTACCTCTCTTTATACCTTTCTTAGTGACCCTAATTACCGACCTGTCAAAATGATGATTAAAATTAACTGATAAAAAATGTTCATTTACCCCTAACTGATCCATTTTCGACCTGTCACTACAGCCTGCGTGATTAGGCTACAGATAGGCTTCTATTAACCCCCAGCACAGCTGCTATCCGCGCTGCCTAGACGGAAACCAGCGATTAGCTGCTGCCGACACCGGTAAAAATCAGCTGCGGCGGAAAAGCGCTGACGTCAAATTTATATTTTTAAATAATTTAAAATTTTAACTCTTACAGTATTTTTATTCCAAATTTATATTTTGTACGCACTACATCAAGTAATTTAAACTTTTACACCTTAAAGTAATGCTGAAAGAGTAAGCTGAATGAAAGTGGCACCATACCCATACAGATTTTTGGAAAACGGTTTGTAATATGCAATATAAGATTTATCGTGCTGCTATTGCTAATGCTAAGAAACAATACTACTCTTCTTTGGTTAGTAAGAGTGTGAATGCCAAGATGTTATGAAAAACAGTCAATGAGAGCATCTTTAACTCCACTTGATGAATTAGTAAAGCAATACAACACTACTCTTTCATCTTTACCTGTTCAGCACGCACCACTGACTACTAAGAAGGGTAAGAAATCTAACCCTTGGTACACTTCTTCTCTGAGAAAGCTAAAGGCTGCATGTTGTAGAGCTGAATGAAAGTGGCGCTATATCCATTCTGATTTTTGGAAAACTCACTCTAATATGCAGCATACGATTTATCATGCTGCTATTGCTAATGCTAAGAAACAGTACTACTTTTCTTTGGTCAGTAAGGGTGAGAATCCCAAGCTGTATTGCTAAAAAATTGCTAAAGATCTTTAACATATATCTCTCATAACATATATCATTTAACATCTATATCTCCTTCGCTTCCTTCTAATTCTGTTCAATCACTGTGTGAACAATTTCCAGTTACTTTAGAGATAAGATAAGCAATCTTTTAGCATCTATCATTCCAACTCATAATTCTGATCTTCACACTCCAGTAGAGACTTATTCCAAGGACGAGCTTTATAATTTCACTCCAGTTACTAATGAAGAAATTACTATTAAGAAATGAGTTTTAGACTCTCCAGCCAAATATTATGATTTAGATCCTGTCATAACCTCTCTTCTAACGAAGTGCATTCACATATGCATATGCATACTTGTAAAGTGTTCCACATCATGGGTACTGCATAAGAGAATGAATGTCTGTCCAAAGATGTGAGAATATTTGAATATTAGAACAGAGAAAAGGTTGGCATCAGTGGAACGCAGTGCACGTGAAAAAAAATAAATATGGAAGAAAAGTTTCAGATAAGTAAGAAGGCAAGCAAATCGCAGAGTTTTGAAAGTTAACAGAGCTGTTTTATATTTCATTGCGGTTGGACAATTTTCATATTTTGTCAATCAAATTTAATTACTATACAAAATATAAATATAAATAGAAATTGTCGTCACATCAGTGAAGATTGCGAAGTAAGAACGAGAGTGTGACTGGAAGTCTAAGGACAGAAAACACACGTATGGAGAATCTGTACATGCTGTAAACGGTTTTTAGAGAAAAAGAGGCACCCCTAGTTAGTAAACAACTAATATATTTGACACACATGACCTACCTTCAGGTGCTTATAGGTTGTGGCCTTTCTTAGATGTAGTTTTGTGTGTGTTTTTCGTTATTTCCTCCTTCTCCATCGTTATTAGTAATCGTTGCCTTTTTGATGCATCTATTGCAACCGGCGCCGATTTAAGAATAACCTTCCAACGCCATCGGGATTAATTCTTTCAAAGCTGTCAATACTTTGAAAGAGTTCATAACTTTAGTTCTTTGCAGAGGGTCCCAATGACGTCCCTGACATAGCCTTATGGCGAGAAATCGTACTCTAAATTCTTATTGATAGATTGAATTAAAATATATTCAGTTTTGGAGGGATTAACAGCTAGGCGATTGGCACAAAACCAAGAATAAACCTGGTCAAGAATAGATGAGAGAAGAGTTAGTTTCAGGTGCGAATCATGGTTGGAAAAGGAAACAATATAGTTGTGTGTCGTCTCCGTAGAAGTGGAAATGTATGGAGGTATGATCAAGCATTTAGCTAAGAGGAGTGATATATAAAGAAAAGAACAATGTACCTAATAGTGAACCTTGAGGAACACCGCATAGGAGTGGTAGTTGAGAAGAGCGATCTTGACCATTAACGACATAACGTGTGCGCCGTAAGAGAGATGCCAAAGCAGAATTTAAGCCTGTTTTTTAAAATGCTATGGTCATTTGTGTGGAAGGCAGCAGAGAAATCTAGAAGAACCAAGGCAGAAACCTGTTTACTACTCATGGCCAAGCTAAGATGTATGCGAAGAAGAGCGGTTTCAGTAGAATGGAGTTTTCTGTAGGCAGATTGATAATGAGAGAGAGAAGGGAAAGAATCAAGATGACTGCATAAACGGGTATAAATTACCTTTTCAATAAGTTTAGAGATGAGGTTAAGATTGGGGATAGGACGGTAACTGGAAAGATCATTCTTTGGTAGAGAAGGCTTTTTAGCAAACGAGATAAAACAGCTTCTTTGAAACAGGTCGGGAAGACACCTTCTGAGAGCAAGAGGTTCATCAAGCGCAATAGGAGTAATTGAAACTGTAATACACGATTTCAGTAATCTTGTAGAAATGACATCAATGCAGCAAGATAAGTCGGTGGAGTGAAGAATAAAATGGCGTATTTCTTCCAGTGTAGCTGATTCAAACTAGAAAGTCGTGGTTGCTCAGGCATGTTTAAAGAATGGTGTTGTCGGTGCACATGGATATGGAGGGTATAGAGCTACAGATTTGGCAATTTTGTAATCGAAGGTGTTGAAAAAGGGTATAATTGTTAGGTGGTAAAAGGGAGTGACTAGGGAATGATGCTATCAAGCAAAGAATCAAGTGCTTCCATAATTTCTTGGAGCAATTCTAATTCTGCGAGATTACATTTTGATAATATCAACTTTTAGCAAAATTATTCATTTATCTACTAATTTTGAAGTTAATTATTAACTTCAAAATTATTATAATTATGAAGTTATAATAATTTATAACTAAGTTATAATAATTAAATATATATATATATATATATTATATATATATATATATATATATATAGAGAGAGAGAGAGAGAAAGAGAGAGAGAGAGAGAGAGAGGGAGAGAAAGAGAGAGAGAGAACTGCGAACATATACAATTCACATTAAGCCTAAATGTTGAAGTGATCATCCAAGCGGTAACAAGAACTCTCTGAATTGGAACTGTTTTCATCTCCAATGAACATATAAAATGGTAGGTAACTTCACTAATTAGGCTATTACAATTATTTGAATTCATATTTACTTTGTTTAACTGTCTCACGCTCAGCTGACTGTTTTCTATGTAATTGGAATTGCGGGAATCTGGCTGTATCTCTATGTAGTCCTCATGAGATTCCATTACACCGTCGTCAAATTTGCCAAATTTCTTGACTCCAAGTGTTGATATACCTGTATAAATCGTGATTAAAAATTAGTAAAGGTTATAATTGCAGATATTGTACAACCTCTAAAGATACCTCTTGCTATAGTTTTCATTTTAAAAATAGGTCTACATAATTAACTAACAAGAATGAATATATATACTTTACTAACACAATATACATAGGCGGTGGATTACCAAATCCATCTCCTATAAATATGTCTTCATGCTCTCTTTCTGATTTCTTTCTTTCTGATCACAGAACGGTAACTTGTAAAATACCATCTCAAATTGCCTACACTCAATCCCGTATTACTAAAACAATAAGGAAATTATCTTCTATAAATGCCGATCGTTTTTCTTCCGATTTCTTCTCTTTTTCTCTCTTTTGTAATCCAGAATCCACTGTCTCTAGCTTCTGTCTACAATTTAAATCTATAGTCACAGCTCTTCTAAACAATCATGCTCCTCCCAAGCAAATCGTCTTTTGTTCACGACCAACTAAGCCTTTTATTACTCCTGAAATTCTTAAGCAAAAGAATCTTCGCTCTAGTCTTGAAGCACAATTTAGGCGAAATATTGCATCAGAAAATAAACTGCTCTTTAAACGTTAATCGGCTATTGTTCAGAAATTAATTGCTAAATGCAAAAGCTCCTATTTTAAAAACTTCATTACTGAAAATAAACATAACCATAAGAAATTATGGAATGCAATGGATTCTCTAAACAGTAGAAATATACCTTAATCTTTTCCTTCATACGTCGTATCTACCACTCTAGCCTCATCCTTCCTGAATTTCTTCAGTGATAAAATTACCAGTCTTTGCTCTTCCATACCCTCTTCTATGTTAAATTTCTCAGTTGCTGATAATTGCACTTCTTTCCCATCAACATTATCAGGTTTTCGCTTGGCAACTCATCAAGAAGTTCGTGCTGTAATTCTTGACTCGTCTGATTCATCTTGTTCTATTGATCTCATTCCAACTAAACCTATCAAATCCTTTAGCGATGCTTTTGTGCCTCCTATTACTCACTTAAACCTTCTTTTAGACGATCATATAAAATTTTTCTCATGGAACCGTAACTGACTTTAATTCTTTTTTGCAAGAATAGTTTGTTAGTTCGTAGGGTCGTTATGGGCAACTTTCTACAATTTTTGATAATCTGTAAATGTGTAATAGTTTCTAAACTTCAAATATAATTACTAGTAATTATTCCTATGGTGGTCAGATAGATAAACATCTTGTGCCCTCTCTGATGGCCACAGGATTTATTGCATTAAGTCTTAGGTTTTAATTTAAATGATCGGTGTGATTTAAATATTTGCTGCGTTCATATTATATTCGTTTATTACATGAAATCTGACATACCGCAGAAAACGTGTGTGTGTACACAAATGGCAATATAGAAAGTAATAAACATAAGTAGACATTGTTTAATAAAGAAACTTAATAAGACAGACATAAATTGTTATGAAGATAATTCATATTCTGCATTCACTTCTGAATATATTGATATCTGCATATGAGAGATGATATATTTTATATTGATGCATTAGCTGTTGGGTAAACGGGATTGTTTTCTCGGGGAATGGCGCCCCTGTCCAGTAAATGTTAGTCGAAGCTGAGGAAGGCATAGGGGCCCACGACGTCATAAACAAAATCTCTCAAGAATAATGGTATATCAAAAGGATTGTTATAGATGATTTAAAGATCCATTCGTATGTGGACATGAAGAGGAAAACAGAAGATAGAGATGAGTTGAAGCGCTATGTACCGTGGATTTGCCAGTAGGCAGTGCACTAAGAGGATGATGTTTGCATGGTGTGTCTGTATGATGTGATTTCTTTCGTCTATTTTATTTATTGTTTTAATAAACTCACCTATTTCTATCAAAATAGTTACTTAACAAGTTAAAGGAGCTCTTTGAATGTGGGGAGAGAAATCTTAGTAAATTTTGAGAATTTTCTATAAAGTGTAGGACAATTTATGCCATAACTATGCTCGATGCATTGTCTTACAGAGAGAAAAGAGAGAGAGAGAGAGAGTGAGAGAAAGACAGAAAGAAAAAATGAGAACATGACAGTGATGTCTTACCGAAGTCGGTAAGACATCATGTGATTAACCGTGTGATTATCTGTGATGATGGTTGCGTTTAAATTGTGGGTTAAATTTTTATTCTTTTATTGGCTTAGATTTGTCGCAATAGTGCTGTCGTTATTGATAACAGTAGAACTTTAATTTGTTGTTGTTATATCTGGGTTATAAATATTGAGAATAATATAGGCTTAAGCATGGGTTCAAACGCAGTAAACAGAGTGAAATCACTAACTGATGGTCATTGTACGAGCGGTAGGAGTGGTTGCTGGCTGAATATTCTCCCCTTTCCTGATGTCTGAAAGTCCACTGGCACGTCTACCAAAGTTACTGGCTGAGGTAATTGAAGTTCGGCCGGTAGTTGTTGCACCGTTTCCTTGCTCAGCCAGCTTAGCTAATATAACCGATAAACTTTCGTCCATGGAGTGCATTCCACTCATGAATTCATCTGCAAAATCATATTTAATAGTCACTTAAAAATGTAATAATACGTATAATATAGTGATGGATATGTGCTCTAATATAGTGAGTAGCAGCAATATGTAATACTACTTTATATATTAACGTTTAGTGTAGTATTATTTTAATTTATTATATTATTTCAACTACAGGTGATATAAGTTTTTGATTAGCATGATGTTACTAAAAGGGACGGCGCTAGAGAGTTCTTGTTTTGGAAGGAATATGAAAGTCACGGCAGGAATAGGTAGTTATAATTCCATGTGGAGTTTCGGAAGTGGAGAGCAAAAGAAGGAAAGAGAGTAGTCTAGACTGTGATAGAAATAGCAGTGGATAGTCCTACAGAAGACATCCAAGCTTAGTTAGATCATCAGATGATCTAAGGGATAGATTTTCAAGAGAGGAAATTATTGGTTCAAAGATTAGGGGCCTCTGTTAAATAACAATGACAAATTAATACAGTAGCGTTAATAGATTACAATTAATTACATAGGGCGAAATATATCCATAGAAATTAGCTACTCTGTGCATACTTTGAACTACATACTATATTTAGTCTACTTATTGCTCCTTGGCTGGAGCCAATGGCGATGTCGATAAGATATTCGACCGCGAATCAGCATGCGCGGGGTTCAAATCCTGGGCTCGCCCGTCACTGACATCGCTTTCGAGTGAGGAAACTGACGTTATCATTAGCTTTTACATTGGCTTTGCTATTGACTGAGCCTGGTGCACAGTGAAGAGAATGTACCATAGGTCCTATATACGGTGTTCTGTGTACATTGTAAAAGTGTACATATATTTTCTGACCTATATGTGATCTGATCTTGTGCTGTTGATACTCTGGCAGCCCACGCAGCATGTCGAGAGCCTGAGCGATCCTCTGATCAATGACTGTGAGGTGGTCAGCTACATATCTAAAAGTACTGTCTGCCTGCACGGGGTCTGACTTCAGAGTTCTTTTATAATGCGATATCATGTGAACTCTATCTTTCTGCTCCAGCTTCAAATATCGCTTAAGTGCTCTTAATACACGAGCAGACTGCATACACAACATAAATACATGTACACTATATATGAGCATATGAGGTGACTGCTTCATGCAAAATAAAATAACATGGTTCTAAATAAAATATTCTACACCTATATCTATGTTATGAGCCCTTGGAATCATTTTCTTATTCATAACAGGAGGAGTAACAGGTGTTATTTTATCTAACTCAGCATTGGATATTATTTTACATGACACTTACTATGTAGTAGCTCACTTCAACTATTTTTAAGAATAGAAGTATTTTGCAATTTTTGCTTCATTTACTCACTGATTCCCTCTTTTTACATGATCAACTCTACACAACCGATGAACAAAAGTACAATTCTTTATGATATTTGTCGGAGTAAATATAACTTTTTCTCCCAACATTTTTTATGTCTTATACCACGACGATACTCAGGCCGTTCAACATGCTTTAATTTAATTTTAAACTGTCGTCGTAATCATAATTAAACAAGGCTTAGCTGAAGGAAAATTGATACTGAGAAAAACCCAAAACACATTTAATAACTTAGATAACTTAGATCGATTGAGCCATAATGTTACGATTACAATTTAGTTTTAATTTGCTGAGTGACTCTCCCTCAAACACTTACACAATTTCTGTTAGGATATTATCTATCCCTATTACTGATTATTTCTTCGCGCCGTCAATTGCATTATTATGTCTGGGCCTTTTTCAACATTTCCAGTTACCGTTTCTTCCTCTAGATCAAAATCCTTTTGAACTGGCTTCCCAGCCGCGTTATCATACAGCTGCTCTGCATATTATATCCATATTTCCTTAACTTCTTCCAGCTATGTCTTTAATTCTTTTTTTAATTTTAATTTTTAATTTTAATTGTGAATTTTTTAAAATCTTTGCATTTTAAGCTAATATTCTGTGCATTTCCTTTTTTTGTTCACATAGTTACACACATGACATACCGCATGTGCTACATAGTTTCCTTTCTTGGTTTCTGTTTTTGTAGTTTTCTTTATTTCCTCCATTCCCCTCCATGGTTATTAGTAATCGTTGCCTTTTGTTGGCGCTTCAATAGCAGCCGGCGCGGATTTAAGAATAACCTTCCAGCACCCTCGGAATTTTTTTTCTTTCAAAGCTGCCAACACTCGGTCTTCCAAGGTGGTCGCCCACAAAGTACTAATCGGCGCGATGGAGCTCAACTTTGTTCCACTTTCGCGCAGCTTAACCGACTGCGCTAAATCCCGCCCCATTTTTCGTATTGATCCTTGTCAATTGCCTGACTTCTTCATACTAAGATCAGAACGCTCTCTTCTATCGTACGCTGCTAATTCATCACATTTTTCACTCCACCAATGTTCTTTCGCTTTGTCTGTAGTTCTTCGTAGCTCACTGTAAACAGTGAGCTGCGAAGAACTCCGGTGCTTCTTCCTTTTGTTCCTAATTCATTGCAATACTTTTCCATTTCCCTCCTTCATCCGTTTTATCTAACATTTCACTTCTGATCCATGAATTTTAGCGCCTTCTGTTTTGAGAACAACATATACTTCTTGAGCTCCTATTTTCATAGCCACTTTCATCCATTTTTTGACGACCATTTTTTGACAACCACTTTTCATTTACTCTTCCGATTTCTCTTTACTTCCTTTCCCACTGTTCCCTGAAACTGCCTTCGTTTCTCAATAAATCCGTTTATATTCCATCTCTTTAGATTATTCTTCTTAAGTATTTGCTTTAGCTGCTAGCAGCTCTATTTTGCCAGTGGATAATCCCGTCGATATTATAGACCTTTTGTCGTTGTATTTGTAGTATTTTGATCAGAAAGTAGTCTAATACAAAAAAATGGTACCGGTAACTGGTACCTTACTCCTCTTCCAGTGCTTCCTGGTTTCTTCCACGTGTAACGCCTTCGTTTCTCATGTTGAAATTACATGTTTTAGCCGTATCTTCTTTAAGAAAGCCATAAACTTCTTTTACATCTATTGTAATAGCCTCCTTTAGCTGACACCGTCTTTCATTTACCTCTGTTCTTTCGTACATTTGTGTATTTACGTTCATTCATTTCCTTAACTTATCTTTCCACTGCTTCCTGAAACTTATTTCTTTTATCGTTCAATCCGTTCAAATTCCATCTCTTACTGCTTTTCTTCTTTTAAGTATTTTCTTCAGCTGAAGCCCTACTTTTGCTATTACTTGTTTGTTGTCTGAATTAATATCAGCTCCTGGAGAAGCCCTTGAGTTCTTCACACTACTCCTGTACCGGTGCTTTATCAGAATATAGTCTATCTGGTATCTTCCCTCGTTTCGGGTGCTTCCTGGTTTCTTCCACGTGTAACGCCTTCTCTTCTCATGTTTGAACCAAGTGTTGGTCTCCACTATTCTCATTCTATTGCAGAAGTCAACCAATTTCTGTCCTCTCTCCTTTATTTTCCTAGACCATATTCCCCAACTTCATTTCCTTCTCTCCCTTCACCCACCACGGCGTTCCAATCCCCATAACTATCACTTGATCTGTGGCCTTTTCTCCATTAATCATTCTTTCTATTTTTTCATACATTGCTTCGATTTCCTCATCCTCTGAGGCTGGCGTAGGCATATAGACTTGAATAAGCACCAAGTCTACTGGATCTGCTTTGATCCGCATCAGTCTGTCACTGCACTGAAGAACCTTTTCAACTCGTTCACTTAAATTCATATCCAATGTTATAGACACACCCTTCTCCATTTTTTCTCCTCCGGAGAATATAATCCTGTATGAATATGTATGAATATAATCCATCACTTACAAAATCTCCAGTTCCCTATCACCTCACTTCACTCATTCCTAGGACATTTATTTTCCCTGTATCCATTTCCCTCTTTACATTTTCTAACTTTCCCCTTTCACCCATAGTCCTTACATTCCATGTGCCCACATTTATCCTTTTGGGGCTATCTTGGTATATCTGTTCTTGGTATATCTGTGAGGCACCCAAGGTGCCGACTGGCCGTGGAATTCTTACCGCCCCCTCCTCATTTAAGAGGTGCACGGAAGTGGGGGCGTATATATACATACATAGGTATGTGTGTATGTATGTAGGCACGTACGTACGTAATTAAAATTTATAAAAAGTAGTCATTGTAAACTAGTTACTCATATCTGATTAATAATTGTCGGTCACTGCCTGGAGGTTATTACGACATAAACTGAAACTTGAAACAATGGCCATGTTATTCTTACTAGCCAGTTAACTGACCTTTAACTGGAAATGGATGAAATTAAAAAATTTCTTTTTGTCATTACTATAATTCATAGCCAATCTAACAATTCTTTATAAATATAAAAATGGTTTAAATGGTTTTTCATACAAAATATTTTTTCTACAGGAAGCTGTAAATCATTTAAAATGAATAAAAATTTAGAAACAACAATACACAAAACTGGACATTAAAACTGGAAAATATTTAAAGCAGTTAACTTAGTGATTTTGGAAAGTCAATTAGAAATTATCATATTACAGCAACTAACTTGTCTATTTTGTAGCAGCTACCTTTAAATGGCCTTTTTTATTTAATTATTGCTATACCCCACCATACACAGATTTTTAGGTATTTGTAAAGATTTGGAGAATATAAAAAGTAAACAGCTTTAACTTCCCGAAAATGGTAATATAACATAAAAACTTATATTCCATTATTTTCTATATTTCATGAAATTGTTTATTGGAGCTTTTCTATCATTTACCTTTGATTGGATTCTAGATATCAATGAGCTTATATACCCCGTTACTGCACACACAAAATGCGCAGTTAGTCGTTTAATTATGTAGCCTACTAAGATTCCTGGGACTAATAGGGGCATATTAAGTATCTACAAGTAGCAAAACATACATTAGGGATGGACTCAGCAAGAGAACTCATGTAGGCTTCCATTGCTGTATGCTTCAGTTGATTAAGCTCAGTCTGTACTCTCTGATGATGTAGCGCTGCCAGTCTCTTCATTTCGGCTTCTTCCTCTTCCTCCAGAGAGTCATACATCTTCTGAAATCTCTGCAGCATTGAATAATTATAATAATGATAATAATAATTATATAATAATAATAATAATAATAATATTACTAATAATAATAATAACAAGGAGGAGGAGGAAGATTTTACCAGTTGACTCTAGAATACAATTCTTTAATGTCACCGACCTTATTAAATAATTTTAGCTGAGATAAAATGAGATCCTGAAATTATAGTTACAGGGCTTAAGTTCCTAATAATGTGCCTCTTATAATTATTTTGGGATTTTATCTGTCCTCGATTTTTGAATAAATCTAGATTCGCAACAATTAGCAAATTATGTAACTAAATCACATCATACATCATCACTGTAACTTTAGTCACAATATCTACTCATGCTTGCTTAAACATCTTATAGTGCCGGCAGGCTGCAGCCACTTTACTGTCCGAGAATTAGGGTCCCAAATGATCCTACTGATCCAATTGTTTGGGCAGTAAAGTGGCAGTAAAGTCACAACGCCTTCAGGGCTTAAGGGCTTTATATATAAAGCCCTAAAGCGGTCTCGAAGACCGCACACCGGTCATGACACCGCCATAAAAATTATCGGTGGTTATTATTATTATTATAGGCATACATACATGTATATATACATACATACAAACTTACATATATAAATACGTATATATATATGTATATATAATATATATATATATATATATATATATATATATACATACATATATACCGACTTCGCCACTGGCTGGAGCCAATGGCGAAGTCGGTAAGATACTCGACCGTGGATCAAAATGTGCGGGGCTCAAATCCTAGGCTCGCCCGTCACTGACATAGCTTTCGACTGAGGAAACTGACGTTAACCTTAGCTTTACCAACTTTATATATATATATATATATATATATATATATATATATATATAGAGAGAGAGAGAGAGAGAGAGAGAGAGAGAGAGAGAGAGAGCTAGGTATGGCTAAATTCTAGAAACAATCATCCATGCTGCAGACAGTCGAGCTCTCTTTAGCTTGGTTGACGTCCCTGGACTAAACGAAGTAGTCTAGCCCCTATGTGACGGTTGACATTAAAATAGAATTAAAGTCTTCTACATATTCTTTAATTAATTCTAATTAAAAAATAGAAGACTGCTAGAAAAACTCAAGGGTCGCCACCTGAAAGGAAAAAATAGATATTGTTGGGGTAAGCAGGTTGGGATCCACTGATCTATACCATGGGAAAAAATTTCAAAGCTCAATTATTGAAATGACGTAGGCCAATGTACGGTAATGTACGGTGGTAGTATACCTGTATATATATATATATATATATATATATACAGGTCTGTATATATATATATATATATATATATATATATATATATATATATATATATATACAGACTGGGGCAAAAAAAATAATCCCCTAGCGAAATCTCAATAACTTCAAGAAAACTAAAAATATCTCTACGAAATTTGCGGAACTTCTAGGGGAGGAATTTCTAGTAGTAGTAATAGTAGTAGTAGTAGCATTAGTATTAGTAGTAGTGAAGTAGGTATAATACTCGACCGCGGATCAATTTGTGCGGGGTTCAAATCCTGGGCTCGCCCGTCACTGCCCTCTCTTTCGAGTGATGAAACTGACGTTAACCTTAGATTTACCAGCTTTTAGCAGTAATAGTAGCAGTAGCAGTAGCAGCAATAATAACATCATTATTATACCGCTGTGATCTGTTTGTACAGTTTATCAGCTCCTTTTGAATCGATGCTCATCATATCCTCAACTCTTTGATGAGCTGAATTCCATTCCTGCATCATCTATAACGACAATGAAACTTCAGTCACGATAATCGTCTATAATATATTGAATTCTAAATATAGCTATAAACGAGAAATCATTTAAAAGAGATCTTATAAATTAATTTAAGATTCTAAATGGAATTAGTAGAGATAATTGCAGCCTTTGGTCAAACAAGTATCTATAGAATTATATTTCTATTAAGTGTCTAGCAAGTACTCTCTCTCTCTCTCTCTCTCTCTCTCTCTCTCTCTCGCTCGGTGCACTGCTACTGGCAGGTCCATGGTATATAACGCCTTCACTTATCTCTACCTTCTGTTTTCCTCTTCATGTCTACATAGGAGTGGATCTTAATTAAACTAACATTCTTTTTGATATACCATTATTCCTGGGGGATTCTGCTTATGACGAGGTAGGCCCCCTAGCCTTCCACAGCTTCGACTAACATTTACAGGGGTGTCATTCCCTGAGAAAAACAATCCTGTCTACCCTAAAGTAACAAGTACATATAGGTATAAATAATTTACTTGCTTTTTAAAATACAGACTTATTATATCCAGCAATAGACTACAAATACATAAGAAATGTTTTAGTCAGAGAATTGTCAATGTTAAGAATGGGCTCCCAGACAAGTTTGTCGAGGCAGAATTTCTGTAAATTATTTTAATAATTTGTAGAATATAATAGCTTATGTTGTAAATTGTTTATATACTGTAATATTGGTCTAAGACTGAAAACCTGTTATGTACTGACGTACAAGGTACATATATTTCACATTCTAAATTCCCTCCAAATATCTTATGTGCTACTTGCTTATACAGAATATTTTTCTTCTATTGCCTTGCCTAACGGCAGGGTCATGAAATTCTACTCTTCCAACCAATCTTATCCTCAGCCTTCCTTTCCATATCTATAAATGAATTTGTTTTCAGATCAGCTAACAACCCACGTCACGGTCTACCTCTAACTCCTTTCCCCTACATTCTCCTTCTATGATATCCTCTAGCAAACTATCTCCTCTTATTGTAAGTCTTATCCAGCTTTTCTTTCAATCCATTGTCCCATTTATTAACTGCCAATCTGTGCTGACTCTTTTAAGAACTTCTTTATTTGTTTTTAATTTTGTCAGTCCAACTAATCTTTATACGAAAACATAATATATAATATCATATATATATATATATATATATATATATATATATATATATATATATATACATATATATATATATATAGATATATATATATATATATATTCTATACATGTGTATATATTATATATATATATATATATATATATATATATATATATATATATAATATATATATATTAGAGATAGAAATTTTATGAATTTCTAGAGTTCGGTTCGTTAAAAATGAAAGTTCGGTTCGCTTTGGTTCGTTAAAAATGAAAGTTCGGTTCGGTTCGGGTTCGGCTAGCAGTTGAAAATTTGAGAGTTCGGTTCGGTTCGATTTGTTGAAAATGAAAGTTTAGTTCGGTTCGGGTTCGGTTAGCAGTTGACAATTTGAGAATGAATTCGGTTCGGTTCGGTATCCTTCTAGCAAGGTTTCGGGTTCGGTTCGGGTTCGGCTTGCTTTCCACGTCACAAGAGTTCGATTCGAGTTATAAATGGTTTGAGTTGGATAATGTTGCAATTGTTTCACATTACTTATATTAATCATGGTTATGATAAACATATTTTAAATGGTTTATTACCGGTAAATGTGCTTAAAAATACATGGAGTCATAATAACGGCCACATTTACCACCTGAATAAAGAAAGACAATGAAAAAGGAGAGAAGTGGTATTTATTCCTGAACATTTCTTAAAATATTGTAAATTGACCAACAAATATTCATAAAATAGATATTTAACTTATATCTGAAATATTCTTCTTGCAAATTTCCAGAATATTACCAGCAAATAGAATGCTTCATCAATTTAAGCATAAATTTTGTCACTAGGCGTAGACACATAATGGAAACATTAATAATTAAGTGGAAATGTCTTGGCTAAAATTTGATCGAATATTTCAGAGACAAAGTGCAATTTATTAAAATAAAAATGTCAAATAAGGACGATTTGGTAAACACGTGTAGGCCTACCTCCATGGAAAATGACCATAATATATACCGTTTGCTATCAACTGAACCAGTAATAAACTTCATAATTTACCTTAGGGTTTCAAATTTGAAATAGGAGTTTATTTGAGTCCAGCTAATCCTTTCCATTCTTCTCCATATCCACATTTCCAATGTTTCTAGTTTCCGGATATTTTCTTTCCTTAATGTCCATATTTCTCATCCATAGCCTATAATAACGTGGTTCATGCCAAGGTTTTCGCTATCTTTATCTTAGTGTCTTTCTTTAGGCTTTTTAAAAGTTTTTTTCCTATTTACCAACGCTTCTTTTGCTGATGCAATTATACTATATATTTCAGTCTCACATTTCCCAGCATCTGTTATAGTATGACCTAAATATTTGAAACTCCTTACCTGTTCCAATTTCTACCATTTATTATATTATTGACTTCACCTCTACTCTGGGATACTCTAATCACTTTTGTCTCCTTGAAGTTAATCTTCATTCCATATTTCAATTCCGTATCATTCAGATTATCCATTATCTTCCATAGACCAGTCTTGCCTCCCACTACCATTCCTTTGTAACGCTACCATTCCATGGTATCGCTATCTGTTATTAATTTAAAATTTGTGTCGTCGGAATCAGCCTTACCTGAATATATGCTATTACATACTGTAAGCCGAGTAAATACAAAATATATATATTACATTTGTATTGATCTTATTATCTTTGTATAATGTCAAACATTCTCCATAATGTCGTAATGTAGACTTTGAAAATAGCCGAAAAGTGTTCTATTCCACTGAGGCTGGCGAAGGAGAAAGGAACTTCAAGAGATCGGTTCGGTTCGGTTTGGAAGAAGTCAGGTTTCGGGTTCTGTTCGGGTTCGGCTAGAGTCTGGGCTCGGTTCAGTAAAAGTTCCAGATTTTAGGGTTCGGTTCGGTTTCGGTTCGATTCCCATCTCTAATATATATATACAGTACATGTATATATATATATATATATATATATATATACATATATATATATATAGACATATATATATATATATATATATATATATATATATATATATATATATATATATATATATATCTTAGTGCACTGCTACTGGCAGGTCCATGGTATATAACGCCTCCACTCTTTTCTGTCTTCCGCCTTCCTCTTCACTTCCATCATGTGAGTGGATCTTTAAAATATCTAACATATCTAATCTCGGTCAGCCCCTGCCTCTTTTTCCTTCCATTTTACTTTCTATGACCTCTCATAATAGACCTTCCCCAGTTAGAATGTGTCCTATCCAACTTTTCTTCCTATTTCTTAATGCATTTATCAACTGTCTTTCTGTACCAACTCTCTCCAGAACGTCGTCATTTGTAACCTTTTGAGTCCAGCTAATCCTCTCCATTCTTCTCCGAATCCACATTTCCAATGCCTCCGATTTCCTAATGTCTTCCTCCCTTAAGGTCCATGTTTCACATCCATACAAAAGCGTTGTCCAAGCCAAAGTTTTCACTATCTTAATCTTTGTGTCTTTCGTCAGACTTTTTGTTAAAAGTTCTTTCCTATCACCAAAAGCCGATTTTGCTTGTGCAATCCTACTGCGTATTTCAGTCTCAGTTATACTATGACCCAAATATTTGAAACTCCCCACCTGCTCCAATTGCGTTACATTTTTTGTGATATTAACTTCACTTTTATTATTGGACACTCTCATTACCTTGGTCTTTTTTATATTAATCTTCATGCCATGTATGGGGAAGGGATATGGCGTAATGGTTAGGGTGTTCGCCTTGGATACAAGTGGCCTAGGTTCAAAGCCCAGGTCAGTCGAGTAATGATGGATATCGCCTTGGGTCCATGGAAGGTTAATCTTGTATCGGAGCTTGCTGCCGATTGGCGCTATCATATCATATCAATAGCAAAAGATATGATTAGCCATGGAAAGGATTAATAATAACTTGCCAGGAACCTGTAAAGCGGTCTCGAAGCCGGACACCGGCCATGACACCACTATAGCAATTGTCGGAGGTTATTATTATTATTATTATTATTATTATTATTATTATCTCAATGCCGTATTGTTCAGTGTATCCGTTATCTTCTGCAGTCCAGTCTCGCTGCCCGCTACCATTCATGACTCTGTAATGGTTTTAACATAACATTACAGAGTCAGGAAGCAATTATATGCTTGTTTAAGACTCATCAGGCTCTTAACTAAAACCAATTAATATTAATCAAATCATAGAGATTTATGTCAACATGTCAAATTTATACATAGCCATATGTATAACACTGAACATGCAATTAGCATCTAATTTACATGTTCTTATGTTTATCATATATATTTTTAAAAGCATTCACTGATTCTGCTTCCACAACTTCGCTTGGCAAACTATTCCAAGCATTTATAACTCTTTGACTAAAGAAAAGTTTCCTTAAATCTAGTCTACTTCTAAATTTATTAAGTTTATAAATATGTCTCCTTGTGTTTCTATTGTTTGATAAATTAAACCAAATACTATGGTTAACTTTGCTGAAGCCTTTGAGTATCTTAAAAACTTCTATTAAATCTCATCTAGTTCTTCTCTCACTTAAAGAGGTTAATCCTACGAATTCCGTGGTCATCTGCAAATCGTACGTCTTGTAACAATTTGCCTCCTACTTTTATTCCTTAAATGTTAAACAGCAGCGGCGAAATGCTGCACCCTTGTCTTACTCCACGTCCTTTTTCACCTTCTTCTGACTATTTCTGTTGGGTTTTGATTACTGCCCTCTGATTCATGTACAAGTTTAAAATTAGTCTTCTATCTCTCCAGTTTATATCTATTCTCTTCAAGATACTCATCATCGTTATCCAATCAATCCTGTCAAAGGTCTGCTCAATGTCCACAAAGCATACGCAACCGTCTTTTCCATATTCTAAGCTTCTTTCGCAAAGTACCCGCATTACCCATATTGCTCCTCTTGTTCCGCATCCTTTCCTAAAAGCAAATTGTGTCTTGCTCAGTATCATATCTGCTTTCGACTGAATGCGATTATTTACTAAGATCTTATTTACTATTGATTATTTACTAAGATTATTTAATAAGATCTTCGATGCATGAGGTATTAAACGGATTGTTCTGTAATCCGAACACTCCACAGCATTTGATTTTTTGGGAATTGGGATCATCACTGACTTGGTAAAGTCGTCTGGCCAAATACCTGTATTGTACACTTCCAAACATACCTCCATTAACTTACTGAGTGTTTCTCCTTTCACCAGTTTCAAGAATTCTGCTGGGATATCATCTATTCCGGCTGCCTTCCCCTTCTTCATGCTGTTAATTGCAGAATAAATATCCTCCTTCATTATATCGGAGCCCCTTTTATCGTTTTCTAATATATTTTCTTCTTCCATTTTAAAATCCTCTTGAACTGGCATCATACAATTCCTCGAAATATTCTCTCCATTTTCTTTTACTTCTTCCAGCTGTGTCCTCAATCCCTCATCCTTACCCATTATACTAATGTTCTTTGTATCTCCTTTCTTTTTCTCATCGGTTCTTGTCAGAATCCTGACTTCCTGGCACAATAGGTCTTACCTCCCTCTTCCATCATATTCTGCTAAATCATCACACTTTTCACTCCACCAATGATCTTTTGCTTTTTCTCTACTGTAATTCTTCTAAGCTCACTGTTTAAGCTTCTATATTTCCTTCGGCCATGACTGGTGTCAATACTTTATCATTTCCTACTTTCATCCATTTTTAGCATCTCATTTGTGATCCATGTTTTGTTAGCCGTATTTGCTTTAAGAAAGCCATATACTTCTTTTGCATCTATTTTAATAGCCTCATTTGGCTGATACCATCTTTCATTTACCATCTTTTCATCTTCCATGTTCTTTCGTATTCCTTCATTTTCTTAACTTCACTTTCCACTGCTTCCTGAAACTGATTTCTGTTCTCGTATAATCCGTTCAAATTCCATCTCTTACTGCTTTTCGTCTTAAGTATTTTCTTCAGTTGGAGACCTACTTTTGTCATTACTAGATTGTGGTCTGAAGTAATATCGTTTCCTGGATAAACCCTTAAATTTTTCACACTATTCCTGTACCGTTGCATTATCAGAATAGAGTCCATCTGGTATCTTCCCTCGTTTCCAGTGCTTCCTGGTTTCTTCCATGAGGCGCCGTGATTTTATTTCTAAAAGCTGCCGCAAAGATCTTTTCTTTTCGCTAGTGTACTGTAAAGCTCTATATGGTATTGAAATTTATGGGAATGCTTCGTTTAGTGCGATACACCCTCTTCATGTGTCTATTAACAGATCGTTACGCACTCTGCAGTACTTGAGCAGACTCTGTACTACTAAGATTCTTTATGCTAATTTCAATGTCTTGCCTATTCAGCTGCAGTATAAACTTTCAATTGGTAAATTAATATATAAATGTTTATATTACGAAGGAGTTATGTCAAATTCAATCAGAGACGTGTTCAATCTCAACGTCTCTCAGCACTCATACTCCACCAGACAATCCTTAACTAATTATCCTTCAATTGAGCCCAGCGCGACCATGTTTAATTCAGTTGTATACACCTGTTGTTGTATTTGGAATAATATTTCACTTAATATTCGTAATGCTTCAACCATGAATTCGTTTAATAAATTATACAAAGATTATTTAATGAATGGTTGGTGATCAATAGTTAGTTATTTTAAATTTCATCTACACATGCAATATTTCATTTACATATGTACCTTTACTTTTCTATTCCTGTGCATGCGTATTAATGTTTGCTCGACTTTTGCCTTCATTTGATTTTATAACGATTTCTTTTGCTAGTATCTTATAATATTTTCATGTTGCATTTCTACAAAACATCTTATGAGTACGTCGTGGTGTTCAGCTAGATAAGATACCGTGTATCTTCACTGATGGCTACTCGTACTCGTAATATGTACCCTCACTTTTCTATTGTTGTTCATGCTTATTAATTTTTTCTCGGATATTTGCTTTCATTTGATTTTTGTATGATTTCTTTTGCTAATGTCTGATGATTTTTGCACGTATGTTGTTTGTCAGTGATTTGGTGTTGATGCTGAAATAAAAAATAAACATATCTCTCTCTATCTCTCTCTTTCCATGTGTAGCGCCTTCTCTTCTCATGTTTGAACCAGGTGTTGGTCACTGCTAATCTCATTCTATAGCAGGAGTCAACTAATTTCTGTCCTCTCTCCTATCTTTTTCTATACCATATTCCCCAATTTCATTTCCTTATCTCCCTTCGCCCACTACCGCGTTCCAGTCTTCCATAACTATCATTTGATAGCTGGCTTTTTCTCCTATAATCTTTCCTTATATTTTTCATACATCGCTTCAATTTCCTCATCCTCTGAGGCTGATGTAGGCATGTAGATTTGGCTAAGCACCAAGTCTACTGGATCTGATTTGATCGTTATATATTTAAATATATATATATATCTATATATATATATATATATATATATATATATTATTTTAAATATATATATATATATATATATAAATTTTAGTGCACTGTCTACTGACAAGACTATGATTGTTTCATGGGTGAATCTGCTTATGACGAGCTGGGCCTCCTATAATTTCCTCGGATATATATATATATATATATATATATAAGGATATAGATATATATCATATGTATATATATATATATATAGATATATATATATATATATAGATATATATATATATATATATATATATATATATAATACATATGATCTATATAATATATATATACATATATCTATATAATATCTATATAATATATATATATATATATATATGTATATATATATATATAGAGAGAGAGAGTCTCTCTCTCTCTCTCTCTCTCTCTCTATATATATATATATATATATATATATATATATATATATATATATATATACAGGTGAGTAAAATAGATTACACCTACAAAACTGTTAGTATCTCCGGCTACTGTTAATATTTTCCAATAAAACTTTTACCAATTGCTAAGGGACTAATGTCGGATGTGGTGGCCAATTTTCATCCATTTTGGTACATAGATTGGCCAGTTATGCAAGTTTCAGCAGAACAACCCCCCATTTTTACCTAAAAATTGCGTTTACTACAACGGTACGGTCAGTTTGCACTTCATTGACGAGAAGGTAATAAAGGTGAACTCTCAGTATTACGTCGGCACTTTGCTTCCGGAGCTGTTTGATGCTATGCTCTTCTAGTGGTTTCATCTTTCAGCAGAATGATGCTCCAGCTCATGCATCTCGTAATGCACAGGAATTGATCAACGAGAGAAACCCGGATTTCATTAAGAAGAATGAATGACCTCCAACTCTAAATCCACTGAATTACCATGTCTGGGGAACCATGCTGCATCTTTATCAGAAACATCAGCCGAAGCC
This sequence comes from Enchytraeus crypticus, assembly GCA_905160935.1. NCBI lineage: Eukaryota > Metazoa > Annelida > Clitellata > Enchytraeida > Enchytraeidae > Enchytraeus > Enchytraeus crypticus. The sequence goes on along the minus strand of CAJHZI010000454.1, from coordinate 244,572 downwards.
TAAAAACAAGGCAGAACTACAATCGATTTGGGAGAGAGTGCCAGAAGCTGGAATCAACAAGGCTGTCCTATCATTCCGAAAGCGACTGCAGTTCTGCGTAGCAGCGAGAGGAAAGCATATCGAGTAGTCAGCAATGCTAGCAGATGCAATTGGTTCTTTCTGAACCACTACAACGGCCCTTTTCCTGGCCAAAATAATAATTTAATTAAATGTAATTTATATTTACAGTACATGCAAATATGGAGGGGCGCTCTGCTGAAACTTGCATAACTGGCCTATTTTTATACAAAAATGGATGAAAATTTGCCACCCCATCAAGAATTAGTCATTTAGTAATGGGCAAAAGTTATATTGGAAAATATTAATAATAGCCTAGAATATTCAAACTTTTTTCAGGTGTAATCATTTTTTTACTCACCCTGCATATATATATATATATATATATATATATATATATATATACTGTATATATATGTATATATATATATATATACTGTATATATATATATATATATATATATATATATATATATATATATATATATATATATATTATACGAGGGACTTTGAGAAAAATGAAGCAGTAAAGTCCGATTGAAAAAGTCTGCCGGATTAGTTTACGGAGATTTGCATTAATCACGTAGTAGATGCAAATTTAAACAAAAATGTAATTAACAAAACAGTTTTCTCATAAAATGAAGGATTTATAACTTTGCATAATTCAGGCGATTTCCCAGAAAGGTGTATAAAAAGTTCTGTCTCCCAAATCTGGGAAAACAAGGATCATTAAATTGTGTGATCGATAGCCAGGGAAGTTAGCAAACCACCAGTTTAAAAGAAAAACCGTAGTCTTGTTTAGAATGTAGCTCAGAAGAAATTTAAAGAAAGGTGTAAAATTGCTGAGGCATAGAATATAATAAGTTAATTTGTAACCTGTGATAAAACTTATCGATACCTTTTCCATGTAGCAGGTCCAATTTACAAGGTGCATAGTCATAGTAATATGTACACAGATGAGGAAGGCATAGGGGGCCCACCCCGTCATAAGCAGAATCCCTCAATAATAATATAATATCAAAAGGATTGTTATAAATGATATAAATATCCAGTCGTATGTGGACTTGAAGAGGAAAACGGAAGATAGAGAATATCGGATGCGTTATATGTCATTGACCTGCCAGTTGGCAATCAGTTCACTGAGAGAGAGAGCGAGATTGTCCTAGTCAGAGATTACTTTCACTCTCCATAAAGAATACTCTGTAGAGCAGCATATAACCTAAATAAGGTTCATTCCATATTTAATCAAAAAGCATTGCAAGTTGTGAAGGGAATAGTTTGTTGGTCCATGGACTTCCCCATATTGAGCGTGAAAGCAGGATATGAGTATGAATATGTACCTTGGATATACCACTTAGCAGAATACTGTAGAAAGACAGTTTCATATACGAATAGCATAAGTTTATTTAAAATATTACCTTCGCAATTTTCTGCCTGTGTCTTCTTTCTAGATCAAGCTTAGCATCTCTGTAGGAGTCATGCTCACTGCGATTCTTGCTAATGTCATTCATTCCCACTCCCTCCTTCATGTATCGCAAATATGACCCATCCAATCTTCCCCATTTCTCTTCAATCTCTCTATCCATCTGCTGATCCAATTCAACATCAGCTCTAAGTCCAATAAGATCCTTAAATTCTCTTCGCTGAGCACTTTGATAGTTTGAAGAGTCCTTCTCTCTAAAAATATTCTTAGGAGGCAATGTCTCCATGAATGGAGCCCAAGGAATAGCGACATTGGTCAATTCAACTTTGTGCTTCGTAATCTCATCTAAAATCATCAAACAGAATTATCTGACACAAATCACAATAACTAAAGAAAGGCAACCGCATAGCATTTCCTACACATCAACAAGCACAATATCCAGTTGAAGCGAACATTTAAAACAAATTAAACTGGAACAATTGAAATATATACTTTACTTAGCAGGTATTGAATTGCTTTAAGAGTTTGAATTTTTTTAAATTTTGCTTGTGTTTAATGATGCCTAAGTATATGCTATTCTTGCGTGATTTTTAAGTGACTTAAAATAGATTAAATTGAACAGAGTAAATAGAATAATTAAAACGATTACATTAGAAATATTGAGACAATTCATTTATTTTCTGACATCATTGGGCAGACGTTATTTTTCTTATGCAGCATCCACAATCTGGAACTCTTTACCTGCTAATCTTCGCTCTTGTTCTTCTCTTTCAACATTCTCTAGCAAGCTTAAGACTTACCTTTTCCCACTGTAGACATAATCAATCTACCCTGACCATTTTTTGATCACCGGACTGGCTTTCGTTTAGGACCTTACTTCTCCTCAGCACATTTCTTTTGCAGATTGGTCTGAGTGAATTGATCTGTAGTGATGTGTGCTGTTGGGGACGTCCCTGACATCATCCCTGGATGAGGAAACGGACGTTAAACCTTTATTATTATTATTATTATTATTATTAATATTATTTAAATACTATCTGTTATATTTCTGCCTCTTTCTGTTACATTACAAATCTGTTGTTTATGTAGTAATCTTTATTGAATTGTTGCAATCTGGGTTTTCTTTAAATTTATGATTAATAGAGGAATAGATTATTACGACCACCAATTTACTGAACAGGATTATTTGGTCCAAAACACCATAAACACCATAGTAGGAAATTCACATTGCATATACGAAATATGCCGTGTTGTACCCGGGTGTGGTTGGGACCACTGCATAATATAACAACCTCAAGCAAGCTGCCGCGTGTACGTAAGAGGCTACTAAATCCAGGGATAGAGATCTGGTTTCAGGATTTGGGGGGGGGCGAACTCAAGACATATCAAACTTGGGTGTCATTTCTTGATACTTTCGCCCACCCCCCATGAATATTATTGCGAGGGGAGAGCTAATTCTAATTATTAAACATATATAATATATGATAATTAGATAATACAATGCAATATATACTAAGCAATAACTACAAGGTACAACAATATTTATTAAATTTTCATACATTTTAATTCTATTTGAATTAAAATCTCTACCATACATAACCAAGATAAAATGTTTTGCATACCTCTATCGGTTACATTGCATAATTTATATCTGATTCTTTACAATATCGATGAATGTTTCATTAATTCGTCTGACAAGACTGACATTTGAAAGAATCTTCTTTAAATTACGAGTTAATTTTAGTACACTAAGATCATTGACAGCTTAATAAATTAGGACTATGGTATTATTTTAAATATTTTGTACTTCTAATATAATCTTATAAGCCGACTAGGCTACTACTATAGCCTATAAATAGTATAGCTATATAGTAGTATATTCGCATAAGCTATAGATTTCGATGAAAACTGAATAGACTATGTGACTGTCACAGTGACTCTAACTCAATAATGATTATGATACGCTCATATTAAGTTGAATACGTTCATATTAAGGTGACTATTATAATACTGTTTTGATTCGAACCGATACTAGCTTACTATTAGGCTACTTCAGAAAGCCGGCTTGCTTAAATGTCGAACCGGCCAAGATGACGTCTTTTTCGTCTTCACCTATGTAACCTTGAGCTCGGCAATTGCTTAACCTACTGCACGATTTTATACAATGTCATAATGCCCTTGTTTTCGCTTTGTAATGCCATACTGCACTACCAACTGGCAGGTCCATGTTGTATAACGCCTCCACTCTTCTTTTAAATTATGGTAAACCATCCTATCTGTCTGATCTTTTATCAATCTATAAACCCTCACGTAGTATTCGTTCCACTAATAGAAACCTTCTCACTGTACCAAACATTAAATCTGCCATGGCCAGACGCTCCTCCATGCTTTCTGCTCCGACAATATGGAACTAATTGCCACAAAATCTTCGATCTTGTAATTCTAATAGTACTTTCCTTGACAAGCTAAAAACTCATTTATTTCCGCCATAGGTCTAAATTTTGACCCTCTTGCCTTGGATCCTGGACTTGGAGCATTGCACTGTTTTGATCTCGCTTTCTCTTGTGGTCTCTGTGTGCTCAGTCGTCATCGTGGGTACTTTGGCGCCTATTTGTGTAAAGTCTGCAAGAGTCGTCCCTGGCATAGCCTTACGACGAGTAACCGGACATTATATTCTTATTGATTTATGTAATTAACTATTAATTGACTAATTCTCTGTCTTCCGCTTTCGTCTTCATGTCCACATATGAGTGGGTCTTTAAATCGCCTTTAATTTAATAGACTTTCCCCCTTAAAATGTGTCCTATCCAACTCTACTTCCTATTTTTAATACATTTATCAATGGTCTATCTGTACCAATTCTCTCAAGAACTTCCTCATTTAAAAACTTCTGAGTCCAGCTAATCCTCTCCATTCTTCTCCACATCCACTTTCCAATGCCACTATTTTCCTAATATCTTCCTTCCTTAGGAAACTAGAGGCATTTGAAATGTGGATTTGGACAAGAATGGAGAGGATTGGCTAAATAATAGTAAATGTATATTATTGAATGTACATTTATATATATATATATTATATATATATATAATGTATATATATATGTATATATATATATAAAATATATCTTGTGAATACTAATATACTAATACGTGTATTAGTATATTACTATTAGCTAAGCTCACTATACCAAGAGGAATTATTTGGGGGGTTAAATTTACAAGATGAAGAATTATTGGGGGGCTAAACAATACGTTCGCCCCCCCCCCCGCAGAAATTATTGGGGGGAGGCGATCGCCCCCTCTGCTTACCCCATGATCGCGGCCACTGACTAAAGCAGGTGTGTGAAAGGCAGAGGGGACCCACCTTACAACGTAATTTTTCCTAGCCATTTAAATTGCCACAAAACTCTACGAACCGGCCCTCAGTCCCATGCGCCCCTTAACTGGGGAGAGGGTGCAAACAATCCCATGGTCAGTCGGCACCATGGGTGCCATTAGTATGCCAAAGAATGGAAATTCACAGGAAAGGATGAAACCTGGTGCCTGGAACGTAATAATAACGAATAAGGGAAGTTGAAGAATGTTAAGAAAGAGATGTAGAGAAAACAAGATAAATGTATTATGGCTATATGAGGTAAGATGTCCAGGGACAGTTGATTTTGTGAGTGACGGATACAGAATTATCTAGTGAATTGAAAAGAAGGAAGGAGGAATAGAGGTAGTATTGGATCAGATGTTGAAGGATAAGGTTACAAAGGTGGTATATTTTAATGAAAGGTATTAAAGGTATGACTCGCACCGGTATTAACTGATGCGAGTGAAGGCTTAACCAGTAGATTCGGTTGTAGTGCAAAATTATATGGCAGCCATCGACTCGGAAGATGAAGATATTGCGATAATATATGCGCAGATCATCTTCCTAGGAAACTTGAGGCATTGGAAATGAGGATTTTGAGAAGAATGGAGAATATTAGCTGGACTGAAAAGGTTACAAATGAGAAAGTTCTGTAACAGTTGATAAATGTATTAAGAGATAGGAAGAAGAGTAGGATATGACATATTCTAACGGGGTAAAGTCTATTAAAAGAGGTCCTGGAAGGTAGAATGGAAGGAAAAAGAAGCAGAGGCAGGCCGAGATTAGGTATGTTAGATGATATAGATATATTATGGCTATTATGGACAGGTGTATTTAAATGTATTATGGCTATTATGGACACGATATTTTATGGACACGTATCTGCCCTAGTTCTTCTCGATCTCTCTGCTGCTTTTGACACCATAAACCACAATATACTCCTTTCTAGACTCAATTTTTGCTTCGGAATCTCTGACAAGGCTCATGGCCACCTATCCTCATACCTCTCACAGCGTACCCAATCTGCAATTATTGAAAACACTTTATCACCATCCTGCACACTACCTTGTGGAGTCCCTCAGGGTTCTGTGGTTGGTCCCCTCCTTTTCTCCTTATATACCACCCCCTTAAGTCACTTGCTAACTGATTCGATGCTGAAATTTCACTTTTACGCTGATGACACCCATATTATGTCTCGTTTTCTAGTCCCGATTCTTCTAATGCTCTGTCCAAGCTGACGTCTACCCTTGATCTAGTTCCCTCCTGGTTTTTCCCCAATTGTCTTGAAATTTTAAAAAAACATCTAAACTTTAAACATCATCTATATTTTAAAACTCATATTTCAGAGTTCTGTCATTCTTCCTTTTTCCAGATCCGTCAGTTACGTCAAATTCGTAAGTCCCTTGATATTAATTCCGCCACTGTATTAGCTAATGCGCTTGTTCATTCTAAACTTGATTACTGTAACTCCCTGCTGAATGATCTCCCAAGGACCTCTCTAATTCTTCTCCAACACGTTAAAAATTCTCTTTCTCGAGTCGTCTGTAATGTAAAAATACTCAAATCCCACACCTCTTCTCTTCTTAAGAAACTGCACTGGCTACCAGTATCCGAACGTATAAAATTCAAGATAGCTTCCATGACCTTCAAAAGTTTAAATTATGGTAAGCCATCCTATCTATCTGATCTTTTATCCATCTATCAACCTTCTCGTAGTCTTCGTTCCTCTAGTAAAAACCTTCTCACTGTACCAAATATTAAATCTGCCATGGGCAGACGCTCCATGTTTTCATCACTCCTTCATGTTTTCTGCTTCCGGCAATATGGAACTATCTGCCACAAGACATTCGATCTTGTAATTGTATTGGTACTTTCCTTGGCAAGCTAAAAACCTATCTCTTTCCGCCATAGGTCTAAATTATGACTCGCTTGCCTTGGATCTTGGACTTGCACTGTTTTGATCTCGCTTTCTTTTGTAGTCTCTATGTACTCGGTCGTCATCGTGTGTTGCTTTGGCGCCTGTTTGTGCAGTGTCTGCAAGAAACGTCCCTGACATTGCCTTATGGTGAGGAACCGGACGCTAAATTCTTATTGATTGATTGATTGATTGATTTAAAGACCCACTCATTCCTGGACAAGAAGAAGAAAGCGGAAGACAGAGAGGAGTGGAGGCGTTATATACCATGGACCTGCCAGTAAGCAGTGCACTAAGAGAGAGAAATGCTGAAAATCTCACAAAGAGAGAGAAATGCACATATTGAAACGTTAGTAAAGAAGGAGACTGGAATGCAAAGATAGGGGACTTGAATGCAAAGGTAGGAGAAGGAATGGATGGAGCGGAAGTTTGTAGGTTTGGTCTTGGAGTAAGAAATGAGAGAGGTAAAAAACTAGTTGCTTAAAGTATGAGAATTAACAGTACCGTGTATTTCTAGTACCATGTATGTTATTACTAAATAGTAACAAATGCCTTATACTGTAACTGAAATCGAAGATGGTATACATGGAAAAAGCCAGGAGACAGTGGAAGGTTCCAGTTAGATTATGTTTTAGTTAAACAGTGATGCAGTAAGAATATTAAAACTCAAGAGCTTTTCCTAGTGCAGATTCAGATTCATGGCGAAAGTAGAATTAAGATTTTAAAAAATTTCGAAAAATAGGCAGAGCAGGATATGGAACATTATGGGATTGGAAGAAAAGACATGGCAATTTCAGCAAGCAGTTTAGAGGGAAATCAAGAACGGTCAGGATCAAGAAATAAAGGTAAAAAATGAAAAATATAATATTTTGAAGGAAGCGATAAGAGAAAGTGCCAAAGAAATTTATGATTTTCAAAATGCATAAGTTGCTCAGAAACCCTATATCACAGCTGAAAAGTTAAATAAAATGGATGAAAGAAGGAACTGGAAAATAATAACATGAACAGTGGACGGAAGGAAGATGCAAGATTAAATGACGAGCTTAGAAGAACAATTGACAAAGTAAGAGAAAAATGGTAGAATGATAAGTACGACGAGCGAACAGAATAGGATACGAGAGAACGTTCTGATCTTCTGCACCAGGAAGTTAAAAAATTAACAAAAATCGAATTAAGCTGGTAAAGCTAAGGTTAACGTCAGTTTCCTCATTCGAAAGCGATGTCAGTGACGGGCGAGCCCAGGATTTGAACCCCGCACAAACTGGTACCGACGTCGCCACTAGCTCCAGCTTGTTGCGAACTCGGTAAGATACTCGACCGCGAATAAAGAGAAGAAACAAAGACCTTCAGTATAAAAGACAAGGATGGTGAGCTGAAGACCGAAATGAGTGATATGAAGGAAAGGTGATAGAATATATTGAGGATTTGTATGACAAAGATGGAAACCCAAAAGTAACTGATTTTTAACTAGAAGAAGAAACAATGGTAGGAATGATGAAAAAGGACCCGATACAGTGAAAAGAGAAATTTGTGAGGCAATTGGAAATGTGAATAAAGGAAAAGCACCAGCGATAGATAACATACCAGCAGAATTTCTAAAATTGATGGAGGGAGATGCATTACTAAAGCTTGTAGAATTATGCATGGAAGTGACCTTATCCGGCCCGAAGATTTCACGAAGACAGTGATGATTCCAATTTCTAAAAATCCTAATGCTATTGAACGTTTAGACTACCGAATAATAAGCTTAATGGCACATGAGTATTAAATCTTATTAACAATATTAAATAGTCTTATTTCAGTCAAAGTCAAATTAGTGGGGTGTCCTACATTTTAGTCTAGTCCAACTTAGCAGCGACGCACCGCAGAGCCTAAGACTCACTGACTTACGCGGCGACAAATTATCACTGTTGCGCGAGAAGGCGTGCTTCTGCGGGCGATGGCAAACTACTGCGAGCAGCGGTGTACTGCTGGATAGCCTCAGCGACCTACACCGCGAACTACTTGTTGAACTAACACTGCAGGTTGGTCTAAGATGTAATAGTCTGTATGAAACTGTTAATTTCAGCCAAATATTGCGGCATACGTACGGGGCGACTTTGACAACTAACCGTCCACATGCAGCTCATAACCACTACAGACGATGGGTTGCTGGAGTACTGCGATTAATTTGTAGTAGATCATTATGTAGTCGCGGTAAAATGTTATGAAAACGTACTTTGATTCGATTTCTCTCTCTCTCTCTCTCTCTCTCTCTCTCTCTCTCTCTCTCTCTATCTCTCTCTGTCTCTCTCTGTCTGTCTGTCTGCCTTTCTCTCTCTCTCTCTCAGACAGAGAGAGAGAGAGAGAGAGAGAGAGAGAGAGAGTGAAATCGAATCACAAGAAAGAGAAATTCTCTCTCTCCCTCTCTCTCTCTCTCTCTCTCTCTGTCTGAGAGAGAGAGAGAGAAATCGAATATCTCTCTCTTTCTCTCTCTCTCTGTCTCTCTCTCTGTTTGTTTTTCCATGTTTCGTAATTTATTTAGACAACTTCATTTTTAATCAACAAAATAATGTTATAGTATTATGCCTTTTAAACTTTAATCCAAAACACTATCATTTTCAATGTCCGTCCAATTAGGTCGTACGTACAACATTACCATTTATTTTAGGTTCAGTGTTGCAATACTAAGTCAATGCTCAATAAGTTAACATATTGCAAATAATAGTGAGGAAGACAACAGAAATCTAAATATGCAAGCACTTCTTTTTGCAGAATGATATTTATGTCACGCTTTTAAAACATTAAAGCATTTACTTTTCATTGGCTGGAGCTAGTGGCGATATCGATAAGATATTCGACAACGAATCAGTTTTAGGGGGTTCAAATCCTAGGCTCACCCGTCACTGACATAGCTTTCGAGTGAGGAAACCTACGTTAACATTAGCTTTATCAGATTTTTAAAAATATTAACATTTATGTTGAAGCACTTAATAACTTTAACTTTCAGTACACTTAGGCTTAATAAAATATGACTTCTCACGTGGTTCTAAATGTATTCCTCAGTTCATGCTTTATCGTACACATACAAGATGGAAGTATACGTGGCATCTGTATTTTACGATTGGTGTTTTCTATGGTGGTTTCGATGCTGCATTACCCATGTTAACAAGCATGTAATACATCATATCATCATCATCATCTTCCCTTGAATTCCACTCTAATTAGGGTCGAGATACAAATAGACTGAATCAAATCCTCTCTGTCCTACACCAGATCACCAGCCAATCCCTTATGTGAGACTTTTCCATTCGTTTAAATGTAATACACCATATAATCAATTAAATCTTAAAGAAAAGCAAAAGCCAAGTTTAACGGAAGTTTCCTACTAGACGGATTGCCAGTTACGGAGAAACATTAGAGATTAACACTGCACCTACTGATACACACTATACCAGTTTACACCCGGCGTCACCAGCTCATGGTCACTTGGCTATGACATAGAGTAGCAGAGCGCTACAGACACTAACCTTTATGTGTGTGAGATGGGTGAGGCTCATCGTGACTGCTATCAGGACAACAGACAAACTCAGCTCCACTAAACCTGTTCACAGAACACGGCTGTATGGTAGCAAAACTCTGCTGCTTCATGCTTCGTCCAATACATGCTGCCAGCGAAGACTGGTTCCATTCATCATAGGACTGACAAGTGTTTGGATCGTGAATGTGATCAAACATGCAGTTACGTGGAACAAGCAGTGCTTCACTCTGGAAATATCCGGCTGCTGAATGCATACCAACGGCACTTCAGTAATTAATTATAAATCAACTATCACACATATTTTGAAAACCAGATGATAACGGAAACGTGCGTTAAAGTGACATGCAAATAAACCGCAATGACTCAAATGTCTAGCATAACTGTATCAAACAATGCATTATTTTGCTATCTATAACGCTACATGCATTCAAAATGCAATTTTCTATAATTATTCTATTTGAAATTATAGTTTAATTCACTATATCAGTTAGTGACATTTTTGAAAATATAATTTGTTCAAATCTTTCTGCTGGGCGCCAGTTGAGCTCAGTACAAAAACTACTTCCTCAGAAAGTTCCTGTTTCGCAGCATTTCGACGTTCTAAATGATTCGGATGTATTCTATAGGAATCTAGCTGATGCTGATGCGTGTAACGTTTCTTTATCTGCAGTTCACAATATGTATAAACAAAGATGGCAGATAAATTCGAGTCCCGCCGACAATTCTCACTTTCAAAGTTCTGAAAAGCAATGAAGCAATGGTTAATATGAATGCGGTAATTTTAGAGGAGAATGAAATAAGTGTCAATTCTGAAGTTAAAATGCATAACTACTTTAATTCAACATCCCCCGCTAAATTGAGACGAAACAAGTGCCCTCACAGATCTAATTTGGTCCTGACTCTTGCTGAAGCTAAAGCACACTGTGGAGAATTGGACACTTCATCGGGAAGACAACTGAGGAGAAGAGGTTCACAGTTTAACAAGGTCTTCGTCGAGAGGGAACAGGAGGACACAAATGCAATACTATTAAATATTGGAAATCATATGAAAGAGACAGAGCCCGAATGTAAGCCAGTAAACTGATCAGAAATGTCCTATTCAGAGGTGAATTCAATATCTAATGATTCAGGTCAGAGAATTACATATGCCCGCAGTTTCATATTAGAGCGTCGTATTTCGCCCCTAGCCCAGAGGCCCCTGTCAAACCTACTCTATATCCCTGGAGTTACGCAGTTCAAGGTAATATCCGGTTGTAATGGTTTTAGCCCTGGCAAGTAAGGAAAAACTTCGGAGGGATCAACTTCGCCCATACCTCGCCAGTCCAAGAGAAAAGAAGATGCACCAAACTACAGTCTGGATAAGGTGATGGAGTTATGGACAGCGAATACTGAAAGATTCAGCGATATAAGGGCGTGACTCTCTGACACGACTGATAATCTCATCTCTTCTACCAGTCGGAACGAGGCAGAAGTGTCGCCCTCCACTCTAGTCAACCTAGCGTACATACTGGAGGGCTATTCCTTCGTCAACGGAAGTCCTCAGAACTCCCGTGTGCCCGGAGCTGTTCATCTGGCTGAGTGCGTAAAGGTATACAACGGAGGTGATGACTTCAAGTCTGGTCAGACGAAGCTAAAGTCTGTTCTCGTTGACTTCCTCGTCGGCTCGGGCTTCAAGCCGTCCTCCTTCATCAGCTACAACCACCTCGGCAACAACGACGGGATGAACCTATCGGCACTCGAACAGTTCCACTTTAAAGAGATAATGAAGTCCTTTATGGTCGATGGCATAGTAGCCTCTAATAGAATCCTATACAAAGAGAATGTCAAGCCAGATCACAGCATATTCCTAAAATACGTGCCCTATGTGGTAGACAGTATGATAGTTTTGGACGATTACACAAGTCAAAGCGTGATCCAGCTAGAGGTATTATTTCCACCATCACCTCCTCTATATCTACCACCTGGCTACTCTCCCTCCCTGATACGTCACACAGGAGGGGGAGATCACAGCGTCACCATTCATGTCTAACAGCGCTGCAGATCCGCTCAACTCATTTGATTCATACGATCCCATGAATCATCTCTACAGTCGTCTCGAGTAACCCTCTGCCCAGAAACATTTTCTCTCTAGCCCCCACCCCCAAAAATTCCCCTCAGCATCTTCTAGCTCAATACATATCGAGACCTCAAACCCTGCATGCTGCTGCTTTAAGGCGCGATATCTTAACCGGCACATATGTGGCTTGCCATTTAATAGCCGCTCTCGCTAATCACTAGTCCAGAATCTCACCTGATCACATACCAAGATCTCACCAAAGGAGGATTTTGGGGGGCATTGACCTGCAGAATTGTGATGCTGTGTCTGGCAGGTTTATCACTTTGAATCACTCAAGGGAGAGAAGTCAGTCGGGGAGTAATGAGAGATTCGGGAGAGAGGGCGGAAATCGACAGTTGCATTGTAACTCCGGGGTAATGAAACAGCGGGGGTTGATAGGTATGGTCTATCGCTGCAGTGTTACCAGGATGACTGTGTTACTGGAGTAGTGGCAACACTGTGGGGAGATGTAGTGTGAGGAAGAAGGGAAGGGACCATAAAATTGGTAATTAGATAAGGACTGTTTTTATATGAATTAGATTGACAAATTCTATAGTTACACATTCATTTGAAAAATAAAATATAACATTTTATTTATAAATTTAAATACTGTATTTTTTTCTATCAATATTTTATAGTCTAGTATATATATATATAGTCTGTATATATACAATATAAAATACAATATATAATACATTAAAGTTGTTGATCAACATAATTTTTACTAACTTATAGTAAAACGAATAAAATTTGTTGAAAATATTATTTAATTTATTACATCAGTTGTTGAAATTTTTGAGGAGTTGAGATGTAAAGTTGATGAAATTAGATACTTAAGTTTTAAACGGTATTCAGCCGGAATTAATGGCAAAGAATAAAATTGCATTAAGAAACTTAACAATACTGGGGCAGGAAGGCTAAATATGTAATTTATTTAATAGATAATGATATAGTAAAGATAGTTTGGAGGCACGATCTGTATGTTGTGCTTTGGAGGAGGTCTCTTCGTATACCGAATCTGTCTATATAGGAATGTAAGTGAAAATTAGGACGATTTGCTTAATTCATTTGTTTATTTCACGTAATACAATTCAAAATACGAAATTACAAACAGTTCACATGAAAAGAAAAGGACAAAATGGTCCGGAGAATCAGATATGAGATATCTACAGTAGCATCTACCTCTATCTTGGTATACTGCCTACTGGTCCATGATTTATAACGCCTTCGCTTATCTCTATCATCAGTTTTCATTTTTATGTCCACGTATGAATGAATCTTTAAATCATCTAACATTCCTAATCTCGGCATGCCTCTGCCTCTACTTCCTTCCATTGTGCCTTCTATGGCCTCTTTTAGTGAATTTTCCCCCAATTAGAATGTGTCCTAACAAACCTTTTGTCAAGGGCTCTGATGTTCCTTAAATTATTATAATCTTAATAACATTGGCCCCGGCCTCGAATAGCTCTCTGAATTTATTCTAATGGTTTCAATCACGAAAACGTGTTTAAAACTGAAAGGAAATTTAATAAATAAAACACGAATTAAATAGTACTTACAGACAGTGTACAAAGAAACGAAAATTTCCAATTGTTCTATATATTTACTATCTATAGTAACTCGAGATACAATCCAAAATAAAATATTCGATCGCAAAATTTAGCACATAGGCCTACGACTATATGCATAAATTTATATATTAGTGATCCAACGTTTAAATTTAAATACGACCACAAAACTACTTTAGAAATTTTACCGTTAGAATCTTTGTATTCTACGTTTAGCACTTTTAACAAATCTATCTCTGTTCTCTTACGTTTTTCTTTTACCTCACTTAAGGTCTCCACCATGGTCTTATCTGCTCACAGATAAGCCACTATCGTCTATAACGTCTAGACGAGAAAGATCTGTATCTTTCCTAATATCTTTCCAAACACGTGTTCTCTCCTCTAAACCTTTTCACGTGTCCCTGTAAACAAACCTTCACCTCTCCAATTCTCCTCTGACCAGGCTGGCCTCACCAATCAGAGGCTCTGAAACTATTTTAGCCCCGCCCACGACGGAGATCGGAACAGCTGACTCGTATAATATTATCTTTACATATAAAGTATTTGGCTACAAAATAGCACTTTACATCCTCAGTTACAAAACATATATATATACACTAATTAATACAACAAATATGTGATCCTGACACCTTTCTTTCATATTTCGTAATGCATTTATTTACTGTTTTTCTGTACGAACTATATCCAGAACTACCTCATTTGTAACTCTTTGAGTCCAGCCATTTTTCTCTATATCCAAATTACCAAAACCTCTAGTTTCCTGAAATCTTCCATCCTTAAGTTTCATGTTTCACATCCATATAATAGCGTAGTCCATACCAACGATTTCCACAATTTGTAACTACTACTAACTTACAACTACTTAGTGTCTGTCTTTAGATTTTTTGTTGAAAGTTATTTCCTATTGTCGAAGGCAATACGACCCTACTGCATATTTCAGTTTTAAATTTCCCATTTTCTGTTCTGGTATGACCTCTCTCTCTCTCTTAGTACACTGGCTTCTGTCAGGTCCTTGGTATATAACACCTCTACTCATCTCTATCTTCCGTCTTTCTCTTCATGTCCAGATAGGAGTTGATATATAAATTATTTATAACATTCCTTTTGATATACCATTATTCTTGGGGGATTCTGCTTATTATGAAGTGGGCCCCTATCAGCTTCGACTGACATTTACTGGGCAGGGGCGTCATTCTCTGAGAAAACAATACTGTTTACCCATAAGTACCCATAGAATGACCTAAGTACTAAATATTTGACACTCCTTACATGTTCCAATCTCGTACCATTCATTATAACGTTGCCTTCATATCTATTCTGGGAGACTCTTTTTGTCGAATATCTTGGTAAGATGTTCGACCGCGGATCAGTATGTGCGGGGTTTAAATCCTGTGCTATCCCGTCACTGATATCGCTTTCGAGTGAGGAAGTTAACATTAACAGTCATAGCTTTGGGCGTTAACATCAGCTTTAACAGCTTCTTTGTTTACTTTGTGTTTTGATATTTAATCTTCATTCAAATTGCAATGCCGTATCATTCAGCCTATCAATTATTTTCTGCAGTCCAGTCTCACTACCCGCTACCATTCCTTGGGCATATGATAATCTCGTAATAATTTTCCTCTAAATTTTTTTCTTTCTTCCATTCCATCGGTGGCAAAGGCGGTAAGATACACGACCGCGGATTAGTATGTGCAGGTTCAAATCCTGCGCTCGCCCGTCATTGACACCGCTATCGAGTAAGGAAACTGACGTTAACATTAGCGATACCAGCTGTACCATCCGCGTGGTAGGTCCCAAAGCCGTCGTTGCTTAGTTTTTCAGAACAGCTGCTCTACTAGCTACCCTCTCATATAGCAAGGGCCTTGTTTATTGCTAACATTTTCAGTTTTGTGTATACTTTGCCACAACTTCAATGTTAAACAGCAGCGGCGCAACGCTGCCACGTTTATTTCTTAATCCACGTCATATTTCACGTTTCTCTGAGTATTCTTGTTGGATTTTGACTACAGCTCTTTGATTCATTTACAAATTTAAAATTATTCTTCTATCTCTCCAGTCAATACCCATTCTTTTCTAGATATTCAACATCGTTTACATAATCATTGCGGTCAGAGGCCTTCTCAAAGTCCTCAAAATATACAAGAACATCATTTCCATATTGTAAGCTTCTTTCGCGAAAGACCCGCCGTACCACTTTGATTCTCTTGTGTTAAATTTAAAGGAACTTCACATTTTCACTATATTATGTTTATCGCCTATTTCAAAATGACAACATAATTCCGAATCGAAGCAACGACCTGAACCCCGAACCGACTCTGAACTCTAGTCAAAGTGAAGCCGAAATGGACCGCACTCTCAGATTTTCATTTACCACCCGAACTTTAACCGTACCGAACCATCATTTGCAAGAAGCCGAATCGAACCCGAACACAAAGACTTATAAAAATTCTCATCTCTAATTCATTATACAAGCTTAGATTATTCAATTTGATCATGATAATGGTCCTAGAATTTTGTAACGACAACAATGCCAATAATACATACTAAGACATCTGTAGGGCTTGACAGTGAAAGAGTGATGGTGACAGTGCTTTCTCCCGATAGGACACCAGTCCGAAATCTTTACTCGTGAACCCGACTCCACAATTCTACTGATAGCAAGCTCGGGGTACATCTGCAAAACATATATTTCAGTAATTTAAAAACTTATATTCTTTATAAATATAAAAATTCAAAAAGTCAATGAATAGCTGTCAGCTGGAGTAAATAAAAAAACTTTTATTTAAGGCTCTAAATTAATCTGCGAAGGAATTCAAACCAATAAATAAATGGTGCAGCATGCATCAATATGCACTAAATTAATAATCAAAATCAAGAATCTAAATAATTGAATTTCAAACAAATTACTGAGTTAAGTAAATTATTTTCTTTTTTCTTGTGTTAAAAGCCCACTTACTGTAAACGTAAGTAAACTTTGTTTAAAAAATATATAATATTTTTCTAGAGCAGTGTAGCTTATCAATTTTCTTGAAAATGCTACTGCTAATCGTTTATTATAAGCTTTAAGTTTTAGTCGAACTTTCAAATAGTAAATAAATTTATGTAATTCCAATGGTAAATAGTGATAAACAAGTCATCCATATGAAAACAGGAGAATGATACTACGCTCTAAGCACATTCTCTTGCGGGCAGCTGATACTCTACGATACCGCGGCTGGAGCAGAACACTTAACCCATTAGTGCCGAATTAGCACTTTCTAACATATTTTATATTTTTGTTTCTAATGTCCACTTAATGACGGGATTTATGTTTATGTTCGTTTTATAGGCATCTACTGGCAGTTATGAGTTACGAGTATGTCGTCCACGAAATGGGAGGTGCCAGGCACAATTGGGTTCGCGCTTCATGCTTTAGTTTATTCTGCACGTGAATGCACTAAGAATATTTAATATGAAAGTTTGGAGCTTGTAATGACTGGTCAAGCTGTACCAAGAAAACTGACAAATAAAAGTTATAAACTGACTGATTTTGCTTCTTATTTAACTGTACAGAACTGCAGCATCATATCAAACTACATTCCACTGTACATCAGTATATACATTTGGCCAGGTCGACTAAAAAACGTTAGATTGAGATAGTGATGAAAATTTGTTGCCTTATGAGCCCAAGTAAAAATAGTTGTTTTCAGAACAAAAATTTAGCCTGCCTCCAGCGGACGTAAGCTATATAAAATTCTTAGTGTTGCAACACTATAATATATAATAATATTACAACACTAAGAATTTTATAATACTATAATAAAATACTATAATACTGATAATACTTACCAATCCCCCCCCCAGAAATTTTACGAAATTTTTAGTAAAAGATCCACTCATATATGGACATAAAGAGGAAAGCGGAAGACAGAGAAGAGTGGAGGCGTTACATACCATAAACCTGCCAATATTCCGTTCACTAAGAGAGAGAGATAGAGAGAGAGAGAGGTAGAGAGAGAGAGTTAGAAATTTGCATTCTTATTATTTGTTAAAAATTATAGGATAAAATTTCACTTATTCAGAATGCAGAAAGAAGCTATGTAATTCTGCAGCAGACTCTAAGACAAATTTACTTGGTAGGCGATAGGATAAGACCATCGTATTGTAGTACGTATGTATTACATAATTACATATGTATTACGTAGCGGAAGAGGCTTTCACACTTCCGCCTGCGCAGGCTATTATTGGTACACCTGGATTGAACAAATACAGGTCCTGCTGCATTTTCCGGCGCAATTGTAAAACAACTTCAGCATTATCAGGAATTGCCAGTCTTAAAGTTTGAAGCAGAATCTCACAGGAATATAGCAAAATAGTATAGCAAAACACATATTACATGATTTAGAGAAACACTCGTACATGTATATGGGCATGAAGAGGAAATTGGTAGATAGAGATGAGTGGAGACTTTATATATCAGAGTCCTGCACTGACAGAGACACTGACAGAGACAGTGCACTGAGAGAGAAAGTTTGATACAAGACTGAATAATTTGCCAACAGGGGCGGATCCAGGAATTTCTTAAGGGCGGGCCCGAATTTTTTTTTCTGCACTGTCCATATAACCTGTCCATACGCTAAAGCCACGGGAACACAGTTCAATTATTTACTTGCATCCTTTTTTACTCTTACACACACACACACACACACACACACACACACATCCATACACACACTAATACACACACACACACACACACATATATATATACATATATATATATATATATATATATATATATATATATATATATATATATATATATATATATATATATATGCACATACAAATGGCTACTGATACAATTTTAATTAAATAATGAGTATAATCAAGCTGGTGTACCGGTGCCTGGTCAGTATGATGTATCAAATAATGATAGCACATGAGTATGAATAGTTAAGAAATTCACAGTTACACTAAGCGAATTCTGCGCTTCTTCTTGCTCGCATACAGCTCCATAATCTTGTCAGGGTCTACCTCGATGGTCTTATTGACATGTAGTAATGCCAACCCTGTCAGCCGTTCTAAGCCCATCGTGTTACGGAGATACGTCTTCAAACGCTTTAACGCAGAGAACGACCGCTCAGCTGTAGCATTCGATACTGGGATCGTTCCAAACAGACGGAGGAAGGATATAACAGTTGGCAAGAAGTTATCTTTTGCTAAATGAATCGCTTCCGCGATGTCATTTGGTTGGCGTTCTTGTGGAAGTGACTGGACAAGACTCATCCATGTCTTAACCTCATTCTCTACCTCTAAACGGGATCTGTTCAAGTCGAACTCAAATAATTCCGCCGCCTCCATTATCCTAGAGAACGATGTTGCTTTCATAGCGGCTGGCATGAGTTCTTGTAGTCGCACTTGCTTCGGAACATCGTCTTCGTGCCCAAACCGTAACTTAAGCTGCTCGATCAATTGGTCTAGAAATGGAATGTAGACGTTCCTCCTGTAGTATTCCTCCGGACAATCTGCTGGAGCATTTGGCCTATGGTTCTGTCTTCCTCGAATCCTGGGAGCTGCCAATTCTTCACCCATCTTATCTGCCAGCTCAGTTGCATTGAGAAATACTCGATGGTACTCCTCATCTGCTATGCCTCTTTCCTCTTCCAAAGCCTTTCGGACAGTTATCACCCGTGCAATAGCATCTCCGATGCTCTGCGATGAATCCTGCAGTGCCCTGCTGAGAGACACCGTCTTGGCCAAGCAGTGTCCCGCTACTTGCAGAGACATCAGAAATCCGGAAGACCGGATTCCTGCCAGTAAAGCAGTGGAGTCTGATCCAGTCGATCCTGCTCCTTGAGCATGTGTAAAAGCGTTGAGTGTATCGACCACTGCTGGCCGAAGTTCAAGGAACACCAGAACTGAATCGTGAGAATCTACCCATCTCGTGGTACATTACATTCTGAGACGTCTTTGGCGCCCACCCTCCTCAATTGCGTCGATGAATTCTTCCAGCGTCCTAACACGCTTGGGGGAAGAAAGGATGAAGTCACAAATGCGGTTCATCATTCCGAACATATTCCTGACTGCCGGAATATCACAGCTCTTGGACAAAGCAAAGTTCAAGCGATGGTTGTAGCAGTGTAATGGAAAAGCTAACGGCTGTTGCCTACTGATGACCGCTTGGCATCCATTGAATCTGCCCATCATAGCGGCAGCCCCGTCATAACCCTGTCCACGGCAATCCTCCAGGGTTAGCCCCATTCTTCCGAGAAAATCAATAAATAATTGTGCCATATCTTCTCCTGTCACATTTTCAGAGTGAACGAACCCTGCAAAATCCTCGTGTATGATTCCACTCTCATCAACATAACGAATAATGAGAGTTACCTGCTCCAGCCGAGCTGTATCTGAAGTTTCATCAGCCATGATGCTAAACCATTTAGCCTCCTTCTCTCGTCTGGAAATATTGGCTTGTATTAACTAGCCCGTACATGCTATAATCTCGTTTTGAGTCGTTTTAGAGGTGTATGTTGCATTTCCTGACACTTGCTGAAGACCTTCAGCCAATACGGTATCTCCTGAGTCGATTCTAAATCTAAGTAACGCTCGGAAGACTCCATCACCGTCTGTCTGGAATACTTGTCCGTCGTCACGATGTCCTCTCAGTGGGAGGTTCTGCTTTCCGCAGAATATTATAGACTTGATGATTGGTCGAAGGTACATACGGTTTTTCTGAATTTCTTCAAAACGTTTTACATCAAGTTGGTTACTAACCGCTGCTTCCGGATTCCGACGTGTTTCTAAGAAGCCATTCATGCGAGTTGAATTCACCTTATGATATGTCCTTGACTCATGATCGTTTAAGTATTCGAGTCCTCTTTTGAACTTGCTGAGTGGCTCAGTAATAAACGTGCGTAACGCCTGCCGAGCGCGTGTAGCTTCGTCTTGTCCAAAGAGTACACAGGCGACACAGAAGACGCCCTGATGAGACGGACTGTATCTCGCCCAAGGATACTGGTGGAGCCATTTCACCTGGAATGCACGACGATGTTGTCCGTCTTCAAGAAGAGGAAACTGGTAACCATTTGGAGGCATCCATGGATCATTTATCAAACACATTCTTTCTTGATCACTTATTGCCCCTCGTTGCACCCAAACAAATCGACCGATATCGCTTGCCAATGTAACGGTAGTATCCGATAGCTTCTGCTGCCCGAGTCTTCAACCTTCTTAGGAGGAGGAGGCTGTTGATCAAGCTGGGGTTTATCTTGTCCTGCCTTTAGTATCTGTTTTACTGGGCCTGCGGCTAACGATGCATGATGATAAAACTGGTCCAGGGGTCCTCTTTTCTGCATCTCTTTTCTAATCTTTAAACAAGTCCTCTAAATGTAAAGAAACTGTTAGAGATAAAACATAAGAAGGATTAATGATGTCGGCATAGAAGATTTGAAAGGTTTTATTTGCTTACAATTATTTATTTATTTCACAAAGTCTATGGTAGACAACTGTTAGTACAAATCAACAATAATAACTTTTAAAAAGTGAAATACATCTAAGCTATTTGATCAAATTGATCAAATATAGGCTAGGCCTAATAACAAGGTTGACGAACATATAATCTAACTTCCTAAAATATATATAGAAATCTTGTTTGTCTAATGAATATGAACTGCTTAAAATAATTTCTATAATTATTAAAACTAACTACTACTACCTAAAACATACTTTCATTTCTCAAACATCTTCCATATTTTGCAATTAACCAGAAACTTTGAATCGCGTAAGATCAGATCTGATCAGTCCTATTTTAATTGTAGTGATTTATCGGGAATATAATCGGGAATATAAAAGACTGTGCGGATTATAATCCGCACAGTCTTTTATATTCACAGTCTTTTTGGATATATTATTAGTAAGCTTCTAAAAAGAGGTAGCGAGTTAGTCAAATAGGCTACTGACTATTCCAAATAACCTCATTATTCTGATTTTGAAATATTAGCGAAAACATTGTTATATAGCCTAAAGTATGTAATTTAACCTATGAATGCCTCTATTTGATAAAGCAAATGCAGCCATAACGGGCAGTAGGTTTAATTTATTTTAAATTTAAAGTTTAAACTGTATTGTTCAAATTATTCTCTTTATTTTCATATTTTAATTTGTTTATAAACAAATATCAGGTAGGCCAAGCCAAATGACGTAACATTTCCGCTCACCCAGTGGTCGTGGGACATAACGTAACATAACAATTAGAGTGCTACAGTCATAAATGACATTATTGAGACAAAATCAAGCCAGTGAGCAAAAAGAAAGTTCAAAAACGATGCAATTTCCAAAACTCAGAAAATCAGTCCAAAGATTAAAAGAGACCAACAATTAGAAAACGCAGTAGGGATCTAACAAAACAGACCAATTGACACTTTAGCAATTGTGTACCCTCGTAAGAATTCTAAAATTTGTGCTGTTTACAAACCTACAACAACATAAATACTCATTTATAATATTGAGTCATACTGTGCATTTTTATAATTATCAAATTTTTACTAACACCCACGCCTTCTTCGGGAAAGAGACTAATTTTTTATCGGCGAGGCTAAGGAGGGGGGGTCGGGACCCTGAGGCCCCCCCCTGGATACGCAACTGAACTTTCACGCCTTTTCCGGGATAGATACAAAAAAAAATTTCGTCGAGGCTAAGGGGGGGCCCGGGCCCCCCCCTGGATCCGCCACTGTTTCCCAAGTGTACTCTCTCTTTTAGTGTTCTCTATAATGTAGAAAAATTGATATTATCAAAGATCAAATTGCAATCTTGAAATGTGAAGAGTGATAGAAGCTGGTAAAATTTTCATTCTAAGTTTTTATGAAGTTTTACATTTTATTTTTTTGCATTTGGTGAACCTCAATATGCTAATAAGGATCGTGGTCCTTTTTGATGCATTCATGTTGGCTGACAACGGAAAATTTTGTTTGTCTCTATTTGTAAAGTATATCACCAACTAGAAATACTAGTATTTCTAGTTGGTGAAAAATACTAGTATTTCTAGTTGGTGAAATACTTTACAAATAGAGACACACAAAATTTTCAGCCTATATATACTCTTACATAAATTATGTTTGTAAAGTTTATAGCACTATATGGTTCTCAATAAAATTACAACCCCAGTTCTTCGTCGATGCCAAACATCCATATCACTTAATTCAACTACCGCGCTTTCTTTTTGGAAATGATCACAATGTAGTTGATAAATGCATTAAAAGGAATGCATATTTCTGGCATCTGGAAACTATTATTCTCACAGTTCCATTGGATGCTGTTGTTTTCTGCTAATTTCTTTAAGCGTGAGGATACTTAAGCTTCGTCTTTTTCTTGATTTAGTAATTGCTGCTTTATCAGATAAAGAATCACAGTATATATTGTATCAGGCAATGACGCGATATTGATGTATTGCGTTATGACAAACTATTTGCAATGCAAAACGACGTAGATGGCATTCCAGAGTCAATGGTGTTGTCATCAATCTACCCTCGCACTTCCTCTCAAGCTTTATTTGTAATCTAACTCGTCTGATACTGAGCTTTGTTGCTGAAGATATTTCAAAAAGATCCAGAATGAGCAAACTCTCTCTTTCTATGCACTCTTAAACAGACGTCAATATCTACCCGGAATGCAAACATAACAGGCTTGTTTCTGTGATCTTTTCGTAAAGCTTTAACAAGAAATAAGATCTAACAAGTACTACCCGCTACTGCTTTTCACTGCGTTGAAATATTTCTGCTGTTAGTTTTATCGATTTTAGTTTGTTCAGAACTCTTGAACGTGTTATTTAATGTAGGTTTAATTTCTAACGCTCTACATCCATTTTGAATCCTTTGCACTTGTTAAGGACGAGTTCGTGAAATTAAAGAAAATTAGTTTTACAGAATGGTCGAAACTGATGAACAAGAGGGCGGGATTAGCGCACTCGATTAAGCTGCTTCAGTTGAACGAAGTTAAGCTCCATCGCGCCGGTTAGTACTTTGTGGACGACCACCTCGGAAAACCGAGTGTTGACAGCTTTGAAAGAAAAAATCCCGAGGGTGTTGGAAGAGTATTCTTAAATCCGCGCCGGCTGCAATTGATGCGCCAACAAAAGGCAACGTTTACTAATAACCATGGAGAGGAATGGAGGAAATAACAAAAACTACAAAAACAGAAACCAAGAAAGGAAACTAATTAGCACATGCGGTATGTCACGTGTGTAACTATGCGAACAAAAAAAATCTCTCTTAATCTGCCAGAACGCCGGCTCAGCCCTGTGTCATATTACATAGCTAACAGAACTTCCTGAAGATGCATGTAAATTATTAAACTTTTATCAGTTACATAGTATACAGTGTTACAGAAATAAAGCAAGGATAAAACTGTATAAACCTACCGCAGATTAATATTACACAATTGTACTTTATACTTAAAAAGATTGCATATACATGTATGTTAGAGATGAGCTTCCAGAACAACTATAAGATATCAGAATGTGCAAATTTCACAAGTCAAAGAGCATTTCACAAGCGGTTATTTACTTTGCCATGAAGTAGACCGTGCTATTAATTAAATTCATCACTTGCGTTATTAAAATTTTTATTGCATGTTATCTCGGAGGCGAATTCCCTCGCTGCCCGAAGCCGCTGCCGACTGCGCTGCCGACGCGCGGATGAAGCCTACATTCGACAAAATTGACATCTTTTGCACTGTTGGCGAATATCATATGCTTGTTTTACATTTAATGCAGAAATATAATGGAGCAGATACATTGGAAAATTTTTAATTTAAGAGGCACCACACTTTTTCACGCACGCTTGTTCACATGACGTAATTAGCGAGATGCACGACTTTTTATTGATTAGTCAGGATGATGAAATAGTTTACTAAATTATTTATTATATTTAGAGTGAATCATTTGGCGAGAACCCCCTGCTCCTCTTAATAAAAATTAATCATTTAGTTTGTCAAGAAATAGTTTGACCCACTTGCTATTTAGCTCTACTGATATTTAGAGCTAATTAGTAACATCCACTTAAGTGTACACGTGACGCATACATCCATTAATACTTCGGGCTAATTAGTACGGGCAAGCATATATGTGGGCAGATTAACTAGGTCAGTGCGTGACGCACTTAGGGGTCAAATTTCAGGTCGTCCTGGTTCGAGTGTCCCTATTACTACTTACACGCCTTACCTACCCCGTGCTACTACCATTTTTCACATACTAGTAAGTTGATATTGCGACCAGTACCGCTTTTAGGGAGGTGTGCCCTCACAATATCGGATTCTACCACAACTAGTTATATTTTAAACATTTTGCAATAGAAAAAGCTCTAACGACCGAATTAAAGGAACCTGTCCTGGCTCTCAGATTGTCGCTATTGTGAGAACCTTAATTATAGCATAAAAAGTATAGAAGTGGTAATAATTCTAGGCATAGGAAAATAAATTATTAAGTATTAGATTATTACACTGGCGGGAGCCATCGGCGATGCCGGTAAGATATTCGATCGCGGGGTTCAAATCCTGGGCTCTCCCGTCACTGACATCGCTTTCGAGTGAGAAACTGACGTTAACATTAGCTTTTACTTTAGCTTTTTCATTCCCAACTATACAACCAGCTGTATTATTATGTAGCCACTAGTATTGAGTTAGAAGCAACCTTTTGTCAAGATGGGAAAGATATCAATATATAATATGAAATCTGTTCAAATTTACATAACGCAATTGAAGTTATTTCTGAAAGAGGAAAAACTTTAACTCTTAAAAATTACCCTATGAGTCTGTGAATCTCTTACACAGACCACTTCTAAGTTTTTATTGTTATTTCGTATTTCTAAATTCAGAATTCTGCGCATAATTTATGAGCATAAATCTTTTTAAGTATTTTTCCAAAAAGTAGAGTACACATTGGAAGGTTATCATTGAAATGACTCGCCTGTTTGCAGTAGTCGAGAATTTGTTGGGGTTTGGTAAGACAGTCAGTTGTCTCATCTCTCGCCCAGCCGTGCTCAGTCATGTGCATAGCAGGCAGGTTACATGTGAACGCCACCTGAGGCTCCTCGCTTCCCTAAAATAAGCAAGTAGTAAGTTATGTAATCATGAAAAATAAGTCATGCAAAATAAGCAATACACGATTCCCTTTCTCTCTCCCTCTTACTCTCTCTCTCTCTCTTTCTCTCTCCCTGCTCTCCTTTAAAAGCCGTCATGTTGCAGTACACATATTTCCTACAGTACACATTCCGGTGTACAGTTTGTCTT
This sequence comes from Enchytraeus crypticus, assembly GCA_905160935.1. Taxonomy (NCBI): domain Eukaryota; kingdom Metazoa; phylum Annelida; class Clitellata; order Enchytraeida; family Enchytraeidae; genus Enchytraeus; species Enchytraeus crypticus. Next base: position 218,373 of record CAJHZI010000454.1, on the reverse strand, counting down.
CACGCTCTTCGAAGAGCAATAAATCAAGCAAAAAGAAATGAAATTTGACAGATTTAATAATGCACGCGTCGTAAGCAAGAACTGAGGATGGCAAATGAAATTACTTCAGGAGCCATAATTTTCCAAAGTATAGGTTACATTAAGTCGTAGATAAGACTGAAAAATACATCTCCAGTGGCTCCAGATGCCGTTAAATTTCCGACTGCGGATCAGTGGGTGGGTTCATATCCTGGGCTCGCCCGTCACTGATATTGCTCTCGAGAGATGAGACTGACGATAACGTTGACTTGACAGATTGCATGCAGCTTCTTATGGATTTTATTATTATTTTTATAATAATTTTCTTAACTAGTTAATAAACAATTTTTTATAGCTAGCATACTATTTTTAATTTTTATTGAATTTTTTTAAATGCCCTGGGCTCAGTTGCGAAACAAATTATGAGTGGCAATTCCATTACAATTATAAACTAGACCTTGATCAGAATCTATGTGATAGATAGTAAAATTGTTACGCTTCTTTTAACTCCATATGCTTTTAATGGATCTGTTAAAAAGCTGGTAAAGCTAAGGTTAACGTCAGTTTCCTCACTCGAAAGCGATGTCAGTGACGGGCGAGCCCAGGATTTGAGCCCCACCTACTGATCCGCGGTCGAGTATCTTACCGACTTCGCCACTGGCTCCAGCCAGTAACTGTTAATATAACTGTTAGTTATAAATGTTATGTTTTCATCCACCGAATTACAACTGTACACTTTAGAAAAATCAAGTCTATTAGATTGTTGTGGAAATTGGAGAATATTTGACGAGCTCTATATTCTATTCACAGAGTCTTTAAATTTGAACTTTATATTCGTTCTTAACAATGATAATAGCAGAAATAATTCTCCTAAAATAACTCTTTTCTTCTACAGAGCCTTTCTCAAACAACACAGCGATGTTAGAGTGTGTTTTCCCGGTTCATGTAATGTTGGGCTGCAGCTAAAGCGATTTGCAGCTCTTTGAAAGAATCAATTTGTACTTCAACTTTATTGATTTGTGCTCCAGGAAATAAAGTGCAAAAATACGAAAATATAGATTAATAATAATATTAGCAGACTTACCAGTTTTAATATTTTTAAATCATGGAGGATGTATAAAACTTCTATGTTATGATTTCAAAAGCAGCTTAAATTTTCATACCTTTACTGGCGAAATTGATGCGTAGCAAACGAAGAAAGCGAGAATGATCGCTGTCATTTTGATTACAGAATGCTGTGACGCCATATTTTGCTAAATATGTTGCTGATGTCTGAGTTGTATACACAGCAAGAGCTCGTCGGATGCAGCAATCGGTCTGGAGCTGCAGCTGATGAACGCTGAAAGGCTTCCGTTGGAAAAGGCATATATTCTGTTCCAGGGAAGTTATTTTACATTCAGTATTGCTAAATTACATTGATAGTAATGCAAATTAAAAGCTATAAAGCCGATGCTAAAGCAATTTACATCTCTTGAAAGCGGTATCATTGGAGGGCGAGCCTATAATGTAAATACCGCACAAATTGATCAGCGGTCGCACATTTGATCAATTTATACTTCATGACGTATATTTACGGTTCAATTAAACGTTGAATTTTTATTTTTTAGTCAACAAATTATGCCAATTTCAAAAGATAATACATAAAAAAGGTAAATACTCTTTTACAAAAACATTACAAATCTCAAGATTGAGCTGTATGATCATAACAAGTATTTTTTGTACTTTGGATCAATTTTCCGATCTCGTGGATACGAAACCATAAGTAATCTACCTCAAAAAGGTAATGAAACTTCCTGCTCTACCGAAATTGACATACCTGACAGGGAAGTAACATTGCAGAGTCAGGAAGCTTGTTTAAGATAAATTGGTTTATGAATTAAATCGTATAAATGGTCTTGATATTGAAAATTGATTTAAATATCTTAGTAGTGTTTGCAACTGTGACATTATTCAAGTAAAATAAATAACAATGTAAAAATTAGTAGTTCATTCGCGTTCTCATAATGCTCTCAGAATTTTAAAGCTTTCCTTGGTCCAGATGATCGATTCTACTTAAAGGAATTTTTGAGAAACATTTGCAGCGACGGTCAATTTCAATACTCGACTAGCTGTAGCAGAGCTGCCGTATTGGATCGTTCAATACTGCAGCTGGCTTCTCTCTTTCTCTCTTTCTCTCTCTCTCTCTCTCACTCTTTTTGGCAAATAGGTCTAACGTCAAACGTCTCCAAAGCCAAATAAATGCTCACACGAATATTAGAATATTAGTGTGTCTTCTTCTTCTTCTCCATACCCCTCATTAAGCACTAAATAAATCAGAAGAGATATAAAATATTTTTATTATTCAGAAAGTAGGGCCCCCAATGGTTGCGAAGGGGTATTAGTTCCTCAGAGACACATAGGGTATAGTACTGTATATTTTTTTAAGTAGTCATAGACCCTACCGGATCAAGGTTTATCGAGATTGAATAAAACTTTAAAATTTAGGTCCCCTGAATCTGAACCATGGAAATAAAAGTTATCATTCCTCGAATCGTCATTTTCATTGCTGTCTAACAAATCAATCAGAATTTCTAAATTTTCTTTCTCCAAAACCTCGTTCTCGAAGTTCTCCAACAAATTTATTAACATCTCTAAATTTCTTTCCCCGATTCATTAATCATATTTCCACATTTTCAAGCTCTTGGCACGACCTATGATACCCTCAACAAATATTTTCAAATCTACTCAATGCAATAGGTCTATTAAAGTTCATCCCCTTAAATATTCCTTGTTTTGTTTTCTGATAGTGTTATTGATGTCAGATTTGGTAAAAATGGATACCAAATTATTGTTCTCAATAGAACATTTGATCATTTTTAAGTTAGGAAATTTCTGTGTGATGATGATTTTCCAGGTTTGAAAGAGATCTTGGTCCAATTTGGAATAAATTAAGATCATGGGTATAATATCTCCATTATTTTTATTGTTGTTGATGTTTTGGAGATTCCTACCTAACTCTCTCTATGTTACAAAATTGTTGATGTCAGACGAGATTTTTATATTTACTTAGAGTTCTCTTATTTTTACCCCTCCCAATGATATTAGCAAAAGAAAATTTCCCAAGTATTATTGTAATCTCTTTTGAACCATGATAGTCTAGCAAAGCGGGTGATTTATGACTTAGCCAGGCCCTTAAATTCATGAAATGGGTGGAAGGATGAGGTATGCCAAATCTGAAGTGTGGTAGTTGTTTTGAACTAAACTTTCGTATATAACTAAACGTTATTTTCTCTAACATATTTAAAAATTGAGCTGACTAGGAAATTCATTGATTCAATATGGATTAGTGGCGTGACTCTTAATCCAATGTATCTTTTCATTCAATTCTTTAAAATAAATTAGTAATTCGTTTTCATCCCTGTCCAAGTTCCAAATAAGTCCAACAAAAAATCTATAGTAGTTGTTTTATTTCTTACACGTCCTTTCCATCCATAAACTGTCACATTCAGACATGTATATATCAATATATCAGCCAAGGCCTGCGCGCATTTCTTGCCCATTGATATACCCGTAATCTGTAGGAAATATTTGCCATTAAAATTAAAGTCATTATTGAGTAGAGTGTGTTTTACAATATCAACAAAAGAAGTTTTACAAGGTTTGTCCCTTCTATTTTAAAACTTTCATTGTAATAAATCCATAGTTTATTTCAGATCCATATTAATATATAAAGACGTAACATTGGTTGTAATCAAGAGGGTAATCTTTGGTATTTTTACATTGTTGATCTTATTTGAAAAATTACCATAAGCTGGTAGAGCTAATATTAACGTCGGTTTCCTCACTCGAAAGCGATGTCAGTGACGGGTGAGCCCAGGATTTGAACCCCGCACTATCTTATCCGCGTTCGAGTATCTTAACCGACTTCGCCACTGGCTCCAGCCGACTCTATGCTATGTTGATATGTCCAAGAGGCGGGAATCTAAATATTCACTGATGATATAGCTTTCAGAATTGATATCTGACATTATGGGTCTGCCCTGCGGTTTTTGGGTGAAAGCAATTTGTCTTTCTGTTTATGTATGAATGTAATGGATAGTAAATAGAATGTAATGGATATAATGGTAATGTATAGAAAATTCGTGGTCTAATATACTAAAGGTTGGGTCCAGGTATTCCAATTTTTAATCATTGATTACGTTTCTTCGAAATGGGCCATTGATAATGGATTCTAAGTGTTATCGTTATCGTTATCTGGATACATAAGTTTGTCTAAAGGTTTGCAATATTTCTTATTAAGTAATTGTGACTCGCATATTATCTTGAATACCTTGAAAATGATTGGAATTTATTTGAGAGATTAAAGAACTTATCTTATTTAAACTAGTACATGATTCAAAGGGAATCCCACAAGAATGCTCAGCAGAAGGTGAAATAGACTTGTAGATTGACAAGGTTGTAGCAGTTCCCCGATAAATTTACAATATCATTACAGTGGCCACACACGGTCAGTTTTGCCATCAAACTCATCTGTTCAGATATCGGTTCAGATATCTGAACAGATAAATTTGATCGTGTGTGGCCGCGTCAGATTTGAAAACTGACGAGAGAACTGATGACCTAGTTTCTCCACACACGATCAAAGTTAACTGATCAAACTTATCTGAACAGTTATCTGTTCAGTTATCTGAACAGATAAATTTGATCGTGTGTGGGCAAAAACTGATGGGAAAACTGACGAGTGTCAGATTTAAAAACTAAAGGGAAAGCCATCAAAAGAGCATGGCAATCATCAAACAGCTCCGGAAGCAAAGTATTGACATAATACTGAGAGTTAACCTTTTCCTTCTCGCCAATGAAGTGCAATTTGACCTTACCGTTGTAGCAAGCGCCATTTTTAGGTAAAATATGGGGGGTTGCTCTGCTGAAACTTGTATATCTGGCCAATATATAGATTAAAATGGATGAAAATTGGCCACGCCATCACAAATTATTCCTTTATTAATTGTAAAAGTTTGCTTTGAAAATTTGCTTTCAAAAGCCTGAGATATTCAAATTTTTAGCAGATGTTCTCACTTTTTTTACTCATCCTGTATATACGTGACCTTAATGTTCCATTTCCTATCTAGACCTTTTCGTTTCGACCCGAAGTAGGAATATACGGGATGCTAAACGGCTTTTTAAATTTCAATATGAAACCCCTTCGCTAAACAAATGAAAATTTTATTAACAAAGAATAATAATTTTGTTTATAGTCAATCTCTATTGCATTTCTCAACAATAAAAATGCCATGCGTAATTTATACAGTGTTCCACAATCTCCCGCGATAATGACACTTCATATACAGGCCGTTTGGCAGGATTTAGCGCATTTGGTTTAGTTGCGCGTCTATTATCGAAGTTAAGCTACACCGACCTCAGTTAGTACTTTGTGAGTGACCACCTTGAAAAGACCGAGTGTTGACAGCTTAGGAAGGAAAATGTCCCAGGGTGATGGAAGGTTATTCTTAAATCCGCACCGGCTGCAATGTATGCGCCACCAGCGAAAACGATTACTAATAACCATGAAGAAGAAGGAGGAAAATTAAACAAGCATCTGTGCTTCCTGACTCAGTGTGCCGTTATTTTATGTTATGTTATATATAGGCCTACATGTAAGAGACTTTGCTATACAAGGATGTAGAAATACAAACTAAATAGTGACGATGATGCAGAATACTTAATGATGCAGAATACCTACTATGTGGGAGTATAGACTATAACTAGTATTACAATACTAGTGTATACTGTTGTATTGATAGTGAAGTATTGGGTGGATAGGCCTATGGCGTAACGGTTAGAGTGTTCGCCTCTCATGCAATTGGTGTGGATTCAAACGCGCAATCCACTGAAAAAACACAGACTAAATGTGATTTACATGAATGGTGAACGTAAATAAAACTAATGATAATAGTTGAACATACAAAATAGGCAGGGGTATAATTTTAAATTGAGATTAAAAAATAAAATAATAAAAATGAACCTATTAAATCATTAAATGATACTTTCGTCATTTGGACAGCCACCATCAATCAGGGGATGGGTAGCTCTCAAATTAGTAGTTTAACTCAAAAATATATTGATTGACTGTTGTAATAATAATAATAATAACAACCATTAGAGTGCTACAGTCATTAATGACAACATCGAGCACTATTGAGACAAAATCAAGCCGGCGAGCAAAAAGAGAAGGTCCAAAAACGGTGCAAATTCCAAAAATCCAGAAATTCAGTCTAAAGTAAAGGGAGTTAAAGAAAAGGTGGTTTAGGCGCAGGTCGCTGCTCATTTACACTAGATGGAAAAGAGAGATGGGAAAGATAGGTCTTCAACTGCTTATGGAACTGCTCATAGGAAAGCATAGGCTGATGTGATTCAAATGAAGATTTCCAAAGATTGGATGGAAGAGAATTCCAGATCTGAGGTGCAGCATAACAATAATAATAATACACATTATAGTGAAATGATCAACTATGTTGATCATTTAAATACCACTTTAATACCACATGTTATATCCGTTAGGCAATTTAGTCCATTTTCCGTGTAGCCAGTCCAGTGAATGTCCGAGATTTTACTCTCAGATCAGCGCGGCTGGGAATCGAACCCACGAGAGTTCGATTCACCTCTGGGTCTAAAAATATATAGCACATATATTATATTATATATAATATATAAATATATATAGCATGCTGGAAAGAACGATTAGATAGCTTAGAGCGTGAAGGTAAACTAGGTCTCACAAGAGTAATTAAATTAGAAGACCGAGTAATAGCAGGCTACATCACTTTAATCAAGTGAGACATACAAGTTTGTCCAGGGATGGTGATGGACTTATAGGTTAACGAAGCTGTTTTGTAAATGATACGCTCTTTAATCTTTAGCCAGTGCAAAGACTTCAAAATAGGCGTAACATGTGAGTACTTGGAACTACAAAAAATTGCTCGCGCAAGAGAATTCTGAACAAACTGCAACCGATCAATCTCACAGCCAGGGAGATTTAAAAACAGGGAATTGCAGTAGTCCAACTTCGATTGCACAAGAGCAGCACCAATTGTAGCAGCTGTCTCACGTGACAAATATGGACGTATTCGACGAAGATCACGGATATGGAAAAACATGCTTGTGAAGTTTTAGTTATGTGTTCGTGGAAGGTTAGGTGTTTATCAAGGATAACACCGAGATTTCTCACAGAAGAAACAGGTGATATTGTTAATATCCGAAAATAATGAAAGAGTTTTCCCATTCAGCTTCAGAAGCTGTTGAGGTGTCCCGACCAACAAGAATTCAGTCTTAGATGGATTAAGTGCCAAGAAATAGCAGACATCCGAGAGGATATAGACTGAAAACTTTGTTGCAGGAGGGTTTCAGCATTAGAATAGGAGTTAGGGGTGAAACAAGTGTACATTTGAGTGTCATCAGCATATAGTTCATGATCAAGAGAATGAGAAGAGATTAGAGTGCTTAGGGGTACAGAGGTTCAAGAGGATAGGACCAAGAACGGAGCCTTGAGGCACACCAAACTTTAAGTGAGAAGGCGAAGAGATGTACTCAATCACTTTCACACTTAAAGAACGATCCCTCAGATAGGAGGAAAACCAATCGAGAACAATTCCACAAACACAAAACCAGGAAGAAAGACGTTCCAGAAGAATATTGTGATCAATGGTATCAAAAGCGGCCGAAAGATCAAACATACATAATCCAGCTAAGCGTTGTGTGCGCATGGCATTAACAATAGAAGTGCACACAGATAGAAGCACTGTTTCAGTTGAACGATACTTAGTATATTGACCAGCTTGATGCTTATTAAATAGATCATTGTAAGAGAGATGAGTAGAAAGCCTCTGAAGAACAATTCTTACTGTGAGCTTAGATATGTATGACAGATTAGATATAGGCCTGTAATTCGACAATAATTCCTTATCCAGTGTGTGCTGTTTAAGCAATGGAGTAATAACTGTACGCTTAAAAGCGCGAGGAAATTTGCCAGTAGAGAGAGGTTAACAATATGTGTTAATACTGGAGCAAATATGTGAATACACTTCTCTAAAAGAGAGGTTAGGATAGGATCCAAGTCACAATGTTTAGCTGGAGAGTCTAAAACTAATTTAGTAATCTCATCAATTGTAACTGGAGTGAAATTAGAAAGCTCATCTTTGGAATGATTCTCTACTGGAGTATGAGGAGTAGAGTTAGGAGCTGGAGTGATAGATGCTCTAAGATTGCTTATCTTATCTGTAAAGTATTTGGAAAATTGTTCAGGCAGGGACTCCACAGGAGTAGAAGGAAGAGAAGGAGAAATAGAACTATGTAAAAGATCATTAACGGTTTTCCATAAACTCTTGACATTATTCACACCCTTACTGACCAAAGAGGAGTAGTACTCTTTCTTAGCGTTAGCAATAGCAGTACAATAAATCTTGTGTTGCAAATTAGAAACAGTTTTCCAAAAATCTGAATGGGTATGACGCCACTTTTTTTCAGCTCTACAGCATGCAGCCTTTAACTTTCTCAGACCAGAAGTATACCAAGGGTTAGATTTCTTAAGCTTCTTGGTAGTTAGAGGTGCATGCTTATCAAGTAGAGATGAAAGAGTAGTGTTATACTGTTTTACTAATTCATCAAGATCATTAGCAGGAGACTTGATCAAAGTCGAATTTTCAAGATCAGAACAAAAGAGATCAAGATCAACGTTATTTACACACCTGAATGAAACAGTAGGTGAATTTTTAATAGTATCTGGCTTAACATGATTATAAGTGAATACAACAGGAAAATGGTCTGACGGCGAGTGAGATAAAATAGTAACACTTAAAGGATCAATAGCAGAGGGACTTGGTGTAATAACAACATCAAGTGTATGATTGTCAATATGAGTAGCAACATTCACATGTTGAACAGCATTACACGAGGACAACAAAGTATTAAATTGCTGAGTTAAGGGATCAAGAGGATTATCAAGGTGAACGTTGAGGTCACCTGTAATCACAAAGTCTGACTTAGAAGTAGTAAGGAAGGAGAGTAGGGTAGAAAACTCCGATAAAAAGAGAGAGAAAGGTTTGGCATAGGGGGAAGAAGATGGTGGTCGATACACTGCAACAACATGCAGAGTACATGTGCTAAATTTACCAGTGACTGAAATTGCTTCAAATGAAGAAAATTTATGACAGTCATTGCTAAGAAGGGTAAAGGGCTTCCTTAGTAGGAGAGCAACTCCACCACCCTTAGCACCAGATATCCTAGAGTCACGATTTGCAATGAACCTGGAGGAAGAATAGACATCAGTCCAGAAGGGGTGGTTATAGAGGATAGCCAAGTTTCACTGATAGCAAAACAGTCAAACTTGTGAATCTCAGCCAAATCATACAAAGCAATGATATGGTCTGAGTTAGAGAGGGATCGGATGTTAAGAGAGCAAAGAGACATATTGCTTCGAAGAGAATTAATCGAAATTCTCTATCGAAACATGCTTACAAAGTTGGCAAATCAGCAATTGTAAACAATGCAGAAAGTACAGTATAAATTACAATATAGTTAAACATAAATTACATAAAAAAATACAAATATGCAATAATTGACTAACGATCAAAACGTAAACATTATAACTTTAACAATTTAAACACTAAAAGCAATATAAAATAACGTGTAACGGATCAACTATAACGGTAAAATAACGGTCAGAACTGCAAATTGATTTTTCAACAAATTAACTATATAACAGATTAACAATATAACATAGAACTATGAACTAAGTTAAAAGTACGCCAATCAACTTAATCAAGTCTAAAACTATTCACTAAAGACGCTAAATTTCTTTAAAATTCTATTTATTTATTATATAATAAGAATGCCAGTCACGCGCGCTGCAGTCTGGAAATGATTGAGAGCTAATTAGCATAGCTGATCAGATATCTGAACAGATAAATTTGACCATGTGTGGACGAATAAAATTTATCTGAACAGATATCTGATCAGATATCTGTTCAGATATCTGTCAGTTAAATTTGACCGTGTTTGGGCTCCGTCAAATTTACTGAACAGATATCTGTTCAGATAAATTTGATCGTGTGTGGCCACTTTTACGGTTTTGAAGAGCAAACTTATTAAATTAATAACAGAAAAGGATAATGGAATATCTCCAAAGAGAAGAAAAAACAAAAGCGTAACTTTAACGTCAGGGTTGTATTCTGTAGAAAAGTTAAAGAGTAAGTAACTATTAAGGAATCTTAGGTCAAAATATTAACCTTATAGAAATATTGAAACCAAACAAGACAAAAACTGTAGGCTAAATGTATTTTCATATATGCTGATTTACACTACACAAGCCTGTAGTGTAAATCAGGTACGGGTATCACCGTCTCTTGGGCTCATTAGTCTTGCTTCAGTAATTAAATCCGGAAGTACAATCTGTAACAGAGATCTATTTTATTAACAAATTCAATCTGTTTTGGAACATGTTACGAAGCATACAAAAACAGAAACCAAGAAAGGAAACTGTAGCACATGCGGTATGTCATGTGTGTAACAATACGAATAAAATAAAATAAAATATTACGAAATGGTCGGGAAAAATAACCCTTTCCCAGACTAGATGACTGACTAGATTGAAGCTTACAGTTGAAGAGCCAGGAGTACAGGAGTGCGTAAAGTAAGCAATGTAATTCAAGCATACAACCATTCAAATTTAGTTCAGAATCTTCACTGTTTCTTTTAATACATAATGTTTTCAGTTATATTCCATATTAACGAATCTCAAAAATCTAAGAAAACTCTAAAACAGAGGAACTGGCAGAACGAAAGAGTACAGACAGAGAACCACATACAAGCAAGAATATAATATTACACCATCTTCCGGAATATAACATCGTTCGTCATGAAATTAGTTAGATTCATAGTAGAACATTAACGGAAAATCCGCAAGGAAGAAATACAACAAAACTAATTAAAGATCGTAAGGATATAGAAACACAGTGTCAGAAACAAGCGATTCCCGAATAATTGGGCAAATGTGCGTTGCCTTCACTCAGCAGCCCATTTTGCACCACTCACAGCAGTTTCGTCGCCCTGAATCTAACCTTATTTAAGCGAGATTAGAACCGAGTACTTTAATCACATACTACCTCTATAAGTTCAGATCCTATAATGTAGATCAAGTGGGTAAATAATACGAAAGCAACATTTGGAAATTATCTCCTGTGAAATATGGCGTCTGTACTCTGTATACAGAATTTACAAAATGAATGTAGCGTAGCTTGCAGTATCTAGGCTACTGATAAGGACAATGATCTGAATTTATATAGACTATGCAACTGTTTTATTAGCCTCAGTAGGAAAATGATAAATTCCTGCCTGAAATACCTCTAGGAATAGTTAGTTTACACACGATGTTGATTAGATTCTTGTTCTTTGTAGTGTTAGCTGCTACAGCATTTGCTTATGACTGGGTAAGAGTAGAGAAATGAATTTCACTTAAATATTTCTCACTGTTTGATCTGGATAAATAAATAAATAAATAAATATATATATATATATATATATATATATATATATATATATATATATATATATTACATTATTTCCCGTACTGTGTCCGTGACAGTGAAAAATGTGACCAATCGTTAACTGTATGCGTTCTAATAGGCTACACATAGCAAAAACCGTGGAAGGCAACAGGGAAATCACTTCAGAAGCTATATTTTTCCTAACCTGTTGGCTAAAAAAACAATGTTTCGCCGCAGATATGTCAGATTTGTTTGTCGATAGATTTTTATTCTTTGTTTTGGTTATATGAATTAGCTAAGGTATGGATGGTAGGCGTGAGAGAATTCTCTCAAATATAGGCTATTTTCACCTGATTTATACTCGTAGGGAACGCTCGCAGTTAGTTATTAGTTACTTCATTTTAGATTCGCATATTTTTAGTGTCTATTTGAGCACTTCAAAATAACGCGTGTTGCTGAAGAATACCGCTAACACAAATTTTGTCCGAGTTTTGTTATGATGGGTCAAAAGAATATTTTTCATTATGACGTTCTTTGAACATTTAAAATATATTGGGGCCAAAATTGAGAGTTAATAAGTCCATTCAGCTTGACTCATTTGAAAGTGAAAAAAAAATTTAACTAAAGTTCAAATCTATTTATCGAAATATTAACAAATGTTAGTTACTACTGAAATTATTGTCTAATTTTTCATCGCATAGTACACTCCCTAACGGCAGGTCCATGGCATATAACTCTTCTAACCAATTCTAGCCTCAGCGTTCCTTTTCAGCTCTATATAAGAATTTGTTATCGGATCATCCAGCATCTCATGTCTCGGTCTTCATCTAACTTTTCCCCCTTGCATGTTTCCTTCTATTGCATCCTTTAGCAAACCACCCCCCTTAAAATATGTCCTAGCTTTTCTTTGAATTTCCTATCACCTTTATTAACTGTCTATCTCTACCGACTCTTTCAAGACTTCTTCAGTTGTTATTTTATCAATCCAACAAATCCTTTCCAACCTTCTCCAAAAAGGTTTTGGAAAAGTTTGATATTTAATACCAATGCCTAATATCATCATTCCATAATGTCCACGTTTCACATCCATTCAGAAGTGTCGACCACACAAATGTTTTCATGCTCTTTATCTTTTTACTTTTCCCAATGCCTTTTGTCAGTAGTTCTTTTCTCTTTCCGAAGGCATCTTTCGCCTGTACAATTCTGCATTTTATTTCCGTTTTACACTTTTCTCTCAGAGCTCACTATCATTGTAAAATTATTTAAAAATTTGCTGTGACTAAACCTTTAGTCCTGCAAAATTAAGTGTAGGTCATCTGAAATGGCACTGATACTTCCGCTATTCCTATCTCAAATAACATCTGGCAGCCTATGGCTTGTTGGCTAATCTCCTGGAACTTCTTATTCTTGGCTGGGGACAAATCATATCAAGATATCATTAGAATGTTCCCAGCAACGTTCAGATATAACTCTCATACCTCCTGCATATTGTTTTTCTAGTACCACATCATTTTAGAAAGTCAAACTGTGAGTTTATTAACTCACAGTTTGACTTTCTAAAATGATGAGCCTGCTTTTCCCTTCTTCATACTGCTTTTTGCAGAATAAATTTCATCTTTCATTTTGTCTGGGCTCCCTTTATCGATTCCTATTATAATTTATTCTTCGAATTTAAAATCTTCCTGTATTGGCTTCCCAGCCTTATCCTATAATTGCTCATCCTATTCTCTAAATCTCTCTTATTCTTCTTCAAGCTCTGTCTTCAAATCCTATCTTTATCCATCATACTAACGTTCTGTGCATCTTCTTTCTTTTTCGGCTCTTGTCAATATCCTGACTTCCTGGTACAATAGATCTGACTTCCCTCTTTAATCATTTTCAGCTATGTCCTCACACTTTTCATCCCATCAAATGATCTTTTATTTTGTCTGTAATTCTTCGAAGCTCATTGTTTAATCTTGTATAATCTCTTCGACCAATGACTCCTTTGAATACTTTTCCAATTCCTTTCCTGCTTTTCGTCCATCTTGTCCAGCGTCTCACTTGTGATCCAAGGTTTTTTCACAGTTTTAGTTTTTAGAAATCCTTCTTTAAGAAAGACTTCTTTGCATCTATTTTAATAATAATAATAATAATAAAGGGTTAAAGTCCGCTTCCTCATCCATTGATGATGTCAGGGACGTCCCCAACAGCACAAATCACTACAGATCAATCCACCCAGACCAATCTGCAAAAGAAATGTGCTGAGGAGAAGTAAAGTCCTAAAAGAAAGCTAGTCCGGTGATCAAAATATGGTCAGGGTAGATTGATTATGTCTAGGGTGGGAAAAGGTAAGTCTTAAGCTTTCTAGAGAATGTTGAAAGAGAAAAACAAGAGAGAATATTAGCAGGTAAAGAGTTCCAGATTGTGGGTGCTGCGTAGGAAAATGAACGTCTGCCCAATGATGTGAGAATATTTGGAACAAAGAGAAGATTGGCATCGGTGGAACGAAGTGCACGTGAGGGACGATAAGGAAGAATAATTTTAGATAAGTAAGAAGGCTTGCTAAATCGCCGAGTTTTGAACGTTAATAGAGCTATTTTATATTTTATGCGTTGTTTAACAGAGAGCCAGTGAAGGCTGCGAAGTAGAGAAGGAGAGCGATATTGAAGTCGAGAGGACTTGCAAACAACACGTGCAAGAGAATTTTGGATATGATATAATAGCCTCCTTTAGCTGACACCACCATTCAACCACCCCTAATCTTTCGAAGACGTTCATTCTCGTAACTTCCCTTAGTAATAATAATAATAATAATAATAATAATAATAAAAGTTTAACGTCCGTTTCCTCATCCAGGGATGATGTCAGGAACGTCCCCAACAGCACACATCACTACAGATCAATTCACCCAGATCAATTCACTACTTCCTGAAACTGACTTATTTTCTCCTTTCAACCGTCTAAATTCCATCTCTCATTACTTTTTTTTATTTCTATTAGTATTAAAAGGGTTGAAATCCTGGACTAGTCCGTCACTGACATCGTTGTCGAGTGAGGAAACTGACGTTAGCATTAGCGTTGACAGCTTTTTCTTAAGCCTTTTCTCCAGCTGTAGCCAAACCTTATCCATTACTAGATTGTGGTCTGAATTAATATCTGCCATTGAATAAGCCTTGAATTCTTCATACTATTCCAATACCGTTGTTTGATCAGATAATAGTCCATCTGGTATCTGCCTTCACTTCCAGTGCTTTCTGGTTTCTTCCACACCTAGCGCCTTCTGTTCTCATGTTTAAACCAAACTTTGACTGTTGCTTTCTCGCATTTAAACATTCCTTCTATTTTTTGGTACATCTCTTCAGTTTCCTCATCCCATGTGTCTGGCGTAAGCATCTATATTTGACAATAGAACCAAGTTTACTGAATCCACTTTGCTCCGCACTGGCATCAGTCTGTCACGGCATCCAACCACCTTTGTCACTCTTTCTCTGAAATTACTAGCCAATATTATCGCCACATCCATCTCTAAGTATATGATCCTCAACTCATCACTTACAAAATATTCAGTAGCCAACCACCTCACATCACTCATGCCCAGGACATTTATATTCCTTTTTCTATTTCCTTTCTCTCTCTGTATTTTCTAAGGTTTTCTTTCACCCATAATCTTCACATACCATGTGCCACATTTATCGTTTTGCCTGGAATATCCGCTTTGTATATCCATGAGACACCCGAATTGACTATTGGTCGTGAGATTCTTAAGACCTTCTCCCCATTTAGGTTGTGCACGGGATTCATGGGTTAGCGCCTAGGTTCCAGAAATTGCTGCAAATTTCCAAAAACTAATGGACGCTCCTATAGGAGATTGACTGCTGATATGGTGTGGGACAGACAGGAGTGTAGAAGGACTATTCGAATCCAGAGCATAGTTAAACTGGAATTATAGAGAAGATATTAATGAAGATGTTAGGTAAAGTGATGAAAGAATACTTTTTTGCCATACCAGTTATGACTGTAGCGTACAGGTAAAAGATGGTCATGCTTAAGCATGACCATCTTTTAATACGAAATTTTAATGTTATAGGACCATCTTACGGCTCTGGATGAGTACGTTCACAGAGAAGATGGTAAATTTAGCTGGACAATGCTTACATCATATCGCTTTGACAATGACAGCTGTACTGTCTACATTCTAAATATGACCTCACAACAATGGATGGACGGTAGTCTTTATACATTTTCTACTAAATGCCTATTTCAACTGTTACCATATTACATGTTATTTTTATAATGGCTGTGCATGTTGCAAGTTATTTTAAACGAGATACGCGATTTATAACTAATTGTTACCTCT
>CAJHZI010000454.1:195000-197500 GCA_905160935.1 Enchytraeus crypticus | reverse complement strand
TGAGGTAAAATGAATCCTAAATTAATGTTCCAGGCTTAATTCTTAATAATATGCTTCTATAATTATTTTAGGATCTTTACCTGTGCTCGAGTTGACTGAAGCTAGATGTTCGACTAATCTATTAGCAAATTAGCGACTGTATTAAATTAAATATAATTTAATAGAAAAGAAATAAATAATACACGAATATGCAGTACATCGAATATTAAAACGAGTTCAAATAGCACGTGTAAGCGAATGCGATAACTTCAAATTATACTTTTCTATCGAATTAAAGGTCACTTTTAATATCGAAAAAAGCAAGTACTTTAAATAAAATAATTACTTTCGACACACAAATTACTACACGCTCTCTAGCACAAATTCCTACACTTTACTTTCTTCTAGACACATCATTTTCTTGCTAGACTATTCGCCTAATATTATTCCTTCTAGTATAATTCCTAGGTTAGATATATCGGTGAAAGTCCCTTCCCATTTGATCACCTACAGATCGCTCTCTTCACATAGATTGTTCGATGGCTACAATCAGGTTTCGACTTAAACGAACTCTGGAATTACTCTTGAATTTGTACAACTGAAATCTCCTAAATCTCTCTTCAACGTCGCACGCTTTACGTCCTTGTTGTCAGTCTCCATCTTGGACTCTCTCTTCTCCACTTCCTGTTTAGGCATGCCCTCCTTGGTTACTTGCCTTGCTACGCCTAGGATCAAACTTCCATAAAACATAATACTTTCATATATATATATATATATATATATATATAATATATATATAAAATATTCAGCAGTATTATTAAATACTTAACTTGAAATACAAAACCATACATCATAGCAATATATATCGAATCAGGTTCTGCGCAACGTCATTACCAGGCAAAAGTCTTATCAAAACTTCTTTTTACGTGTCGTTAATTCCTATTCGGGATCGACACGGATAGAATTACATAGGGAAAGGTCGCTATTCAGCGTCCTGAACAAAACCAAGTGTACATAGAGAGACTAGTGTACACTTTTAGTCGCCCCTCAGAAGAAGAAAACCAACGTCGCTACTTAGTCTCGAACCCGCGAACCCTCGTTCAAGAGGCGAGCTTTTATCGCTGCGCCACTAGGCGTGCCCTCAAGGCGTATCAAATTCTTATAAAAATATTTTCAAATAAAAAAAACTTTTGAAGACAGCATTCCATGTTCACGCTACTCTCACCTAACTCTCATAGCTCCTATAATTCTCCTGTACCACATCCTTTTCGATAACCCAAACTGTGAGTTAAATGTGTAATATTGCATCTGATTTTGATTCGATCTGATTTTTAAGAGAGTATAATAAAAAAAAATCAAGTCAATGGTAACCTTCTTTAAAATTGAGGCGTACATTAACCCTAAGCAAGAACTATTTGAGTATTCATACTTTTTGAAACTCTTTTTATTTGCATTTGTTCTCATTTGTAAAAATACATTATGACATTTTTGGTTACGTTGCTCATTAGAATGATCGGATCAGGTGAATAAAGTTAAGATGCCATAATAGCGTGGCATGGAGAACATATGTTGATGGAAAGAGATCTGTGCCACCTGAGGTCATACTGCGTAGCTATGACTAAAGTACGTAGGCTTCACTTAAAGTCCTAACTAACTTCATATATGACTGAATTAATGCATGGTTGTCAAAGTCAGAGAGTGTGAAAAAATAATTAATTAATTGCTGCAGTTTGCATATATTGAATGCGTTTAATCAACTACTTAGACAATAATATATTCCATATTTACATATTAAAAATTTGTCTGCACTGCCTTTCCTTACTATTTATGTACGAATACTGAGATTGCACTATTTATGGCCCTCTGTATGGCACATGGAATTTGAAATAATTCTCTCTTGGCTGACTTCGTTTGTTGAGAGACTGGAAGTTTAACATTACTATTTGCATTGACAGTTAATTGTTTTAACCTTTACCAAAGACATTTGTAGCTTATAATTTACCAATGTAGTTGTTACTTTCGTTACTATATAGTTATCACATGACACGTGTATTATTTTGTGCAACCTCTGCTAAAGTTAATTATCACTGCATATATTAAAGAAAATTTCTAGAAAACTAAAATATACTCGAGTGCTGATCGTACACGAGCAGTTGTAAAGCAAACTCCACATAGTGATAAAGTATTCTTATTATTTCCTGGATACAGAAAAAAAAACAAGATTCTAGAAAAAAAGCAGAGTCACCATTAGCAAACAGAGAATATACAGGGTGTGTAAAGAAACAGATAACACCTGCAAAACGTTTGAATATCTCAGGCTATTGTCAATATTTTCAATAAAATTTTTACCAATTGCTACAGGACTATTCTGGCGGGTGGCCAATTTTCATTCATTTGGTATAGATTGGCCAGTTATGCAAGTTTCGGCAGAGCAACCCCCATTTTTAATGTACTGTAAATAAAAATTATTTAAATTAATTTTAATTTTTTCCTTGAAAAGGGCCGTTTGTAGTGGTTCTGA
>CAJHZI010000454.1:0-190000 GCA_905160935.1 Enchytraeus crypticus | reverse complement strand
TACCTTTAAGCGATGGAAGAAGCCGGTGCAAGACATACTCTTTGTTACTAAGGATAGCGCTAAACAATTTTTGATCAGCGATATTCGAAAAGTATCGTATTCCATCATAGAAGTTACATCTTGTACCTTCCTGAAGAAGGCTTCAGGGTGCTCTCTAACGGAGGTACCAAGATAGGTAGACCTCAACTGACCTAGTATGCTGTGATTAAGAGAGCTAAATTTAAGGGATTTACTGTTGATATCTTTTGGGATGGTGAGGATAGTGAGGATAGTAGAAGGTGCAATCGTATCCCGATCCTAGCTAAACTTGAATTCAAGGGAAGATGATGATGAATAATAATCGATACTGAACATTTCCGGTTGATGTTATAAGTTATACTTATAAGTCAATTTCTTACTATTTCTATTCACAGCCCTACAAAACGAACTTCTATATGTAAAGAATTTCTCTTATATGGTAATGTCACTTGTTTTGATGAGATAATTGAATTCTTCAAAGTCATTACTACTAGAATTTGTAGCAATGGTTTTCTAATTTGCTCAAATGCAAGTATTTATATTTGTATATGTATAATTTTTAAAGCAATTAACACAAGAACTATTATGCAAAATTTAATACCGTTCGAGCGAAAATAAATATTTTTGTTTGGCTAAAGGCAGCTAAGAGAGGTCTAGACGCTATACATGAGTTCATATTAACAATCAAGCCTGATCATGATGTCAACCAGTTCGTTGTTGGTGGTGGATCAAAGGTAAAACATTTCCATTTTAAATCTGATATCATTCAATCAACCAATCAATAGAGTTATATTTAAGTTCGTCGTCATATGGTAATGTCATGGACTTCTCAAGCAGGCCCTACATCAAAGCTGTGGATGAAAAATGAATGGAAGAGATTTTGATCATCGTCGTCATCTTCCCAGTTCAGTTAGGATCGATATTGAAGAGTTGGTATTTACAAATTTCAAAATAAATATTTATTGTTCAATGTCTAATCTTTAATAAAGTTTAACTTTATAATTGACAAAAATTATTTACTGTACAGTTAAACAAATACTATACGAGAAAATACTGGTAATAAAAACATCACATGGCCAAAACTCTGACGTGTATTAAGTGCATTAACCTGCATTTAATTAACGTGCTTGCCATAGCTAAGCTATCGCAAGCAGAGATATATTTAAAATTTATAACAGCGCTGAAAATATATGGAAGGGTGCGTTTTGAGATTTAAAGAACAATCTAATAGTGAATCGGGATGTTTTATATCAATCTAAATTTTGAGACCTGTTGCAGGACATGATTTGTCACCTTCAGAAACCGATCAAAAGCTGTAAGGACAATGATAACGTCTGCTTCATCTCTCGAAATCAAATAAAAATTAAATCAGTGAACACGAGCCCAGGATTTGAACCCACACATACTGATCCGGTGTCGAATGTATTACCAACATAGACATATCGACATGCAGGCTGCGCATTAAAAATATCCCCTAGCACAATTACGATAGCTTAGCCAAATATTGATATTTCGCCTTGAAATTATAAGACCAAATTTTCTAAAAATGTGTGTAAAGAAACCGGAGTTATCCAAGTTTTATGAAAAAATTGATTTTTTTCATTTAACGAGCAACTTAATATACATTTTGAACCTTGGTTATGCCAATTGTTTATTCCTTTAGGGCATTCATAGAAACTGCGATACGATTTTTGGAAAAAGTTGAGGCATAATACATAATATGGATTTTCATTTTCTGATTTACCCATTTTCACGCAATCTTATTGAATTCACAACAGCGATTAATTGCAATTTCTCAAACCTTATATAGAATATGATAGATTCATAAAATCTAATTATTTTTACTTTATTGAATTGAATAAAAAAATCTGATCAACCTTTTAAACGGCGGGATTTAGTGCGCTAGGTTTAGTTGCGCGTCAAGAGTCGAAGTTAACTAAGTCGGCCCCGTTTAGTACTTGGTTGAGTGACAACCTTAGAAGACCGAGTGTTGACAGCTTTGAATGAAAAAATCCCAGGGTGTTGGAATGTTATACTTAAATCGGCGCCGATTACAATTGATGCGCCATCAAAAGGCACCGATAACTACTTACCATGGAGAGGAAGGAGAAAATGGGTCTTAAACAAGCATCTGTGATTCCTGAGTAAGTGTGCCGTTATGTTATGTTATGTCATTTGAATTCAAAGTAATTTCACATATTTTCACTCCGCCAGTGATTTTTGCTTTGGCTGTAATTCGTCTAAGCTCATTGGTTAAGCTTCCAGATTTCCTTCGGCCATCAGTGGTGTCAATACATTTTCTCCTTTCATCCATTTTAGTCTAGCATCTCCCTTATTTAACAAGTTTGTTTAGCGGTTTTTGGTTTATGTAAGCCATATACTTCTTTTCCACCTATTTTATTAGACTAAATTAGCTGCCACCAACTTTCTTTTACCCATCTTCCTTCACTGTCCTTCATTTTCTTAACTTCTCTTTCCACTACTTCCTTGATACTGGCTTTTTTCTCGTTCAATCCTTTCAAATTCCGTCTCTTGTTACTATTCTTCTTAAGTGTTTTCTTCTTCAGCTGCGCCTCACTTTTTCCGTCACTAAAAAAACCTCGAAGTTAGTTTCACTTTTTCCGAGTGAGGAAACTGACGTTAACCTTAGCTTTACCAGCTTTACTAGATTGTAGTCTGAATTACCATCGTCTCCTGGCGTTATTCTCACTATTACTCAACCGTTGCTTGATCAGAATATATTCTATCTGATATCTTCATCCGCTTCCGGTGCTTCCTGATTTCTTCATGTGTAGCGCCCAATGTTGTAAAAAGTATTCAGAAAAATACACCAAGTAAAAGTAAAAGTAAATGGTTAGTAAAAGTAAAAATAAAAAGTACTCTAGCAACATTTTACTTCAGTAAAATTAAAAGTACTCAACAAAAGTGTAGTACTTTGAAGTAAAAAGTAAAAGTAAGTAAGAATTTTGTTAAGAAAATAAATATCTTGATAGATAAGTTTTACACGTTCTTAAATTAGTTAAGTTAGTTACTCGATTAAATTCTAATTAATTAAGAAACTTTAAATTCGATATCTGAAGTTTCAGAACTAAAAGAACATTCGACTCGCATGCGCATGCTTATAGTATATTTTAACTTTTTATATTATATTTAATTTTGCATTCACAATTAATTTAAATTAACATGGTTACTCAGACTCTCCTTTATATTATAAATTGCTGTTATATTATAAATTGTACAGGTGATCAGCTAGATAACGTGTATACGATCTTACTGGCGAGTGATGACCGTTTACATGTATCTTGATTGATCTAATTACTTATGTTTGTGTGTTGACTCACGATACAAATTAATAAGCATAGTTTTCTCCCTCTCTCTCTCTCTCTCTCTCTCTCTCTCTAAACCATATTCCCCAATTTCATTTACTTCTCTTCCTTTACCCTCTACGGCGTTCCAATCCCCCCTAACTATCACTTGATCTGTAGCTTTTTCTCCTTTAATCATTCCTTCTACTTTTTTACACATTGCTTCAATTTCTTCTTCCTCTGAGGCTGACGTAACCAAATATACTTGGATAAGCACTAAGTCTACTGGATCCACTATGATCCGCACAAGCATCAATCTGTCGCTGCACTGAAGAACTTTTGTTACTCTTTCACGCTTATTCTTATCCAATGTTATAACCACACCTTTCTTTTTCTCCTCCGTAGTATGTGATCCTGTACCCATCACTTACAAAATCTCCAGTATCCAATCACCTCACTTCAGTCATGCCCAGGGCATCTATTTTGCCTTTATCTATTTCCCTCTTTACATTATCTAATTTTCCCCTTCACCCATTTTTCTCCTTTTCCATGTGCCCACTTTTCCTTTTGGGCGCTTGAAATGTATATCTGTGAGGCACTCGAGGTGCCGACCTGCCGTATGATTCAAATCACCTCTCCCAATTGAAAGGGAGTACGGGACTGGGGAATTCATTTGGTTGGTGATGTACCATTCTTTTTTGGGGTAATGCTTTTGAAGAGGTGGGACCCCAACGCCTTACTCAGCTTCGACTAACATTTACTGGGTAGTGGCGTCATTCCCTGCGCTTATCACCTATAAAATCTAGATTGCAAAACCATCTAACGTAACTAGGACATTCTTCCTTGGACATTCTTCCCATTATCGATTTCTACTTTATATTTTCTGACTTTACTTTTTCACTGAGTTCTAACATTCCAAGATCCTAAGGTTTATCCTTTTAAAGCGCATGGAATGTTCTGTGTCCAGTATATCTGTGCAGCACCCGAGGTTCCGCCTGGCCGTGGGATTTTTGGCACACCTTCCCCATTTTGATGCACCGGACTGAGGGCTTTCATTCTAGTTTTGATATGCCATTATTATTACAGTATTCTGCCTATGACTAGGTATTTTCCCAAGCCTTTTTCAATTTCGACTAACAAGTATTGAGCTTGGGCCTCGTTCCCTTAGAAATCTATCCTTCCAATTTAAACTAAGAGTGCAATTTAGTATAAATTACAAGTGTGGAGAATTGAATGTTATTGCATTGACAATGTTTTTCCAATTACGAGCAAATATGTTTGTAGAGAGGTTGGACGACATGGAGCCTGGCTGCAACAGATCAGAGAGTTATCGCCATTACTCCAATGGTGATGAGCCTAATGAACTTTAACGATGTAAGTCATTTCAAAACTTTAAATACATCTTATTTGCTTACTAACTTTAAAAGTTCTATCTCATATTAAAGTGCCATTATTTTTCAACAGAAACTTTCCTCGTCACTTTTCCTTGATAACTGCACAAAGTTTTCCTATTATATCTGCATAGTAGATACCTGTGATAGTTTTCCTCGCTCTACGATAGTTTAACTCGCTCCAATCCTCAGAATATCAAGCCCTGCATTGGCTTACATGATTTGCGGCTAATTGTGTAACAAAGTGTATGCTATTGCCCCAAGTCAGCGTTGGTTGTTTTATTATAGTTACTGACGATTACGATTTTCCAGTACGATATTTTGACATCATCTCGATTCGATTGAACTGTGTTCAATCGAAAGTATCGATTGTTAAGTGGTATAGATACTAGGCTTTAGATCATGGTTCGGAGTTCAATTCGTTTTGTAAAAAGTTTAACTCAATTTTCTTAGTTTCATAGGAATATGTTTAGGGTTAGGGTAGCTAGGGGGTTGGGTTAGGGTTAGGGAATTAATTTTTTAATAGTTAATTACTTAGGAATAATTAGTAAGGAATAATTTGTCCGGAATAAAACCTTGCCATGTGGGGTAATAACACAAACCTGTTGTTGCGCTATTACGACAAGTCTTACACGCTGCAACGACTAAACTCGAAATCTTCTCAGATAAGAAATTTTTTCCAGATTCTTAACAAAATGTCTAAAGACACTTAGATAAATATAGTGAAAACTTTGGCTTGGACCACGGTATTGTTTTTATGTGAAACATGGAAGGAAGATACTAGGAAACTGGATGCGTTGGAAATGTGGATTTGAAGAAGAATGGAGAAGATTAGCTGGACTCCAAGGTTACAAATGAGGAAGTTCTGGATAGAGTTGGCACGGATAGACAGTTGATAAATGTATTAAGAAATAAAAAATAATAAAAAATAAAGGTTGTCCGTTTCCTCATCCAGGGATGACGTCAGGGACGTCCCCAACAGCACACATCACTGCAGATCAATTCACCCAGACCAATCTGCAAAATAAATGTGCTGAGGCGAAGTAAGGTCCTAAACGAAAGCCAGTCCGGTGATCAAAAAATGGTCAAGGTAGATTGATTATGTCTATGGTGGGAAAAGGTAATTTTTAAGCTTGCTAGAGAATGTTGAAAGAGAAGAACAAGAGCGAAGATTAGGAGGTAAAGAGTTCCAGATTGTGAGTGTTGCGTAGGAAAATGAACGTCTGCCCAATGACGTGAGAATATTTGGAACTGAGAGAAGATTGGCATAGGAAGAAGAGTTGGATAGGACATAGGAAGAAGAAATAGGAAGAAGAGTTGGATAGGACATATTCTAAGGGGGGAAGGTCTATTAATAGAGGGCATAGAAGGTTGAATGGAAGGGAAAAAGCATGGGGCAGGCGGACATTAGGTATGTTAGATGATTTAAAGACTCACGCATTTGTGGAAATGAAGAGGAAAGCGAAAAACAGAGAAAAGCGGAGGCGTGATATACCGTGAACTTGCCAGTAGGCAGGGCACTAAGAGAGAGACGATATTAAATTTTTCAGTAGTGCGTAAGTTTCTTATGTGAAAAACTAAAATAAACGAGAGCGAACCAAAATTTTAACTTTGCTATGTTTTATTATCTTATAACTGTAATTTTAGTAGTATATGGAACTTGTTTCGCATCACACAACACCTGCTCTCAAATTCTGTGCATTAAATGTGCTCTGTGACAAAACAAATTGCCACTGACCTTAACTGGTAGGATCTTGTACATTGGACGAGAACGCAGAGACAAGCACACTACTAACGATCATTAATTTTTAAAATTTATAAAATTTCTCATTTTAACAGATAAAGAAATGAACATAAAAGGGAAGATTAACATAAATATAAAGAGATGACAAAGTAAAGAACATATTCTGAAACAAGTGACATTAAGTCTTAGAAACAAGCGCCTGTTAAGTCTTATGATGCTTAGCAACATGAGAATTACCTTAATGAGCTGCAATGTATGGAATGTAAATTTGGTTGTGAGAAAGAGGGGGAAGGCGATTTGTAATAATTTTTGGAGAGGGTTTCAATAATTTCCAATTTTTGTAGGGGAATTATTGAAAAGTGGGATGACCAAATTGGGATGACCAGATGAGGAGGAACGAAGGGCCGGTTTCCGCCTGTTAACATTAGTTAAATTCAGACAGTCCTAGGCAATCGGGGCCTATGCATCACACTTAACTCATGACGAATTATTATTCAAAATGATAAACTAGTTTTGCTAATATAAGTTTCTAACTTTTACTTCTAAATGTTATTTTTTGCATACCGCACATATTTAAATCAATGCAGACCTTTGATTAAACTTGTTCACTTTGAAAAGATCACCTGGTTCACATCTTCATTAGTTGGTGGAACCATTGTGCAATCTTAGGCTGATTGTTTTTTGACTAAGAAATCCTTTAAATGTAAGATTATATATATTTTATCTAGACATATAAAATATTAGCTGAGAAAGGCATAGGAGGCCCAGTTCGTCAAAAGCAGAATCATCCAAGGATAATGACATATCAAAAGGAGTATTATAGATGATTTAAAGATCCACTCGCATTTGGCTATGAGTTGGAAAACGGAAGATAAAGATGCGGGGAGGCGATATATATCATGGAACTGTCAGTAGGCAGTGCACTAAGACAGAGATAAATGCAAATTTGACACTAATTTATTGTCATTTGGTATGAAATTGATATATAACTTCCTTTCTAATTTATCTAATTCCATCCAGTAAATAAATGAAGAATATCCTAATAGAATATGTCATATCTGCCTGCCGTCAATGTAAACGCAAAACCCTCCCCACTTCCTGACGAGGATTGTTCATTATTTAAACAGAGCTGCCACTATATATTAGTACACATGTTATTTAGAAATTCATCAAACATCAACAAATAATTGTGAAAGCAGATAAATCAGCAGATAAAAGTAAGAATCATCATATGTAGCATCAAACACAAACTAAAATTTGCTCACCACGGCCAGTAGAGTGGGTGCTGAAGAGTGGGTGCTGAAGTACCCTATCGAGCTGACCACCGCCGTAAACAAAGAAAGAAGGAGATCGAAGAAACACTAAAGTTTTGTCTAAAACATGACAACAGTAATATGTTAATTATATGTCACTAGGATTGTAAATAGATTCCCAAAATAATATATGATACGATTTTCCAATATATATCAGATTCAGTGGCGGATCCAGGGGGGTCCGGGGGCCTGGGCCCCCCCTGGATCCGCCCCTGGAAAAAAAAGTAAACTATATTTTCATTGTTTCTATGGCATTTGCGATGTGTAAATGTTATGTTAGTAATGGCAGTGGTTAGGGGGGGCGGGGTGGGGTACGAGAGGGAACTCAATTTCAATAGCTCGATTTCTTTTTCTAGGATATACTAGGAGCCCTGTATAGTGGAAAGGGGCCCGAAATGTTGACCGTTTTACTAGCTCTCAATTTTCACTTGAACCTGTTGCATTAAGAAAAAGGCAAAAGGGTGGAGGAAAAAGGGTATAAGTAGAAAATGTGAACTCTGTCCCGTAGCAGTGGTGCAAAGAGCCTTGGCTGGGAGGTGCTTAAGGCCCCCACCCCTACCGCCAGAAATAGGTCACTTTTGCAATTTTTCGAGATCTGCAGAGTTTCTTCAGAGGTGAACTGGACTGGTAATACGAAAAATGGTCTAAATTGCCTAACGGTTTAAACATGTGGTATTAGAAAGTGATAGATATCAACGTAGTTGATTATTCACTATAATGCGTGTTTCCTTTTACTTTAGGTGAAAAAATTAACCTACTTTTTCAAAAACAAATGTAGTATTTTAGGTTTTTCCCTGACTTTAGTACGGGTAGGCGTGGGGGGGGGTAAACTTTGGGGATACACTCACTCTATGAGCCGAACGATGTAGTGAGCAAATTTTGAGCCCCCCCCCCCCCCTACAACAATTTGTCTGGTTGCGTCACTTGTCCCGAAGAAGGCCGGGCGTTAGCAAAAAATGTGTACACTCTCAAAAAAATTTCGGGCCCCCCTTAAAAAATTTCTGGATCCGCCCCTGATCAGATTTTAAATAATAATTCGATAATTACCAAGCTTCCATAAGGAAAAGTCTGCATGACACCTTAAAAGAATTAAAAGAGCTTAAGTTGCGAATTGCAATAGGTATAGCATTCCATATTGAGCATCCTTCAAATACATTAGATGAGAGGTTAGAACGATTCGCAGGTAAAGAAAAATAATTGGATACCGAAAGCCTAGTCTGATAGCCGCTATTTAAAAGATTAGATATAAACACATCTTTTATAACTTTAGATGTGAATCCTTCATGATATAAGCACTTTATAAATCATATTGGCAGTCATATGCAACTGATGTATCGGCAAGGTACTGTATTTCTCATAAAGGAGCTTGGTTCTATATCGTCTGTCTTGAACCTGGAGAGTCCTAAAGGCTCTATTATTCGCTACATGCAGAAGTGCTCTTTCCATAAATTATAAGGCCGTATGAAATTCTACTGAACACCAAAGAAAAATATAAATTTTTGCAACATATTTGCAGGCAATAGCTCTCTGCGTCTGTATAACATACTACAGATGCTATTGATTTTAGAGGTTATACATTTGATACGTTCACAAAAAGTTAAATTATCAGCAATATTTACAACAAGAAATTTTAACCAGTTTAACTCTTGACAGAGCAATTCCATTAACAGTAGCAGCAAGGTTATTTGCTAATATATAATCCTCATTACATTGGGATGGGTAGAAGAGCATGTGGACAGATTTGGAGCAGTTAATAGTTAGTTTATTCGCCTTATATTCGCTAATTCGCATACATTCAACGTAAGCCTTTTTGTAGAGGTCTGTTAGATTATTGGCATTAACAAAAGTATTTGAATGATCTGCAAATTATTTGAGACATCCTTCAATAGAGGCATTTTGAATATCATTAATATATATCAAAAATAAGATAGGACCCAAGATTAATCCTTGGGGTACACCAATTTTCGTCGGTAAAACAGTAGATTAAACATTATCAAAACATATTGGGAACGGTCTGAAAGATATGATTTAAACCAAGTATGAGTAATGCCGCGTATCCCATAATGCCAAAATTTATCGAGTAAAATACTGTGATTGACTGTGTCGAATGCTTTTGTAAAATCAAGGAATAACCCCATAACCAAGTTCTTATTAGCCTTTTCCATACGTATCATATTGACACAACAATAGAGTGAGTGCATCGATTGTTGAATTACCCGGTCTAAATCAAAATTGATTTTCATGCAAAATTCCATTTTTATCTAGATAACCAACTAGTTTCTTGTACGTAATTTTTTTGAAAGCCATACTCAAATTGCTCAAAAGGGAAATTGGTCTGTAATTTTCCTTTTTATCATATTTTAATACTTCCATTTTTTGTGTACTGGGATAACTTTTGCGATTTTAAAATTGACTGGGAAGTGACCTGTGCAAAATGAAAGATTTATAATGCGACTTAACGGCGAAGATATGATTTCAGAGGAAGTTTCAAAAATTTTGGAGCTTACATTGTCAGAACCAGTTGAAGTTGATTAAATTTAAAGTTGAATTGTCATAATTAATTAAATGAATTAATTATGTTAATAGTTTCGCTTTTGGAGATTGGAGTAAGAAATAAAGAAACAGGATTATGGTTCGTTAGGAATGCTGAGTAGCTTGGATTGGTATGAATTATTTTAGCGACAAGGTCTTCGCCAATTTGACTAAAATAAGCATTAAAAATTTCAGCTATTTCTTTTTTATCATTAGTACCGCCATTATCTGTGTAGAGACTTTCAATGGATGAATTCTTTGAGCTGTTTTTATAGGAACAAATGCTTTTTAACGTTTTCCATATGCTTTTTACTGATTTAATTTTGTTATCAAGTAAGTTTTTTAAGAAATTAACTCTTGGTATGTGCAATTTTTATCGAGTATTTTACGGTAAACTTTATAGTCAAGTTTATCTTTATCGTTATTAGAAGTCTTATATTTTAGAAAAAGATTGTTTTTGAATTTTATACATCTTCTTAGTTTATTAGTGTTCCAAGGTTTATCTTTTAGTCTTTTACGCGAGCATTTAACAAGAGGAAAGTTGTTCTCAGTGATACGTGACAAACTATCTATTAAAATGTTTTTAGATTTATCAGCATCATCACTCTCATAAATATTAGACCATTCTAAATTTGTGAGATCAGTGAGAAAACTTTCTATATTTTTTCGGCTATAAATTCTTATTGAAGATCGATCACAGTTTTTCACTTGCTGCTTTGTTTTAATTATTATTATTATTAAATTAGCAAAGTGGTCTGTAATATCAGTGGTTACTGTTAACGACTTAATATTGTAATAACTACTATCTTTATTGCTCAATGTACTGAACACTTCATCAATTAGGCTTGACGTCTGTGCACCTGGTCGGAATAATACTGAACGGGGTAAGATACATGCTCACAAGGTAGTTTACATACTTAGCAATAATATTATCTGTGTCATAATTAATCAAATTCAAATTCATATCACCAATAATGAAACTCTTA
Organism: Enchytraeus crypticus; assembly: GCA_905160935.1. Classification (NCBI taxonomy): domain Eukaryota; kingdom Metazoa; phylum Annelida; class Clitellata; order Enchytraeida; family Enchytraeidae; genus Enchytraeus; species Enchytraeus crypticus. The sequence continues at coordinate 178,711 of CAJHZI010000454.1, read as the reverse complement.
TTTAGAGGCCTGTGTTGTTGTAGAAAATCCCAAATTAAATTGACAAATTCACGAGAAGGTAGGCTGGGATACCTACAAAACAGTAGAAACGAATTTTAGAAGTACCGACAGAAACATCAACAATAACATATTCAGCGAAATCATTGAAGGAATTAGAAATTGAAGAAGAGTCTATTAACGTAAACGAGTAGGATTTCAGCACTAAAACTACTGCTCCACCCGCACGCTGACAATTCGGGATTGCATATACGATGTTATAATCAAGAAAAAATTATTAAAGAAATCTATATTAGTACTCCAAATTTCAGATAAGATAATGACATCAAATTTAGAATTATATACAGCAAAATGATCTAGTAATTTATTATAATTAGCATTTAGTCTTCTAATATTCAGGTGAAATACTGCAAGATTATTGGGATGAATTTCTATCAACTTGTGGCCTTCTTCAGTCTTATAGTGTCCGACACCTGAATTATTTATAAATTGATCATCTACAATATTATTAAATGAGCAGAAAATTGAGGACTTCTCCATTTTAAGATTTATCTTTAGCTTTAGCATTAAATACCCATTCTCGAACAATACTGCCATCTGGCCAAGTGTTAACATTAAACAAAATATCTTCATATTTAAGATCACAGGTGATCATGAAGGCTGATGAATTAAATTCACCGCCGTCCCTCGTTTTGCTTGATAGCTTACGACAGTTGATCACCTCCGCACCAAAGTCACTTAGGAAGCTTGTTACCTCCTCAGTCGTTGTGTTTTTGTCCAACCGGCCCAAGAAGACTGAAATTTTCCTTGGTATGACTTTAAGATTTGAGGTTGATGTGGAAGTTGTAGCCTTTTTTCCTGTAATTATTCTTCTTGGCTTAGTTTTGACAACATGGTCAGACTCCTTAATGCTCGTTGATAGAGAGACCGATGGATTTGACGCTTGCTCCGCACAGCTAATTCTATCAACCCACGAGCGAGAGGTGGATGAGGAGCCTGAAGAGGTCATCGGATCGGTCAGTGTGGAAGAAAATGGAACTTGTGAGACTTTATTTGAGATATTGTTCCGCGTATTGTCCAATTGATTAGTATTATTGTCGACTTTCTTCTCCATATTTGCTAGCTGTTGCTTCAATTCCATGACAATCGAAGCAAGTCCTGGGGTATCCTTAACCATCGTGTATGACTGCGGAATTCGATTAAGATTAGCCGTGTAGAATACCGGCATCTCCAATTTGTTGGTTTCGAGAAGTTTCCACAGATCAATTAAATCTGTGGCCTCTGCTTTATTACGCTTTCCGTCGCCAGCTTTTCTGACCATAAGTTTTGGAAGTGGAGGCTTGAAGCCTTCAGCTGGTTTACGATCAGTTGCCACTTCAAATTAAGTAGCTTTTCCATCTATTAATTCCTCTGGCGAATAAAATCCAGCCAGCGTGTTGATCAGTAGATCCTTGTCACTGTCTTTATTGTTTTGAAAATAGCATATTATGTCCGAATGAACGAGAGAAGATGCCATTGTTTACATTCATGTAGTACTGTCGAGATCAGTGTACATGGTTACTCAAGCGTGACGGCAATACAACGCCTGTCGTGAATAGGATTATACGGAGAGAGTCGAACTTAGCCGATTGCAACCGATCCAGTTATATCCAAATACAGGTGACGTTAGAGATCAAAGGCGAGATACGATAATAAAATACATACATATATGTATATATCCACATATGATAATATTACATAAACTGTGGATGAATATTCGTTAGAACGGAAGAAAAGAGCCGTAGCTATAGGCAATCTGAGGCTTAAATGATTAAAACTAAGCATGAAAATAAGTAAAAACAAGTCCAAAGGGGATATAAGTGTAAACATCCATAGATACGCAAAGATTTCGTAAGAATATTGTAAAAGGTCAATGGTAAAAATCCTCTCCACAGCAACATTTGCATGTACGTGTCGGTTTACTAGATATAACTGTGTCTGATAATATTACCGACATCGCCACTGGCTGGAACTAGTTGCGATGTCGGTAAGATACTCGACAGCGGATCAGTTTGTGCGGGGTTCAAACTGTAGGCTCGCCCGGCACTGACATCGCTTTCGAATAAGGAAACTGACGTTATCATTAGCTTTTTAAGCTTTTTGTATACATGTATATAATGATTAAATTGATTAAATAGACTATTGAAAAATGGACAACTGGCAACAAGTCTTCTGCTTTCTTTCTTTAATATATATTAAATGTGTCATGTTGTGGATATATTTATGGCATGCCTTGTTCTTACTCTACATTTCTTTATTACATTATTTTAAAGTGTAAGATTTCTTTGCGCAATATTTCTTAATTGTATACATGTCTAAAGTATTATTAGGCGTTCATGTTACAAAACATTCTTAATAGTTCATAATTAGGGACAAAATGAATTGAACAAATGCCGTAGATAATGGTACAAAAAATGTGAACTTTTGCAGACGTTACAGGCTCATTATCGTAACCTGAACGGCTGGACGTTTGTGTTCAAGGACTACTGGGAGCTGAACCTAACCCAGGTGTTTCATGATGATATCGTTACCAACTGGGACTATGGATTGTGGACCTACGAGGACATGTTTAGTATGTTCAATGAATATGCTGCTTTTAAAATCTAAATTTTTGTATTTTCTTCGCGCATTGCGGCTTTTCTGATGTATGACAAAATATGATCGAATGAAGTTATTTTAAAAGATTTATATATGCAAAGTGTTGGAATGATGGGAATATATATACATATAATATATAGACAGCATGAGTTTCTAAGCGAGCATTAATCGAGGGATTAATTAGTTAAAATTAATTAACAGATTAATCCCTTCACAAAGTCTATGCCATATCCGTAGCCTATAGCTTGGGAAAAATATTTCTTCTGAGGTGGTTTCCCGCTGCCTTCCTCAGTTAGGTGGATTAATTACCATTTAATCTTGGGGGAAATATTTCATGGTGAGGTGGGTCCCCTCTTACCATCCTCAGCTCCTGCCTTTAGTCGCCTCTTACGTACACGTGGCAGATTGTTTGAGGTTACCTTATTCTGCAGTGGTCCAACCACACCCGAGTACAACACGGGGAATGAAGCCTACAGCTTTGGAATATTGGATTTTGAATATTCATATGAGATATGAATTCGTTATGGATTCTGAGGAATTTTTTTGCCGCTATCTTACTCAGTTTTTGCTTTATCGCCTTCGTACGACACGTGTAATTTACGGTCTATATATTTTTCAGTGGCCTGAACACAGCACGAATATCTGTCATTATTGCTAGTATTACTTTACTACAATTTAGGATTTTTACTACAATTTAGGATATAAGGAGAGACTAGAGATGATACCAAAGTTAATGATCAGCGCTACTGGAGACGAGTTCTTTCTAGTCACTGATTCTCACACTTGGTGGGATGAGATGGGTGGACCGAAGTGGATCATGTGCGTATTGATTCTCGAGTAGAATCGTAATCATAATATTCGCATATATAATATAAGTGTATACGAAGTATAATAGAATTAGTGATGTAGGGCTTATTTAAATTAAGAATTAATTATTGTATATGAAGTATAATAGAATAAGTGATGTATGGCTTAATTAAGTTAAGAATTAAGCTCCAATAAAAGATCATCATCATCTTCATCATCTTCTCTTAAATTCCAGTACAACAAGGATCGAGATACGAATGGGCCACTACTCTTTACCACATACCATATCAAAATCTCTTCCATTCGTTAAAAAATTATGTAGCAATATCTGAACCGAATGTCCATTCAAATGTTAATTTGGATCTTTTACTTTAAATTAGTCGCCTTCTACGACACGTGCAGTCATCGGTTACGAAAATGAAGCTTAATGCGTTTATAAATGCATTTGTTACTTCATTTGCTTCTCATGCTGTTGACAATGATCTTCAACACCGTGTGGTTCGTGATTATCTTCAGCAATGTGCAGTTCATGATGTTTTTCAGCATCGAGCTGTTCATGATGATCTTCAGCACCGTGTTGTTCATGATCAATCAATCAATCAGTAAGAATTTAACGTCCGGTTCCTCGCCTTAAGGCAATGGCAGGGACGTCATAAGATGATCTTCAGCACCTAGCTGTTCATGATTATCTTCAGCAATTAAAATCTTATATTTTAGCCAAATTTTTAATTTTGTATATATACATGTATATATATATATATATATATATATATATATATATATATATATATATATATATATATATATATGTAATCTCTCTCTTAGTGCTCTGCCTACTGGCAGGTCCATGGTACATATCGCCTCCACTCTTCTCTGTCTTCCGCCTTCCTCTTCATTTCCACATATGAGTGGGACTTTAAATCATCTAACATACCTAATCTCGGCCTGCCCTTGCCTCTTTTTCTATCCATTCTACCTTCTATAACCTCTTTCAATAGACCTTCCCCTCTTAGAATGTGTCCTATACATCTCTTCTTCCTATTTCTTAATACATTTATAAACTGTCTATCTGAGCCAACTCTCTCCAGAACTTCCTCATTTGTAACCTTTTGAGTCCAGCTAAAACTCTCCATTCTTCTCCAAATCCACATTTCCAATGCCTCCAGTTTCCTAATATCTTCCTTCCTTATGGTGCATGTTTCACATCCATACAATGGCGTGGTCCAAACCAAAGTTTTCACTATCTCTATCTTTGTGTCTTTTTTTGGACTTTTTGTTAATAGTTCTTTTCTACTACCAAATGCCGCTTTTGCTTGTGCAATCCTACTGCATATTTCCGTCTCACATTTCCCGTCATCGGTTATAGAATGACCTAAATATTTGAAACTCCTTACCTGTTCCAATTTCGTACCATTTATTGTGATATTAACTTCACCTAATTATATATATATATATATATATATATAAATATATATATATATATATATATATAGATATATATATATATATATATATATATATATATATATATATACATGTATATAATATATCTATATTTATACTGGCCTTACACTTACTTATATAAAAGTTTGTATAATATTATTGCTAGGGATAGTAAATGAAAACTGTAATAAAACCCCTGTTACTTTGTAGCTATACACTAAAATCACAGAGGTACTCTTTCTAATAGTGACTAGAAAATGAAATGGTGATACCGTATCCTTTAACATATTCGGTTAACTGAATGTTAAGGAAAATGTTTATTAATTAGCTCAAAGAAAACAATACTGAACATTATTTTTGTTTGCTAAAAGAAAGAGCAAGCCATTACATTACTGCAGCACAAAGCTGTAGCGTGTACTGCATAGCGTTCTTTTTGAAGGACACTCAATAATAAAACCATAATTAACTAATTAATCGTAAACGGCCAAATATTTTTATTAATTCTGAACGTCTCTAACGATAATGAGCTATTAATTCATACAAATAAAGTTTACTTGACATTTATGGTAACTCGTATCACTTACCTATTTCTGCCTTATCTGTGTTTAATACATGTGTTATGCTAAGCACTACTGTATCAGTAAATAAAAATTTCACCCAAGTAGAAAACCCCTGAAAACTGGTCTCTAATCTATCCCTCAACAATGAGTTGTCACCCATAAACTTATCAAATGAATTTGCTACCCGTTTCTAAATCATTAGGATTTAATTAAATAATCTCACTGGCTCTGTCAAATATTACCCAGGCTAGAGTTTCCGGGACTTGAAACAGTTTAGCCGTTTTTTATAGATTTTAAACAAGGATCCCTAGGAAAACTCTCAAAGCCACATCCGGGAATTCCACTATGGTAACTCGTACCCTCTCTGGTTCCTGGTACGGGCCGTCAAATTAATATAAATTAGAGTCTGCTCGAGTCAACGATGCTAGCCCCCCTCATTCTAGGGTTTCAAAATACCTGAGCCTCTCCCCTACTCAAACAGGCTTCAATACTAGGCAAATAATTGTCACCAAACTAAAGAGACTAAAAGGAAATTTCAACTGGTTTTTGCTCCCCCAGATACACAAATAGGCCAACAAAACACACGTACTTACATATTACAAAATTATAGCTCAGCACAGACAACCCACTTCCAATGCCTTCCCAACCTAGGTCATAGCTATTAATATTCCGATACTCTTATATAAATAAAGTCAAGCTTAATAAATTTCTAAATAATACAACTAAAGTTGTAAAACTTAAAACTTTCCTAGCTACATGTTAATTCTTCAAAGATTGAGAGGGAAGTAGTTCGAAATTCAACAACAAAGCCAATGGCATTCAATAACAAATACAATTATCAATACGGAAAGATACCACTAGAGATATTCAGTAATAGAGGTAAACAAACGCGGCACATGAATACAGAGAGCATGAATACACTAATGAAATATAGGCCTAGCGCTACCAAGGGTCATCTAAATGCCATGCAGCTTCCAATGTAAACAAAACATCCATATCGAGCATATTAATGAGATCAATCCGCGACTGAATGTTCCAAACCGGACACTTACTACTGTCATCCATTGAGTGTTGTTCGTCTCACTCCTACTATGTCGAGCTCACTAAGACCACGCCCATAGTGAGCTCGACAAAATTGATCAAGAACTAAAGTCAAGTGCAACGCTGGCGCCCCTTACTACGCCGTTATCTTCCATTCGAGCCTATGTGTGATTAAAGTGAAGCGAGAATATAAGAGAGAGAAATTCCTAGATGCCAAAGTAAGAGAAAAGAAGCCGGTCGTTAAGGCTGGTGATGAGGATAAATCACCAGGAGGTTAAGAAGCTGGGGAGGCGGCACTGCAGATGGCTGCTAACTCGGAGGCGGAGAAAGGTTACCCAGAGAAGATCAACAAGGACAGTGCCTTTGTCTACAAGAATAAGCAAAAACAGGGAGGCGATCAGGTGACGGTTCCTGTAGTGGATGGACTGAAGCCGTTGATACTTGAAGTGAAGGATCAGGAAGGTGAGAGTGACGACGTTCAGCTTGAGATCTCATCGACCATGACTCATGTTCTCTACAGAGACGTCCTGGTGGAAGGGAAAATGGTACGAGACGAATTGCTCGAAGGGGATAAGCCACCTCATGAGCTGCCTGTAACAGCTGGTAACAAGGCAGAAAGTGACGTGCTGATGGAAGGAGTGATGGTTTCAGACGAAATGTTTGATGAAGACGTACTTGACAACGTGGAGCACGTACAAGATCATCATGTTTATGATAACATCCAGCACGATGAAACTGCAGTGGAGGGAGAGGTAGTAGACGTCGAGGGAATGATAATGAAGCCCATAAAAGTGACCCTAATCAGCATGGTGCTAAAGATCATCTTGAACAATAAAATGTCTACGTACATCATGAACAACACTGCGGATCATGAACAGCAATGGGAAGATAATCATGAACAGCTCGTTGCTGAAGATCATCATGAACAGCTCGGTACTGAAGATCATCATGAACAGCACGGTGCTGAAGATCATCATGAAAACAGCTCGGTGCTGAAGATCATCATGAACAGCTCAGTGCTGAAGGTCATCTTATGACGTCCCTGACATTGCCTTATGGCGAGGAACCGGACGTTAGATTCTTATTGATTGATTAATTGATCATGAACAACACGGTTCTGAAGATCATCATGAACTGCACGGTGCTGAAGATAATCACGAACAACACTATGTTGAAGATCATTGTCAACAGCATGAGAAGCAATATCGAATCAATAATCACGGCCGTCAGACACTTTCTGTTTCTGTAAGAAAACCACAAACTCACAAACCTCTGCGAGGGGCAGGACCTCAGCTCTCGAACCTGGCCTCTGCGAAGATTGACTCCGCATTGAGGCGCCCCACGTGTGTGATCATGGGTCCTCGGCCGCAGAATCCGATGGGCTCACCGGCTGGGTTGACCCCTCACGTTGTTCAGCGTCCTGACACCTCCACCTCTCAGCCGCCGCAGGATGGCTACGCTCAATCCACGGCTGACCTGCTCTCACCGTTCGACGTCAAACGTCTGTCCAGTCTGGAGATCAATGCTCTGAAACAGCCTCTCGGTAGTGCTCAGTCTGCTCACAAGAGATCTGATCAACAGCAGTTTGGTCTGCCACTGCTACATCAATAGCAGCTTGGTGCTGCTGGAATGAGGCAGGAGCGCAGCAGTCAGCTGAGTGGTGGGGTGCAATTTTCTATGACATCGGTGTTGGAGAAGAGCGAGATGGGAGGGGAATCTGAGGGCAGGTCTACCTCCCCGGGGGTGAAGAATCGCACCTATATCAACCATCATAAATAACATATTCGATAATAATAATAATAATAATAATAATAATAATGATAATACTAATAATAATAATAATTATGATTATTATTTTTATTATTTTTATTATTTTTATTATTTTTATTATTTTTATTTTTATTTTTTTTACTCCGGTGTAAAGAACCTTATTATTATTATTATTATATTATTATTATTATCCCACTTGAGCTACTGGCTAGAGAGTCCCCAACTACCGCTGAAGAGACCCGAAGATTGGCATTAGGACATGCTATCCTGGGCGCTTCTAAGGGTGTGAAAGAATTATTCTGAGAACTAGACGTACATTGAGTGGTAGAGGTGGAAATGGAATTATGCTGACTTGGAGAAGTAGTGGCAGTCTTCCAGATGGCTGGAGTGTGCAGCTGAGTGGTTGACGCGGCTGTTGGAGAAAGAGATTTCTGCTCTTTGGTGAAAGGTGAATTAAGTTTGCGATTTTCCGATAAATCCACATCGTCGACTTCACAATTTTCATCCTCATCTTGAATGTTATCATTGTTGTTATCGTCACCCATGATGACATCCATTCTTTCCGAAGCGCCTCTGTCGTAGAAACTTCTTCTGTGTGAATCGCTCAAATAAGATCTGTCACAGTTAAAGCTGTATGGTGTTGAGGCAGCAATAGATGGAGAGCCTGCTTCCTCGCTCTCCTTCGTCTAGCTCGCTCTGAGCCTCGTATTTAGGAAAGCCTAAATCTTCTGCCTCTGGATACCGATAGTTGTCGAGGTCCCCAAAGTAGCCTGCGGATGAGAGTAAAGAGGAGGAGGTGGGCTCAGAGCAAGAACTGACCGTGCCGTTCAGCTTACTTCTATCCTTCCAGACCGTGACCCCGCCCTTCTCCTCGTCGTCTGTTCTTATGTACGACTTCTGATCTGTCTCGATGTATGACTGTGTGCATGTCTGTGTGTCATTCCGTTACAATTCGAGAGTCGTTTCGCTACAGAACAGTTCCAACAACCGTGATAGTTTTGGTCTTGACAATGCCATTGATTATCTTGACTTCTAAGATGATCGGTAATCAAATTTAAGTGGAGATTTCCTATCACTTATCTCCTAATCATTTTATTTTTTGGAGTGGCTATGGCTAATTCCAGGAAAACTGGGTGATTTTGAATGAGGCAATATTTAATTAATATCATTATAAATTCCATTTGACTCAGACGTGCGAGATATCGTTTTCAATTTTAAAGTTCTGAGTCGTACTGCTGCTTTAAAATGATTGTAGGATGGTACCTAATGCCGAACACTCACTAGTGCCCTGGTATAAGAAGATTGGTGAGACAGCAGCCGCTTGGTGTCTACTTCTACTTGAGGTTATTACTACTCTTTACTGCTGTCAATCTCTCAGTTTTCAGCTATCAGCGAAATTACTTCGTAATGATTTTGGTATATTATTATAGTCTTTATTGAATATTAGTTCTTACGGCTAAAAGAAAAGCGACATGTTTGTATATATATATATATATACATGTATATATACATGTATGTATATATATATAAATATATATATATATATATATATATATATATTTAAAATACTATATATATATATATATATATAATAAATATACATGTATAGTGGCAGTCCCGTCGCTAATGTGTTTATCCCCTTAGAATATAAGGAAATTAGCCAAAAACAGCAACCCAGAGATAGGGGAAACTGGGCTGAAAATTTAGAATTTGAACACACAATTCATTAAAGAATTTGGAAAATTTAAATTTGAAGGATATCGTCACCCATGACGCCGAGATATGTATTAATCGAGTCGAAACCAAGAGATGAAACATATCGAGCACTCTTAGGCATAAGTTCCAGTAATATATAATTTTGAGTGTAGTACCTGTGTGAATGGTTAGCACGCTCGAGGCCAAGTTGGGAGGTACGAGGTTCGATTCCCGGTGGTTCGCGAATTTTATTACACTCTCAATTCTCTGTGTCATATGAGCATTATGGAAACGGAGGTACATTAATTTTGGAGACGTCTCTGCAAAGTTTCCCTGACCACATTTAATTCATGACTCAAGCCCATTTAGGCTCTAGCAACCAACCCGAACCCCTAATTCTTCGCTCATGTTCTATTACTTCCACTTTACGTTGTACAGTAGGTTGAAATCACATCTCTTCCCACCATAGACTTTTTACATCTTGCCTGACTGTATTTTTTTATCACCCGACCGGCACTGTTTTTTCTTTCTCTTTAGAACATGTTTTTTCAGATCGTTTGTGGGTGAATCGATTTGCAGTAACTTGTGATGGAGGGGCGCTCCTGACATCATCCTGGTATGAGGAAATGAACATGAAACCTTTATGATATATATATATATTATATATATATATATATATATATATATATATATATATATATATATATCTTCTTCTTCAGTGCACTGCCCAGTGGCAGGTTCAAGGTAGGTACATATTCATACTCAAAGTCTGTTTTCTTGCTTCATAAGAGCACTCCTTAGATCATCAAGTTAATCCCTTCACAAAGTCTATGCCTTATCCATACCTTATGTAGCCTATAGCTTGGGAAAAATATGGCTCCTGAGGTGGTTTCCCGTTGCCTTCCTCCGTAGGGTGGATTAATTACCATTTAATCCTGGGGGAAAATATTTCATGATGAGGTGGGTCCCCTCTTGCCATTCTCATCTCCTGTCTTTAGTCGCCTCTTACGTACACGTGGCAGATGGTTTGCGGTTGCCCTATTCTACAGTGGTCCAACCACACCCGAGCACAACACGGGGAAATGTATATATATATATATATATATATATATATATATTTATATATTTATATATATATATATATAAACTATTATATACGGGTAATAATGACGGTGTCTTACCCTGGTATATTTTCCTATCGTTCTGATTGTGGAAGATAGATAGTAAGCCCTTGAAGGCTTACTATATGCGTCTATCCCTTGGTATAGTAGGAAATGGGAACTAATCTTTATGTGGAAGCTAACTTATGTGTATGTCCTAAGCCTACAGTATGCGCATCAGACCTTTTCTAGTGTAAATTATAATTTCAGAACAAACAATTACACAGACATACAAAATAAATAATAAATGTCAAACATGTCACTGTTCCTCGATTACTTCTTCTTATACTGTTCAAAACTCAGTTTCGCTTAACTATAAAATTGCCCACTTACTTAAGTTACCTAACCTTAGTTATACTTACCTTTCTGTTGAAGAGGAGACTAAGACAAAAGAAGATAGAATAGAACAGAAAGAATAGAAAGAAAGAAAGAACAAGAACCAACTGATACGGCTTTGAGATATAGCATGAAGATTAATATACAAAAGACCAAGGTTATGAGAGTGTCCAATAATAGAGGTGAATTTAATATTACAATAAATGATACGAAATTGGAACAGGTAAGGAGTTTCAAATATTTGGGTCATACTATAACCGATGACGGGAAATGTGAGACGGAAATATGCAGTAGGATTGCACAAGCAGAAGCGGCCTTTGATAGAAGAAAAGAACTATTAACCAAAATTCTAAAGAAAGACTCAAAGATAAAGATAGTGAAAACTTTGATTTGGACCACGCTATTGTATGGATGTGAAACATGGACCTTAAGGAAGGAAGATATTAGGAAACTGGAGGCATTGGAAATGTGGATTTGGAGAAGAATGGAGAGCTGGACCCAAAAGGTTACAAATGTAACTCGAGAGAGAAGAGAGGAAGTCCTGGAGAGAGTTGCCACAGATAGACAGTCGATAAATGTATTAAGAAATAGGAAGAAGAGATGGATAGGACACATTCTAAGGGGGGAAAAGAGGTCTATTAAGAGAGGTCATAGAAGGTAGAATGGAAGGAAAAAGAGGCAGGGGCAGGCCGAGATTAGGTATGCTAGATGATTTAAAGACCCACTCATATGTGGAAATGAAGAGGAAGGCGGAAGACAGAGAGGAGTGGAGGCGTTATGTACCATGGACCTGCCAGTAGGAAGTGCGCTGAGATATATATATATATATATATATATATATATATATATATATATATATATATATATATGCATATTTATATATAAATTAAGACATCTGGGCTAATAAATCATAAATTTATTGGGACCCCATTGATCATTTTCTATCTGTAAATTCAAAGTCTTTCACATTCTAGATACCTTTAAACCTTCAGCTACAGTCATGGATAATGGCCTTCCTGCTCAGTTTCTAAGATTTCCCCGCCTGTATTTAGTTGAAAACTCAGTATGACAATTAATGTTTAATAATCAGTGTGTTGTTTCTAGAGTAGAAATCTCTTTCATCTAAGGTTTCAAAGTCTTAATTGCCGTCACACTCTGATAGACCAATATCTATTACTCCTGTGTTCCATAGATTAACCGAAAGATTAGTTAGTTCAGCGTGTCTCTTCTATCCAACCATTTCATTTTCATCATCATTCATTCATTTTTGTGGAGCTCCAGTGAATCTGCAACAATACTCTACCTAGAAATATCTCTAGTGCTTTCCTATAAGGACTTTGTGAGTTTTTCTTCTTTGTTAATTTGGCACTCAACTAGTATATGAAAATATGCTATTACTGTAAAACTGATTGCATACGCACTAGGCTAGTTTAGTTATTTTCAGGGAAGAAACAATACTGTTAATATGATAACGTGTCATCTTAATTCTGTTAGTGCCATTCAAGTGTCCTTTGTTGTTTCGGCGTCGTTTTTCATTCTTACTGATTCGGGATCCACCACCTGTTCAATCTCATAAAAACATCGTACAGTTTGGCGACGACTTATACTTATTAATTCCTTCAAGCTACATTAATGCCACTGAGGCAAAACTTGTTGCCATTGAAAATTGTTTTCAATAATATTAATATTATATTAAATAAAGCAATTTCTCACTTTTCGATTTTCCTCCCTCTAATTTGTTTTTCAATGTTGCACAAACACTGGGGGATGTTTTGCCAGAGTCAATATACTGAATGCTTGGGAGTTATAATTTAATTTCATCATCCCTGAACACATCAGATAGGTCATTCATTATCTGCAGCTGTGCGTCAATTATTTTTGATTTTCGAAAGATTAAATTATGTTTGAAGTCTGAATAAGTTGTTTTCGAGGCTACCATTTTGACAATAGAATCTTATGCATCTCAATTCTGCTAAGGGTTTTATTGGAGACTCAGATAAAATTAGACTGAGGCTTTTCTTTGAAAAGCCTCAGTCTAATTTTAAGGCTAAAATTGAAATTTTTGTAATATTCATATCTTCAGCGGAATGGCGGCATAAGTAGTCAGGAAATTGTTTAATTCTGTAGTTAAAAGCCTTCATCGCATGGATTTTCTCCTATATAATTATATAATATAAATGCTTGCAGTCCGACACGCCCTCTGTGCCACAACTCACTTGGTTGAGAGGATCCACCCTTAATGGAGGAAGAGTTCTACTCTCGGTTGACACTGAACCAGACGAAATTACCGCCTGGGTAGCACACACGTGGAAAAATGATACCAGGTATATTTCGATGCCTGCTAACTTTTTAAATTGTACATAGTTTTTTACAAATAAATCTCAGACTAAATGTCTAACAAGTGACAAATTTTTCGGGCCTCTGAAGAATGCACGAACCGTGCGCGACATGTGTGTAGCGTAACAGGTGACTAAGGTAGAGGCTGAACATACATAGTAGTTAAAAACATCGAAGCGTCCATACGAATCATTCGCTTACAGGAAAATGGCACATATATTTTATAATTTCGATTACTTTAGGATCATTTATATACATTTATCTACGATAGACTAATTAAATAAAATATATCATAAAAAGAGGCTTTGAGTTGAATAATTTAAAATGTTGTTGATTAATGCGAATTAAGGAGGTAATTTCATTGCTTGCATTCCTCGTCGTACATGTATAGTTTAATTTGCCGAAGTTTAAGCATTGCAAATTGCGTACAATAATTGCATACGTTGTGTGAATTTGCATAGACTTTTAACAGTGTTTTGTAATGAAATTCATTTGAACAACTCTTTAGATTAGATCTATATTGACAGATGTCTCAGTGTTGTTCCCCGATGTGGTTGATGCCGCTGCAGAATAGGACAACCGCAAACAAGCTGCCGCGTGAACGTAAGAGGCGACCAAGGCTTGGTTTGAGGAAAGCAAAGGTGACCCATCTCACCATTAAATTTCTCCATATTTAAACTCCTCAATTAATCGTTGCCTTAAATGTTACACGTCCTTTATCCTCGTTTTAAACGCCTTCCTGCATAAGTCCCCAGATTTTGAAGTAAACAGGATCCAAATCTGGAAGGTCAGGAGACCAAAGCAGAGGAGCGATAAAGTATGGAGTTTCCTTAGCGCGACTGGCACTAAGAAAATGTCAAGAACATTAAATTGTGACAGTAAATTGTTGCAAACACAGCCAGAAAAATTCAAGGCTAGCAGTCTCGCACAGGCGTAGGCCTACAACGCAACAATCACTGAATTGCAGAGCTTTCTGTTAGTAGTTGAATAATAACGATACGAGCTGCTGTCATGTTAAGAACTCTGGAATTTGAGTATACCCACTCCAAATCCTGTAACGTACTAAACTTTCCTTTGTAGATATCACAAAATTTTTACACTTTCTCTTCCATATAATTATATCTTTAACTTGATGTTAAATATGGTTAAATTGTACTTCTTCCAGCCGGAGATCTGTCAATATCCTTTGCTATCCTGACTTCTTGGTACAATAGCCGTGAATATGCAAGTTCTTGTCACTTATTAGAAAATCAATGTAGATAACCAATATCAAATTGATTACATTTATGTAGAAAATCATATAGCATGCAGGATTGATGGATGAATCTTATAGAAAATTGATGAAGAAAAACAAATACGACTAGAGCGCTTAGAGTTCTAAGCTCGAAACTCAACTACCTCAAATAGTAGTTCATAAAGTAATAATGTTTTAAGTGTGAAAGAGAACTAATATTGTTCACCATGTACACTAAATATACCCAGAAGATTCGAAGCTTCACATTTATGGTTTGAAACCGTTGGTTTCTAAATGTTGTTACTAAAACAGTTGGGTTTATTAGAGATCATTTACCGCTCGAATAAACCCATAAAAGATCAACCACATTGAATGTAGGCACTTGTAATACCGCACATTAAAACCGTTAGGCAATGTAGTAAATTTTCCGTGTAACCTGTCATGTTAGTGTCCGAGATACTACTCTCAGATCAACGCGGCCGAAAATAGAACCCATGAAAGTTTAATTTCGCCTCCTCACCTGTACTTTAAAACTTCATAACATTACCTGACAAATTTAATCATTGCGTTATGGTGTCAAGACGCTCGAGATAAGTCGGATTTCATCATGACTCTCCATGTATACTTGAATTTTAAAAATTATGTTTAAGCAGATGTATTCAAGGAAACAATAAAAGTATATCTCACATTCTCTATCCTCTTTCTCTCTCTCCCTCTCTCTCTTGTTCTCACTTTCACTTTCATTGTCTCTCTCTATCTCTCTCACTCTCTTTCTCTCAACCTTTTTCATTGCTTCCATCATCATTGACTCTGCGTAAATGTCAAAAGTAAGTGGTAACATAAACAGTTAAGTTATAATATACTTTCCGTATAACATAAAATATACGTATTTCGATTAAACGCGCCATTAGGAAACGTTTTAATTTTCGTTCTACTGCAAATTTTGTGTATTATTTTATTTCTTTTAGTATTAAATTTATATTTCATTTAACACATTCGTTGAATATAATAATCCATTAAGCAGGATATCTAGATTCAGTCAAAAATCGAGGACAGGGAAAGATTCCAAATTAATTAAAAGAGGCATATTACAGCGAATTAATCCCAGGAATATTTAATCTCAGGATCTTATTTTGCCTCAGATAAAATTGTAGAATCAGGTCCCTGACAGATAGATAGAATCCTTCATAAGCGCCAAGTCCACAAGGCATCGCGGTTGAACTGGAGTAGTAAACCTTAGCACCTCTTCTGAGAGTCTTGATTGTCCAAATATCGGAATCGGGAGCCAGGGTGTTGAACCTCGGCGGAGTATAGGTCGTGTAGCTCAGTGTTTCAGCTGAATAAACGTAATACGGAAGAGCTGAAGCTGTGTAGTGTGGAAGGGTGGAAGTTTTATCGTTGTGGGTAGGGTGGAAATGGTGTTGTAGTAGCAATGGTAGGTAGAGCAGCTGTAGCAGGGTATTGTTGAACCGTAGTAGAAAGGATAATAGTTAGATCCAATGCTTTTCACTCTGACTTCATTAGCGTTGCAAACGGCGACAGTATTGAGTCTGACTTGCGTTCTTGCTCTATCTTATTGAGATCTCTATGGGCCTGGCGCGCAGCTATGTTCGCAGTACGAGTGAGACGAGCAGCACTCGGTGGCTGATTATAGTACGTATCCATTATTGGAACTTTATCCACTTAGAATCTTGAATAAGACTTAGGCTAATGCTGTAAATAATATCCATAGCCAAGATCATTCAGAGGCACCAACTCCGATCAATTTTGAACACAAGAGGTCTTGATAATCGGCACTTGGTTGCGATGGTGCACCTGCACTAAGGCAGTACTACGGTTCAATACAGTCGGAAAGCTACCACCTCGCAAAATTATCAAGATCATTGGCATGAGCAACTCTACGTCTGATCTGACGACAACTAATAAGCAACAGCTGCAGGCTTCGATAGCGAAAGATCTGTTATTGAATTTGAAGTCGTATTTAAAGTCGTACGGCCTCTGAGCATAGGCGACGGGTATGCTGAGCAGTATGGGCCTGAATCACGCTCTTAGCCGATTCGTGAATGTTGGACACTACCCATGTTTCTGGCGAAATATGGGTAGTGTCCAACATCCATGTTATTAACATCTCTGATTGTCTGTTTGCGAACTCCGTGAACTCTACGGGTTGCATTTACCCTAATGCTGTTTTGCAATTCAGCTCCGTCCTTCTTCCAACTAATGGGGGGTCTGAGGCAGCACCGGACTTGAGCCTTGATGACCGCGTTATTTACGGGTTTGTTATACACTCCCTGTTTCTCAGTCATAAAGTATCGCAGATCTCATGCATCTGACTGCCTCGAGATAATGCAATTCCGCTGATGATGAGGGAGCCTCAGAGATTTCAGGGACATCAATCGATAGCATGCGGGGTTGACATTTTTTTGTGACATGTCAACTAAAACACTAACTTAAGCAGGACCCGGATGTTCAGCACTACCATTAAATACAAATACTTTCTTTTTCTTTAAATCCCAAGTATCTCACTCTATCCGAAGTATCTCACTCTATTTGCAATCTGATGGTTGTAAGAAGCGGAACCATGCAAAGGTTTACCGGATTCATCGAGACAAGAGCCGGTAGACCCGGTCAGCTCCTTAACACATGGGATCCCATGGATATAGGGTAGACTTATGAGAGGACTGAGGGCTACCGAGTTACGATACTCTAATAGAAAACTGCGATCATATACATAAGGATCTTATTTGTTTCAGAAGATTTGATATTTGCAACTGATGATGTTTCAACCGATAAGTTCTTTGGAATACCCTCATTCACATCTTCTGTCGTAGGATCTCTAACTATATAATTGTTTGCCTTTTTGGCTTTTTTTCTTGTGGAGAATCTTGTAAACCTTTAACCTTAGATTTCGGAAGCGGTTAACGCTTCCATAGTTGTCGACTAGATGAAATATCCATATCTCATTACATTGCTTTAGTTTCAACGATTGCCAGATCAAGAAGAGTTCTGCTAGGTCCTCGTCTGTTCTCTTTGTAAAGGAATTGATGAATAAGACTATCCATGATTTTTGCTACGACAAAATTCTCTTTTTTCCCATTGAAACATACAACTGGAGTCTCATCAATCATGTGGTGAGACTACACTAGAGGTCAAGGAATGCAGAGGATGTGAGATGATGTGCTTTATCGACAGGTTCAGGATCTTCCAGTGACACACTATAATGATTAGTCATACAGGAGCATGAAATGGAATCGAAATCTGGAGGCATGAATCAGTCTGACGCATCAGCTAGGTTTGTGGTCATAGCAGCAATAGCAATCGAGATAGGATTGCTACAGTTATCATAAGTTTTAGAAAACGCTACTATAAAGCAGACAGCGTTAAAGCGTTAAAGAGCCTTTGGCTCAAGAAAGAGGTTTCACTATATCATCGGTAATATCTGAAATTTTTTACCTGATTTATATAAGGTATTAAATTGAGTTATATATTAATTAAGAGGATGTAAAATCTTAGCAATTAGTTAAATGTTAAATATCGATACTATTCAAATTTTTTATATTTAAATTAGTATTCTATTTTCTTTATGCCGTTGTGCGCATATTTATGAATGTATTGACGTTCGTTGTTTTCGGAGATGTCAGAATGTACTGTACTAAATGTATTTAATAATTAACGAATATGAGTTCCATGTGTCATAATCTATTATTTATATAGATGGACCTTATTATCGAGGCTGTAATACAATTAAGATGTACAATTCCACTTAAATACAAAGTAGAAATTTTGTTAACTGGCAGTCGTAAAAACGTTGTGACCTTTTAATTTCGTAATAACTTTAGCTTTAATTTAGAGGATGGACATGCAATTTAGCTTTTATTCAACTTTAATTTAGCTTTAATTTAGAGAATGGACATGACCACAAGGCTTGGAATCTTGTCAAATAATTTAAATTGTGTTCAAATATTTCAAGCTTTGAAAAAATATGGAGTCGTGTTTGACTTGTTTGACATGTAGTCAATGTTATTGGCCTAACACTGCGAAAATTTCTTGTAAACAATAATTAGTCGTGTCTACAAATAAAAGTAATAGCATTTTTTATACGTATTATTTTACGCAGAAAAGATTTCAGACTGGCGGTTCTCTATCCGCCATTTATTCATCCTGTTCTATGGCATAAGGAAAACGTGACACGATTGGTATGTCTTATAAATGAGAAATATTACATTTGATAGAAGATTTTGGAATAAGAAGAATAACATATAGGATAGCTATATCGTATATCTATCTATTTGTTGCTATTACCGCAGTGTTGACTTTTTAGCGTTGTTGTTGTTATTGCTTTGTTAACTCTTTATCTTTGACTTCCTGAGGGTAGTTTCCCCTGTTCTTTTCAAAACTGCAGATATCTTTGAAAAGTATTTACACCATATGCTACATATCGCTACGCGTATTAACATACGCGTAGCGATATGTTCTGCAAGACTGCAACAATAATAATCATAGAAAAGTTTATATTGTTTATAAGTTTCCATTCCACAATAGAGAGAATCGAAGATGACCTAGCTGCAATTTGAACCGATAGGCCCTACCTGTCTGGTTCTGATTTTACAGTCATACTGAATAGCATTTTCAAGCGCGTAAAAATTGTATGGTCGACGTCGTTGTCGTTCTCGTAGTTATCATCGTCATCATAATTATAATCATCATCTTACCTTAAATTCCAGTTTGAATTCAACATGTATTAAACAACCAACAAATACACAATAATGTCTATAAAATTTGCTGAGCACACTCTGCATCTTAGATAAACACATTATCGGTACAATTCCACTCTAAAAAGTCTTTAAAAACTAGGACGTGGCGTTTACAAAACGAAAAAATTTGGTAAAGCTAGTGTTAACGTAAGTATCCTCACTGGAAATCATACCAATATCGCCACTGGCTCCAGCCGAATCGAAATATTCTGCAGTTCCGTCACTTTTCAAACACATGCATGTAGATATCCAGTGTTCGCCGGGTCAGTGGTGTTGATCGGTGCTGCACACTAGCAGCAAGGGTCTTCCCACAGGTACACGACGAGTCTATCGGCCGAGAATATTGATGGAAAACAAGTCCCCGACATCTTCTTAACAGCAGTCATATTTGGTTTCTGGAAAATTTTCCGTTACTCTAGTCAAATCATGTTATGAGATCACTACACGTTATCAAATTCAGCGCATACCATCACGCTATAATGTTTTGTTTTGTTGGCATGCAGATTTCCCTGAGGATATGATTAGAATAAGTAACGATCGAGACCCTCTCAACACACTAAAATTTAAAACCGTCCACAAACATTTAAAGTCCCTTAAGTCTTATCCCTTTTGTCTTTTGCTGCGGTTTTGAATTTTTTCCTTTAGCAAAGACGACGAAATTCATATCCTCAGCGTCCTCTCTATGTTACGTGCATGCTGCTTCATTAATTAAGAATATTAGAAGCATACACGTACAGAGGCGAAAGCTTGATGGATAATTTTTACGAGAAGTTTCCTGACTTTCATGATGAAATTTCTGATTTACTAAAAGTAAATGTCACTATGAATACAGGGAGCGGTGAATAAATTCGTCAGTTTCAAAGCTCTGCTGTTTTTTTCTGTCGCGAACCATTCATACGAAAGACAGACATCATGATCATATAATTGGCTAGCTCATCGCCACTTGTTGCAATTAATATATTTGGCAATTCAAACCCCGGAAATTTAACTCCAGCGCTTGGGACAAGAAGTTAACTTCAATATACATGGATGAAATACCTGGGGAAGGTTGCAATGCAGATGAGGATGCCAATGGAAAGAGATTGATGAGGCACTTCGCTCCGCTCATTTTCCATAATTCCATAAACTATGACGCCCATTTCATTCTAAAATTAGTGCAAACCGGTTCCCTCGACCAAAATATAATAATCGAGTAATCGCTACATATTCAGAAAAAATGTCTGTCAAAATCGGAAATCTAAGCATTCCATATTCCTACCAATTGATCCCGGCTCCTTAGATTCGTTGATTGAAAGCCTCAAGATAGATGATGAGTCACAATTTATCCACACTTCTCGTCACTTCTTCGAACCAACTAAAATATCCCTTATTTTGAGGAAGGGAGTTCTTCCCAATGAATACACGAGTTTTAAGGAAAAATTTAATGAAACAAAACTACCTCCCATATAAAATTGTTATAACAAAAATTTTTTTATAACAAGGCGACGGAATTTCAAACTTTACTATTGTAAAGTTTGAAAGATACATAAATATTATATATATATATATATATATATATATAAAATATATATATATATATATATATTATATATATACATATATATATAATATGTTATATATGTATATATATGTAGTATATATATACATGTATATATATATATATAGTATATATATATATATATAGTCTATATATATTATATATATATATATACATATATATATATATATATAATATATATCTATATATAATATATATATATATAATATAGTAGTATACAAACCCAGAAAGCTAGGAAAGTTTTTTCACAGCACATTTCATCCTTGGTCTAGACCAAACCCCAAGGCATAGTTCAAGGTAGGACTCAAGGATACAACCAAGGCAGAAGGGGGTCTCAAGACCAAACAGGTCTCAAGGCTAAAGCCGATGAGGTCTCAAGGTATGACTCAAGGGAGAGGGAGTCAATAGGCCAAGCAGAGTTTAAGGTTAAAGTCGAGGAGGTCTCAAGGCAAGGACGTAAGGTTGAGCCCAACATTACACACACACACACATACACACACATACACACACACACACGGCTCGTACTATGTTCCATTATTTTCAAGCCTCTAGTGTCCATAAGCCAGACTCGTCACACCATCATCCAGTATGTGCCTCTTATCATCGTAAGCTGACAGAGATATTTTATTCATTGCTTGCGTAAACAGTTTATGTTTTTTACTCCTGATTAGAGTCATGCTTGAATACATCTGTGCACTCTCGTTCAATATTCTTGCATACACCATATGTTTCAGTTTACTTTGTACTACACTCTTTGTTATACCTTTCGCTTTACTACACTCCTCACCACTCTCACATAATATGCTGTACATTTTACTTCTCAAACCAATGAAGTCAGTAATTCTCATTGGGGAACTCAGGCTTAAACTTACCCAAGACCTTCTTATTACTGTCATCGTGATACCTTTTATCGGCTATGTCGCTCAAGTCAAATATATCTTTATGCTCACGCATATCCTCCTGCAAATTATTAGTTTTTATTTCATAAATCAAAGAGTCGGTATCAGTATAGAGAAGCTGTGCCTTATCACCATATTTCTTTTTGACGAAAGAGTAGTGAAATTCATACATTAACGTTTTTGAAATATCAAGGATACTGAAGCCGACATATACTGGTTTATTTAATTTCAGTTTTTCCTGAATGACATGCAGTGCAACAAGATGTTCATTGAAAATCTTTCCGCCTATAAACGTTGGTTTTGCAGAAGGCTTTTTAAGTTGTTTGATGTCAGTCACTAGTCTGATATTCTGCCGCTTTCTGACATTTTCCATAGTTTTTCCAAACACCGCGTTGTTTATTAGTTTGAAAAAGTCCTTTTCAAAATCATTCTTGGCAGCTTTACGTTTATCTGTGTTGAAATCTATATATGTTTTTAACCAAGGTTTCTGATTAAACTGGAGAACCCTATGTATTTTGGTTATTTTTAAACCAGCATCTACTGCTTACCGTAGATTCCGTTCGTGTATTACATAATTAGTTTTATTTCTAAGGTTCGGCATCAACTTTTTCACATCTGAACAGTTTGAATTGAATTTCTCTGCTACACTTCTTGAGTATTTTGACAGCATATCATCCTGTATTTTCAATTGCTCAGGGCAATAAGGATAGTCGTTGTGTAGATCGTGCAGCTCTTTCGGATACTCTAAATCTACTTCTAAGATATGACCTTTTTCGAGTTCATTACTATACAGGCTTTCATAGTCTGGTAGAGTATATTCATCTGGATCAGTCCAAGTGAAATTTTCGTATGGCATGGCTTGGGACATCGACCAACCATAAAGATTATTCGAATCGCAGTATGAAACATGCTTATTCTCTGAGCTATTATCCGAATTAGAGCTATACCTGTGTGTTACTATGGACACCCCACCCCGCAGACCCATTTCTATAAATTTGTACATGTCTACGTCTGTGAATAGTCCAAGCTCAATTCCCGCCATTTTTAAACAAGCATCCCAAGCCAAACCAGGTGCAGTAACGCAATGGCAAGGATCTAAACCGTAATAATTTAGGCATGTCTTTCTAAAGTTTTCAAATATATCTGCTAGTAGTGTTACGTCACTTTTCAGATATAAATTTTGATAGGCACCTAGTGTTTTAAGCTTAAACTTGTTTGCACACTTTTCGGAAGAATTCATAATCTTAAGGTGCAATATCTTCTCCGGTTAAATCATTCTTAAAATGCTGCATTTCTAGCTTCAACGGATCGTCGTTGAATATTTCGAAGCTAGTTTTGTGACTGTAGGGATAGACCCCTTTACGTAGCATCCACTCAAGGTTATCTCCAAATTCCTTTTTTGTGTACTCGAAATTTTCAGTCAATGAACCACCAGTTTTCATATTATTGACTAATTTCTCTAGGCTTGTAGACATAAATTGAAAACTATCAATGAAGCTTAGATTATTTCCAATTTTTGAAACCATTTTCTTGGATTTAGCATCCCATTCAGTTCGTTCAGTTCCAACGGAAAAGGTCAGGTACCTTTCCATGTTATTGGTAATAATGTTAATTTTATTTGTAATATTGCTTATATGCTGAATAATATGATGGGAATCATAACCTCTTAAATTGTGGGAAATAACTGGTATTTTATATGAAAGTTTCAGCTGGCGATTGCATGAATTATGAGCACCTCTCGTTACCTACCAGTAATATGATTATGATCCCTCACTTTACCGTCATCTATCTTATAATCTCCATGACAAAGGTAGCAAGCTTTTGCATTTGTATAGTCTTGAATTTCCTGCTCAGACATGATAATGTCACTGTTTTGAAGCACTTCATAAGCTTAAGTATTTCTTGCTCCTCTACAATTAGTGCTTGTAAAAATTTCTCAATACAATCTTGTCCGTTAATTATTTTTACGGCCTTGGAGTATTTATCTTCATCGTGACAGACAACTGTATAGGCAACAGCACTGGCTACATGTTCAGACTGACGTCAGTCCACGGTCTCTGGTAGTCTTTGTCTTTTCACCTTTCATCGTCATCTACTGGTTTCTGTATCGCTTCTATATCAGCATAAATAACAAACGGAACAGAAATTGTTTTTTTAATATGATTAAATTGCACAGTATTATATCCCTGTTTAGGCATAGCGATGGCTTGATCACCATTTACTAGTACGCAATTCTCTCTATGCTGGTTCAGAATACTTTCACTAGAGAAATGTTGTAGACAAGTTCTGCAAAAGTATTTTTTATTGTTGTCTTTATTTATTCTCAGCATCATTTTATCAAAGCATTTTATCCACACATAACGCTGCTTATCGTTGCTTTCAGTGTACAGTAAATCAGCCTGTCTTTCAAAACTCTTGTCTGAAGTACCGATAACAGTAAAATCTTCTTCAGTATGACCGTAGATGTTAATGGAAACTTTATATTTCACTTCAATCTTGGGAATATCCCGTAGAGATACTGGAACTTTAATATCACTAAGTTCTTCACAAACATTTTTCAGATCCTGCTAGCACTTTCCAAGTGATGTTTTTCAGGATTCGGGTCAAGAACTCTCCCTAGACAATAAGTGAAACACTTGTCATCGTCATTCTTCATATTTATCGTTGCCTTTTTGTTTCGGATCCAATCTGGAAGTGGGACATAAGTTCTAGCAGCTAAAGGTTGGTATACCCAGACTGCCAGAAAATGTCGCCCAACATCTGCAACCGTCCACCCTGATCCGTTATTCGTGAATCTATCAATTCGACTTGTCATGTCAGCACGCTGACTGCTCATAGCTCTTCTAATTTAATCTTTATTATTTATTGTGTAGGCTTTAGGATGTACATAAGCATTAATATGCCTGCATTCACCTTCACCGCTGTCTTTACTGAAATTTATGTCCATCCCAATCACAATCTCAACAGAATTATGCTTCCTTACATTTTGTTCTATCAATGCTTCAACTCGTCTTTCCAGCTTATTGAATTGTACTATAGAGTCATCATTTTGTAATGCCAAATCATATATCTTGTTCTAGCTCGGTTTCTGTACTATTTAACTTATAACCAAATTTTAATAATTTTCTGCAGGCAGCGCGATCCTTCAAAACGATTCTATTTGTATTGGGATTTCGTACTCTTGTTTGTACAAAATTTCCATCTAAAACTAATTGATTAGTTTCCACATTCAACACATGACCGTTTTTCCTCAACCACTTTGACTGAAGACCATCAAAGGCAATCCTTCGACCGTTCGGATTCAGAACACGTTGTTTACTTAGATTTTGCATATCGCGAGATCTGTGTACCATTTTATTAGATGAAGAGATTTATTTAAGTGGAAATCAAACACCACGGAAAGCCCTAGACTAGGAAATACCCAGACAACTCAAGGCTAAAACCAGAAAGGCCTCAAGGTAAGACCTGTTCTACTGCAGCTTCTTCGGCAGCAAGTTTTTTGTGCTTTTTAGTATTAAAATGGGCACATTTGTTATTGTTAGTCGTCGTTATATTGCTGATGTCACATGTCCACAATTTAAACGTATACTTATACTTAATCTCCCCTTCTGGTACACCGATTTGTTTTTGATGTAATAGTGACGTTTTATGGTTAAGTTTATTTCCAATGGATACCGTTCTGTTGCAATAATGACAAGTCCAAAGGTGTGAGTGATCCCTTTCATTGTCGTAGCTTGTATCTTTATCGCATGCGTGACAACTGCCATTGTCGAGTTCCGGTTTGAAAATCTCAAGCAGTTTATCAGCAAGCCTTTCCATGTAATGCTTGCATATATTTGGTTTATAAAATTTAATCAAGTCAACTCGATTTATGAATACGCTGTTACTCATTGTTATTTTATAAGATACATATTTTTATTAAAGTTGAAGTCAGTATTCTACTTTCTCTTTCGTAAGCCAAGCCCTAGACTATGGAAAACCCCAGTTTTGATTCACTTGTCACGTGACTTTGATAATGATTAACACGCCGCAGTGAAGAAGCCCACAGTTTCGCTTCGTCTCCATAGTAAATATACTATTAAAACCTTCAATGAACATAAATTTTTATTGCTTGTGTATTTTATTAACGTTACACTTTAAAAAATTAGCTTTACATAATAAAAATGGTAGATGGTACATCGCTTTCGAGTAAAGTGAAGGCGCTTTTAACTAGAAAACTTGAAGAGAGGCGGAGAATTGTTTATAAATTAAAACGAAAGCGAAAAAATACCAAAATTTTGTACTACGTGTGCACTTTGTCTTCTGTTACAATTTCAACTGTGGTACAGGTTTGTCGACAATAGTAGGTTTTCCCGGTATGGTTATTACCATACTTTCAATTACGAGTGTATTACTGGCATCAATCAGTCTCAAGTTCAAATTGCAGGATAAAAGTAATAAATTAAATCCAGAAATTGAAAAACTAAATAAACTTAGCGAAAGATTTGACTTTGTGATCAGTTGTAATGGAAATCTTACCGAGGCAGCCTATAATCAGATTATTTCTGAATTCGCATAAAATTTGTTAATACATTTATTAACGAATTTAAATATCGCAATGAACGGTTGCGCTTGCATCTCAAACTTAACTAGCATTGAATCTGAAACGTAGTGAAATCCTAAATCAACAAACGTTAATTTTTTTCGTAGTATTAATTTCAATTCTAAATTCTTTCGATCTGGGTCTAGATCTCTTACAAGTTTTAAAATGAATCGCCTAATTTTCATTAAAGGTGTACCCTCTTGAGGTGTTGCTATTAATTTTGCACGAACTAGATTTATTTCCAAATTCATAAACATATTTCTCGGTAGTTCTTCAATTATTGTTAAAAGTAAACATTTCAGATCAGTCGTAAAAACAAAGAATTCCTTCCACGTCAGAATTAATTTCTTCATCATTAAATAATTTAAGATATTCTAAGGTAATATTTTGTAAATGATTATATTTCCTAAGAAATATTTTGTTGTATTTATTTTGTAGGCCTTGTTCTTCAGAATATTTTGTCATAATGGATAATACATGAAAACAAATTGCCATTAATATCTTCAAATCAACATTATCTTTCATGCTGGCAATCTGATGATGCTCTTTGTTTACCACATCATATTTTTCACATGGGAAACCGACATTAAAAATT
Source organism: Enchytraeus crypticus (assembly GCA_905160935.1). Lineage (NCBI taxonomy): Eukaryota > Metazoa > Annelida > Clitellata > Enchytraeida > Enchytraeidae > Enchytraeus > Enchytraeus crypticus. The sequence continues at coordinate 151,306 of CAJHZI010000454.1, read as the reverse complement.
AAATTATGCTTCACTTATCTAAATCTCCGTTCATTGAACCACCATTCACACTGAGTTTCGTATCAATATTGTTTTGTAGAGCAAAGTCATTTAATATGTCCATGCTCAAATGTTCACAAAATTTGTTAATATAACGATCGCATTACCCCTTTGTGATGACATACGCATCGGTTTCTGGAGGATGTTTAACATTTAAAATTCTATTGTTGCTCATATTAATGTCTCCAGTGATTTCTCCTCCAGTTTTATCAACTTTTATACTGTCGAGCTTTTCAACATGATTGACAATAGGCCTGAAAACTGAGTCTACATGCTTCATCAAATCACCAGTACTTGAATGTGATTTACTACCGCCGGTTTTCGATATAGTACTCATTTTATATAATAAAATTTAAATGTTATATAAAAATGCCAAAGTATACAAGCTATGGTGTAACGTTGACTAAAGGTCAGGTATAAAGAAAGGAGGGCGTGCGATCGTGATAGAGAGGTATATACGAATATCAAAAAAGAATTTATCGGGTAATGTGCAACCTAATGTGTATCTTCCTCTAACCCAAACTCAAATTAATAAAATAAAAAAGGCTACGTCTGGAATAGTGTTATGTCTAAGTAGGACACAATTAAAGTACATGAAAAAGAATGGAGGATTCCTGCCGTTGTCGGCAGCAGCCATTCCTGCCATCGTGAGAGCAATAGGTGGATTGGCAGGTGAAATTAGCTCGGCAGTAAATTCGACTAGACAGACAAATGAATTGAAGAGACATAATCAAGAATTGGAAAACATAACCAAACAACAACTCGGCGCAGGCTTAATCAGAGACGCAATAGCTCCAATCTCCGTTGTAGGTAAAACACTATCGAATGCATTAAATAAATTTGGACTCGTTGGATGTGTCAAGAATTTGAAAGGAGCTCAGTGGGGTAATGAATTATATCTACGGAGAACAGGATCAGGAATATTTTTTAGAAAGACAGGAGGAGGCATAGAGGCAGGCTTCCCCCAATTTCTAAAATCGTTCAAAACCATTAAACCGCTAAGTAATTTTGATATAATAGAAAAATGCAAAAGAATTGAAAATTAAACGTTTTTAAGGTGTATCCATGCGTGATGAATTAAAAGGATCAATTAATAATAACGAATGTCTAATTCTTAATATTGACGACAGCTCCGGAGACGAAACACATTGGACATGCGTCTACAGCAAAGATGGTAAATGTTTATATTTTGACAGCTACGGTTTCGTGACTCCTTTAGAAGTTCAGCGTTATTGTAAAGGAAAAGAAAATTATTACAACACATTCAAAATTCAAGCACCGAACATCTGCGGTCATTACTGCATTTACGTGCTTTATAAACTTAATAATGGATCTAAATTTACCGATATATTAAATGAATTATACGAGAGAAACCATTTAAATTAATAACTAATACATAAAAATGGTAGACTCGGATATTGATTATTCAAAAAAGTATCAGGAAATTATTGGTACGAGCTACGAAAAGAAACATCACGACATATTTCCTACACATATAAGAATGATAATAGCAGGCACTAGTGGATGTGGTAAAACTAAGTTAATGATGGATTTTATAATGGGCAAATTCGTGTATTACAACAATATAATGGTATACACAACGACGCCATATCAAGGTGCATACGAATATCTTAGACTTTGTAATGATGAATCAAAAAAGAAATTTAAAACAAATAATGATATTGTTACTTTTCACAATCCTGACGAGGAAATTGCTCACCCATCTCAACTCGATAGAAATAAGACTCACGTTGTAATTTTGATTACGTTATGAATGAAGATCAGAAAGTCATGACTGATTATTTTTGTCATGGTAGACATAATAATATAAATGAATTCTACCTATGTCAGAGCGTCTATCAACTGCAGAAGCATGGCATACGAGCAAAATGCAAATATTTTTATATTGTTTCATCAAGATGAGAAGACGCTGAAATATTTCTATGATACACACGTAAGCGGTGATATGACGTTTCAAGAGTTTAAAAATATGTAAGGAAGCGTGGACAAGAAAGCATGGATATATTGTAATAAATCTGTGGGAAGATTCTGAATGTGGTCGCTATATTTTAAATTATAATGTAATTTACATACCTGAACAGTACCTAAAAATACCTAAAATACATAATAATACCTAAAAATACATAATAATACATAATAATACATAATAATACATAATAATACATAATAATACATAATAAAACATAATAATACATAATAATACATAATAATACATAAAAATGCATAATAAACAATTTTATGTGTCAAATAAAATGATGAAGGAGTTTGATATTAGCCGGTTTACAAAAAGCCAAGAACGAAGCCAAACAAATGCTTCGGAATGACATACTTGACAATCATCGGGTATATGAGAGCCAAGCAAAATTATTCAAACCGTTCATTGATACTACAAGAGAGACTGTTAAAACTCTAGAACAAAAGATTGTCGACGATAGACAAAACTTGAGTGATCTTTTAGTTCCCTTTACTAATGAATTGATGCATGCAACTAATCAGAGAGAGTCTATACAGGCATGCCATTTTATGATTCGCCAATTCCTGAACGAGAATCCACACCAAAGAAAGATCCTTTAATTATTAATTTAGACAAGAATCTCAATGAAAGTGATCGAGAGAATCTAGATCTACTCTACCTGAAGCTTCCAAGCAAAGTATATGAAAACAATGAAATAGAAGCAACATTGAAGGAGATCAAACACATAATAGACGAATAGGGCAGTTCTTGGGAAATAATAGTAAAAAGAGTGCGGCTGAGAAAATTATATGCGAGTCTCAACAGAAAACACTGAAAAAGTACAAGAGCATATTGACTAAGGTAAAAGCAGGAAGCGAGCTCGTCGGCGAAGGATTAAAGAAGAAAAAGAGAAAGCTTGTAATGCCTGTCGGTAAACAAAAGCGTGGTAGAGGTAGGCCTAAAACAGACCAGGTTATAATTTATGAAAGTCCAGATCAATTGGTTCGTTTACTGGATGAAACTATTGCAGCTCTACAAGCTGGAAACACTGGAGTGTATAATACCGCAGTTAGTATTTTGGATGAGCTATTAAACAATAGAGCAATCACCAAGGGGGAATATGATGATGTATATATATAAACAATTTTAAAGTTATATAAAAATGGCGAAATTAACTCTGTCGAGCACATCAACAGATTTCACTACATATCTATATCCTCCAATAAGATTGGATCCTGACAGAAAGTATGAAGTAGCATTTATATCTCTGCAGACGTACAATTCAATACCAAACATCACGGAGACCAACAATAAATTTAAATATTCCACCGATGATGGAAATACTTGGAAAATCATCACGCTTTCAAAGAGCTGCTTACGAATTAAGAGATATTAACGCAGCGATTCAAATGGTAATGCAGGCAAACGGCGACTACGATTCAATTAATGAGAAATATTATATAAACATAAGTCATTTAATTTTCTGAGCAATTTTGACTATATCACACGAAAAGTACATGATGGATTTCGGATTGGAAAATTCAATAGGGCCTACTCTCGGCTTCACCAATGAAAAACTGACACAAGGAATTCATCAATCTCCAAATATTATAGATATAGAAAAAGTCAATTCGATACAAGTCGATTGCGATGTTGCTACTGGTAGCTATCTTAATGGAAAGAAATCTAATGTGATTCATAGGTTCACCCAAAGAGTAAATCCAGGCTATAAGATAATAGAGAACCCTACTCCTGAATTAATATTTTTACCAATAGTTAAAAAACAAGAAATTGATAGCATAAAACTGCGTCTGAACGATCAAGACAACAAACTTGTCGATCTGATGGGTGAAAGACTTACTATTGTACTACTATTTCGAGAAAAATCTAATTAAAAATTATACTGTTCTTTGTAAAAATGATTATCAAAGAGAAATGCAAAGCATACAGTTCAAAACAAACTCTGGTACATGGACGGGGATTTGTCGATTCACTGAAAGGTTTCGGTTCGTACGTCTATCAGAATAAAGATTTAATTGCAAAGCCAAGCTAGGAGCAGTAGATGATATTGCGGCATTCGGAATGACCGAGGGTAGTAAAGCACTCATTAGAAAGATGGCAAACGAAAAAAGAAAAAATAGTCGCCTAACTCCAGAATCGGAACAGATATTAGAACAACTAAAAAGGGGCAGCGGATTAAAACGATTTTAGTTTAAATTATTATTACATATATATAAAATGGAAACTGAAGTGCCAAACGAAATTTTCACACAACCATCGTCAATAATTGTTGACAATAGTGTAGAAAGTTTTCAATACTCTTCTTTTATTCCACAGACTAAGGCTGGTTTTAATGATAACTCTAATGTTATTGAAATTGATATACCTGCAAGTGATTCGTATTAGAACATACATAAGAGCTCTCTTAAAATTAAGGGAAGAATACTGAGAAATGATAATAACAATGCCGCCTTTGATGCAACAGCTCAAATAGCTTTCATTAATAATGCTATTCCATACCTCTTTTCTATTATTGAGTACGATCTAGGGTCTAAACCAATTGAATCATTACACTTTCCTGGACAGACTACGTCAATGTTGGGTTATTTGTCTTATCCTGATGATTTCAATAGGAGTGCGGGATTGAATCAATGTTGGAGAAAAGACACAAATGTCGGCGCAGTATCCTCCAGATATAGAAAATCTCCAGCAGTTGCAGCTAGCGCAGCCATTTTTGCCAATCATTTTACAACGCTAGAAAATCCAGATTACAACGAAGGATTTGCGATTCGTCGACAACTTCTAATGAGCAACGATGCACCAGTCCAATTTTCATTCAACATTCCATTTTCACATCTATTTGCATTTTCTGATTATAACAAAGTACTTTACAATTTACGGCGTACGTTGAGGTTCACTAGAACACCTGACACATCAGCAATTCATAAAGCGAATAATGTTTTTGAAGGTAAAGTTTCACTAACGGATATTGAGGATTTTCACAGCTGTTAGCCGCGCGCACTTTTATTCACCTACCGGCTTTGGCATCCATATTGGATTACGTATGTTGATTTTTAGCATTATGTATATATAGATATATATGCATATAAAAATAAATTTTCTATATATGTACGTATATTGCAATTTGTAAAAATGCACACGATTTATTAGTTTTATATATATTCAGTAGGTCTTGATCGAGGACTTACTTGTAACACTAGTCCAGTCGTAATTTAATGCTTCAATATACAAAGACCGTAAAGGATTCAAATACAAACCGTAAGTCTTAAACTATAGGCTAGTGCAAAAGGTCAAAATTTTAAATAATTTTTGTTTACAGATCTATGTGTATTCTAATAACTTTTCCATGTTTTGAGAAATTTGACCTTAATTTGCATTACGTAAATGGCAGAAATGGCAGCAGTTTTGCAATTACTAATATCGTCAAACCATTAAAGCTTGCCACCAATAGGCCTATCTTATATTTCGACAACTAATTAAATGCATAGACTAAGTACACAACAAAACAGAAACACATCGTGCGGACAGATTTTTGTTCCATTTTCATGAATTCCACTCATGGAGTCCAAATTTCTGCCATTTCTGCCATTTCTGTCAATTAGCCTGCACTATTTGGCAGAAATGATAGAAATGCTGAAATTATGTGTAACAAAGCTTTCAAGAACCATCATATCCATTACCAGTTCATTAATCTGTAAGAAAGAGCCAATGTCCATATGCCAGACACAATTTTATACTAAATTAAGATGAAAAACTACTTAAAGTTACATATATAGCCGTGTATCAGCATATAGAGTGTCGTATATCAAAATGGCGGCTTGTAATGTAAACAAAAAGTGACGTGTTCATGAAACCTCTCTATTAGGTGGATGGTACCAAGAATAAAACCGTCAGTTGAAATGATAACTCCACTGCGAGACTCTGTTGTAAGTAAAAGGAAAATTCCAATAAGTTTTAGCAGAAGAACTGACAAACATACTACAGTTATACGAAATGCGCAGGAATTTGAATGGATGATCAATAGAGACGCTGGAATGAAAAAGCCTAGATGGATAATTGTTGGATTTCAAACTGACAAATCAAGAACACAGGAACAAAATCCGGCTGTGTTTGATCACCTTAACTTGACGAGTGCTTTCGTTGAATTGAATGATCAGAGATATCCTGAAGATGAACCGAGAATAAACTTTGCTACAAATGACTATGTAGATTTCTGCGCTATGGCAGATGAATTTAAGAAAGAGCACCTTGGTTTTAATCATTTAATTGGAGGTACACAGATCGATATGATGAATTTCAAAAAGCTATTTCCACTTGTAGTCTTTGATGTACGACATCAGAGTGAAAAAGTCAAATCTGATATTATGAATATGAAACTTAATTTTAAATTTAGTCAAAATGTTCCAGAACATACTCATATGTATGTTACGATACATTCCGATAGAGTGATATACCTAACATCCGATGGTCAGACTCCAATTATTATAGATTAATAAGTTTTCTAAAATGAAATTACGCCATAAAATTTTATAATGTAATTTAAAATGTACTGTTTGAAATGTAAAAGGAAAACTTTTTCCATACAGACGCAAGTGAGGTTAACTGCTAATAATAGAAAATTGCAAATTTCTTTTTGTGTAGTGTGTGGAAGTAAAAAGTCAAGATTTATCTCAGGTCAGGGTGTATTTAATAATGTGCTATCCGCCGTTGGAAACACAGTTGGAGAACTACATTTACCTACCAGACGTGGAGACTATGTACCCTACGGATCATTTAATAATCTAAATAAGTATTCTTATTGCGGACCAGGCACAAAGTACGAACAGAGAATTCGCGAAGGCTATCAGGGTATAAATGAGTTGGACGTAATGTGCAAATTGCACGATCAGTTTTATACCGCAAACACCGATACTGCCAGCAGAAATATAAGCAAGGAAGCTTTGGCCCATGGAGCATACGACATCTTTAATGATTCAAGCTTAAATAGTGAGCAAAGAAATATGGCTCAATTAGTTTACCTCTTCATGAAATATAAGGCAAAGTTTGGTCTTGGAGAGTCAAAAAACGTATAGAGGGGTCCAGCGAAGAAAAAGGCTTGAAGCGAAACGTTGGACCCTTTGAAGATCTAGCTAAGAAATTACACAAACCGATTCGTAGAAAACTTACAAGACGTCAAGTAAATGTGTTTGAAGTTGATGAGATATGGGGAGCAGATTTAATCGAAATGCAGGAATGGAGTAGAGTTAATAAAGGCTACAGATGCATGCTTAACGTCATTGATGTATTTTTCAAGTATGCATGGAGCATTCCGCTGAAAGACAAGAGAGGTGAAACAACAACAGAGGCATTAAAACTAATAGTTTCATCATCTGGAAGACAACCTAGACATTTATGGGTTGATCAAGGCAAAGAATTTTACAACAAGAACATGGATGATTGGTTAAAAAAAAGTAATATTAATAGATACTCTACATTTGGAGAACATAAATCAGCAGTTGTGGAAAGGTTTAATAGAAGCATCAAAGTAAAAATTTGGAAAAGATTTACAGCTGAAAATACGAGAATTGATATGATTGACAGACTTGTTTCTAAATATAACAATAGTTATCATTCAACGATTGGTTTGACTCCTACAAAAGCCAGTATGGTCAAATGCTATAAACTTTCAGTAGAGAATACACTAAATAAGACAAATAAAATTGTTAATAAAAAACCCAAATTCAAGATTGGTAATAGAGTTCGAATTAGTCGGATTAAAGGTGTGTTTGAAAAAGCTTTCCTACCCAATTGGTCTGAGGAGGTGTACGTTGTAGCAAAAGTAAAGTGTACATCGCCTATGACGTATATATTGAAGGATCAATCTGGTGAGGTATTAGAGAGAGGTTTCTACACAGAGGAACTTCAGAAAACTAATCAAGAATTTTATAGAATTGAAAAGATTTTACAAAGGAAAAAGATTAAAGGTGTGGAACACGCCTTGGTTAAATGGGTGGGTTACAGTAAGAAATTTAATGAATGGATTCCCGTAGAACATTTGGAAAGTGTTTAAAGAAAGAGTTTTTAAAAAATGTCGATCTCTATAAATATTAATTTTTATTTAAATGAATTTTCTTACATATATAAAATGACAGCTACAAACTCAAACTCGCAAATATTCAAATTTCAAAATCCCAAAATTGGAGATAAATATATTGTAAAGGGATTGAAACCCATAAATACAAAATTTGGTAAATCATATATACTATACGTTGTAAAAAAATGAGGACGATACCCCTCTACAAATATGGTCTACTAAAAAGATTAATGAATATATTGCAGAGAAAGAGTAGGAAAAGAACCCTGAAAGATTTGAGTTTACAGTAAGAGAAATCAATTATGGAAAACATAAAGGAATGTTGTGTTGTATGCAGAGATTGATGGTTACAATACAGATAGCGATGATGCTGGAGTTATCTGGTTGTAAAGGAATTACTTCCAAACCAAATGTGGTTTGAAAATATTAATGCATGTGTGCAGTGAAAATTATCTTAGACAAAATTAGCTGTGGAATAAATATTTTAAAGAAACGCAAAAAAAATTTTTTACAAATTTATTTTCCTGTATATATAAAATGACAACTACAAACTCAAACTCGGAATAATCAAGTTCCAAAATCTCAAGATTGGAGATAAATATATTGTAAAGGGATTGAAACCCATAAATATAAAGTTTGGAAATCATATATACTGTATGTTACAAAAATGCGAGTGATACCCCTATAAAAATATGGTCCACGAAAAAGATTAATGAAAATATTAAAGAGAACAGGATTTATAGCGTTGCGGAAAGCGAGCCCGGTGAGTTGCAGGACACTGAATTGGAAGAGTTGAATGAACAAATTACTGGTGAACAGTTGAACCTCGACAATGAGATCACTGACGTGTTAGGTGACGGTCGCGTTGTGGTTCAGAAACACTATGTGGACGCTGTTAGTGTTCTGACATAACCAGAAACATGGAAAACACTTCCACCAGTCTACATATATATATTTAAATTATTAATAATAAAATAAGAAATAAATTATATAAATTAATTATTAATTAAAGAGAACAAGTTGGAAGAGAAGCCTGAAAGATTTGAGTTTACAGTAAGAGAAATCACTTCTGAAAAATTTGAAGGAAAGTTGTATGCAGAGATTGATGGTTACAATACAGAGCGCGATGATGCTGGAGTTGTCTGGTTATAAAGGGAATATGGAAAAATATTTGCAAACCAAATGGGGTTTGCAAATAAGGGAACATAGTACGAGCCGTGTGTGTGTGTGTGTGTGTGTGTGTGTATGTGTGTGTGTGTGTGATGTTGGGCTCAACCTTACGTCCTTGCCTTGAGACCTCCTCGACTTTAACCTTAAACTCTGCTAGGCCTATTGACTCCCTCTCCCTTGAGTCATACCTTGAGACCTCATCGGCTTTAGCCTTGAGACCTTCTTGGTCTTGAGACCCCCTCTGCCTTGATTGTAGCCTTGAGTCCTACCTTGTACTATGCCTTGGGGTTTAGTCTAGACAAGGATAAAATGTGCTGTGAAAAACTTTCCTAGCTTTCTGGGTTTGTATACTACTTAATGTATATATATATATATATATATATATATATATATATATATATATATATATATATATATATATATATGTTCAGCAGCCTTGGTGGATGCCTTTCGTAAGATTGAGAGCGATTCCTTGGTTTTTTGTACTGGTCATATTTATTGCATCTTCCGTTTTACAAGTACATGTTCTCACAGGCAAAAGTCACAATCTTAGCTCGTTGATTAAGAAAATGATGGATGATTTAAGCTCAGGTGTTCTTACTGAGCCGGTCATGGATGGAATTGAAAGAGCTCATCGTCCTCGTGACTCTCGTGCCTAGGCGGTAGGGACCAAAATGGAAGATGGATGTGATTCGGCAGCTGTACGTATATCCTCTGTTAAGATGAAAGCCAAGCGGATTGCAGTTTAAACACCTGCAATATGCTTCCCGGACTCACTGGAGACTCCGTTCCTTCAAGTCTCAGAGCGGGATGTTGTCAAAGCTGCACGTAGCTTTAATGCAGGCTCAGCCGGAGGTCCTGATAGTCTTCACCCTCAATGTCTGCTGGAGCTTATGACATGTAGAGAGTCGGCCGCAGCTTTTCTGCTCGCTTTAACTTCCTTTGTGAATCGGTTGCTTAGAGGATTTGCCCCCCTGAGGTCCATCAGATGCTGTTTTGTGGTAAACTTTTTGCACTAGGTAAGAAATTCTTCGGCATTTGCCCCGTTGCAGTGGGTTATTCTTGGCGTCGTTTGACTGCTAAATGCGCAAACCGTTATGCATCGTCAGCTCTCAGCGAATACTTGAGCCTTATCTAACTTGGCGCTGGTATTCCAGGTGGCTGTGAGGCAGCAGTTCACGCTACTCGTCGTTTCGCCGAGTCAATGCGGCTGATCACTTCATGGTAAAGTTAGACTTCTCTAACACTTTTAATTGCTTGAGAAGAACACGAATTCTCTGCTAAGTATTGCACAAAATACCAGAGATCTATAGATTCTGCCATTTAGCATACTTAATCCCCTCATTGTTGAAGTTCGGAGAATGGTGCGTTGACAAACAAGCAGGAATCCAACAATGGGATCACACTAGTCTTGTGCTGTTTTGCGTAACTATTCATTCCTATCCTTACAGTGGCCACACGCGGTCAGTTTTGCTATCAAATTCGTCTGTTCAGATAAATTGATCGTGTGCGGGCTCGTCAGATTTGAAAACTAACGAGAGAACTGATGGCCTAGTTTCTCTACACACGGTCAAATATAACTGATCAAACTTATCTGAACAGATTTCTGTTCAGATAAGTTTGATCGTGTGTGGGAAAAAACTGATGGGAAAACTGACGAGTGTCAGATTTCATAACTGATGGGTAAAATATCAAATTTATCTAAACAGATATCTGTTGAGATAAACACTATCGTGTGTCAATGCTTAGGTTGTATAAATGCTTAGCTTAAGGTCGACGGCAACCATCAAGCATACACAATACCATGCTCCAAAGGACCGTCCAACCAAAACAGCAGTCTGACTGGCTGAGTCATGGTCCAAATGATGATCTAAGTGATCTAAATAATTGCTCCAAATAGACCTGGGAGTCTCAAACCCAGAGCCCGACTCCAAGTGATTTCACTCCGATCAGGGTAAAGCCACTGGCATATGTAGTCATGACCAATCACCTTGTCAGATGTCACTTTTGTGGATTTAACGTCAATGTCAGAAGCCCGATGGACTTCTCTTCATGATGTCAGGTGCACCGCTGAACCGTTGTACCCCTGAAACCCGACCATCGTCGTGGTTTATCCATAGGACCGAACAATCAAAACAGCAGTCTGACTTGACAAAGTGATGATCCGAAGGTGCGAATCTTGCTTCATGCAGTCCTGGGAGTCCCTCGACCATAGCCAACCAAGTGACCATCCAAGTGATTTCCCCCAGATCACGGTCAAGATAGAAGTGGGTCTGTTTTACCACTATGACAAAGTGTATCTCTACTTGGTTGACTCAGATAGCTTATCTTTACTGGGACCTAATTAACCTATTTGTCAAACAATATTTTAACATTTTATTTACTTTACAAATTAAATTAAAACTAAATTTCTACAAATGTCAACACTTTTTAGGACTAGATACTTACAAAATGTTACTTATTACCTTAAATTACAGAAATATCATCAATATACTAGCGTATTCACATTTAACATTTATTTCTTAGAAATAAATTTTATTATTTGCGTATCCCAATTATAAGCATCCCCTGTCAACTAAAGTACTTTTGCCCTTAAATCGTACTGGTTCCACTTCAGAAAGTGATTACTATCATTATCTATTCGCCAGATGTCGAATATATAATTCCACGCGGTTTCTAATGGCGAACAGTTTAAGTGAGAAGGTAACTTTTCTGATTTTTAGTTATGCATAGTTTCTACTCTATAAAATGTTTAAATGTATCATTCTTAATCATTTCTAAAGGGGTTGAAAAATGACCTAAAACTCAGATGGGTACCATATGTCATGTACACCTTGCGCTAGCCAGTCCAACGCTCATGAATCAGACATTCAATGCATCAGTATCGTTGAAAATCGGTTGGATTTGTATATCTGAGCCTCCCATTTTAAATCAAGTTGTTCTTAAATACTATAATAATTATCAAACAAATGAAACGATTGTGCAAAATATATTCAGTGTGTTCCAGAATAAATGCAACTACGTTGAAGGCTAGTAGCTAACAATTACTATTATCCGAGCTTTTTATATACTCAAATTAAAGATAATCATCGGTGCTATGAATCTGTAAAATACGAAGAGATATTGTCACAAATGTTATAAAAATATTATCAATAATAAGACTTCTAAATTTTTTAGTAACCCCGTATAGTAAGCTATATGAAAGACGAAATGATATGAATAATTATTTCTCAAGTTCAAATTGATGCAGCTGCGGCGAATTGTTTTGCAATTTGGTTGCTAACGCTTGGTAATTAACTTTACAAATTGAGCAAAATTAAATAGGATGTTGAACATTTTAATTTAATTTAGGGTCCGGGAACGTATGACATTGAAATATCAAACGAAGATGTCGGCTTCGGAGGCGTCTTCATTGATGTAAGTATCAGTACTTTGAACTACTGTGATTTATCCATTGTTATTTTATTAGAGTAATCCACAGGTAAAACATGTATTTCCACTGTTATGGTATTTTTTATTAAATTTTTATCAAATTATTTAGGTCCATTGTTTTGCAATTTATTCATTTTAGGCTTATGTCTTATTTTCTTTACAATAGGTCAACGGTTTTCGTCTCAAGATACTTGCTTAGAGAAGATAGCTAGGCCTACTTTTGAATTTAATTGCTTCAACATTATCGTAGAAATATTCATAAAGAGTTTTTCTTACGAAATCTCCCTAGAAAATTAAAGTGATTCAGTACCCTGAGGTAACCTTTATGTACAATACTACATTCGAAATATTAATCTTAGAGGAATATTATAATGGTTCTTTCAAATTTATTGGAATTAGCATCTATTTCCGTAGAGAAAGGTCAATTTCAGAAGTGGCATTGCTATAATTCAGTGAATTGGTACTGCCGGTTGTAAGTAGTTGTTAATCACAGTCCAGCTATTGGAATCCTCCCCCCTCCCCCAATTACACAACCCCTACTCTTCAATAGCGAATATAACTATAGACGAGAACTTTTGATTTTTAGAACCGGGGCAAAAAATCCAAAAATTTTAAATATAATTTGTGTGCTCGACGTAGGCATCAGAGCATACGAACTTCTAAAAAGTGAATAAAATCAATGACAACCATTAAGAAGCCATTAAGTTCTAATGTGTACTGATCACCGCTAACGAGTCTGAACGCATCCTAATTATCTTCTTATTTTAATTTTTAAACCAATAGCTGTAATAACTTAATGTTTTAAATACTTTATAATTCTTAGTCGTTTTATAATCATCATCAATAAATTTTTTGTATACATTCAATTGTTTGCTCGACTTAGGCATTTGAGCATACATGAGTACGCCTTTATTCCATTTTCAACCAATTTTGCAGCAAAATCACTTCTGAGAACGTCGTTGCGGCCAACAAACTCAGCAATTATTGAAATCGGTGTTCAGCAAAATCATTGTAAAAATGATTTTAACTCTAAATCTTTCTACAGAACACGATTTCACTAACAAAATAATTCCTTTTTAATTTTGAAAAATCATTTAAAATCTAAACTCATTGATAAAATGATTAGTCATTCAACCAATCACAAAATCATCAGACATGAACTACTAAATGAAAATCATGAGATCTCTGTAGTAAACAATCATTCAAAAAACGATACCAATCATACAAGGTTCACTTAGCAAACTTAATACTTAGCAGTAATATAATTAACTGCATGCACCCGTGTTCTTAAATGCGCACATCTAAAAAATTTACAATTTAACTAACCAGGATTTGAATCCAAACCTCTCAATCCTAAAGCGAAAGTTGTACCGTATCAATGCACAGTACGAATAGAAAGAAATTTATAAATTGATATTTCTTATGTAGGAAAAACTTGTTTTAATTAGAAATTCTAAATATGGCGATTAGATGAATTTTATTCTCTTAGAAAAAATAAATGACATAGAATTCTCTCATTTATTTATTTATTTATTTTATTTATTCATTTATCACACGCATTCCACAAGAGCTACATGACAAATGTTCTACAATAGAAGAAAAAGCGTATGAACGGAAATAACGGCCTTGGTTAGGCACTTACATATTCCGAGAGGATAAATCGTTGAAACCAAATTATATACGCATTAAAACATATATCAGATAAATTAAGCAATTTACGCTTATTTCATTTAGTCCCATAAACAGTTGAGAGACAAATAAAGTTTAAAAATTTCTGTGAATTATGTGTGAAGTTGTGCAATCAAAAGGTTCTTGAATAGCCCTATCAAATATCACTTGAATTTACGTAAATGATTTGGAGTAATACAAAAACAGCAGAATAACGCATTCTGCTAAGAAATTGAACTAGAACAATAAGAGGTTAAAATATAATGTCAAAGCGCGTAGCAGTTTCTCGTAAATTTGCTAAGATCAGTTTCGTTAAGCCTTTTCTTAAACGAATCTACAGAGGGAGCATTTACTGTGCTAGACAGTAGTTGGTTCCATATGCTTATACATGTATTTTTAAAGTGAGTTTAAGAGTCTGAGCGTTACGCTCAGCGTTACATCTAAAGGGTTTAGCATAAAGAGTGGCGCCATTGTTTCCTATGATTCCACTTTTAAAGTAAAAATCCTGAATAGGTAAATCAATCAACTGGTTCATTATTTTATAGTAGGAGATTAGGTCTAATTTAATTCGACGAAGCTTCAAGTGGTTCGGCATCAAGTAATTTTAATCGATGTGGGTAAGGATGTTCTTTTAGTCCAAAAAGTCGTTTGGTAAATCTTTTTTGCACTGATTCGATTAGGTCAATATCTTGCTTTCGATAGGGTGACCAAAGATTTGAAGAGTACTCTAATACTGGGCGGACAAATACAATGAAAGCTTTAAACAGCAAGGTTTTATCTTTTGACTTGAAGGAATTTAGTATAATTGCCGCCTTTCTACGTGCCCTATTACATTTATCGAGCAAATATTTGTGGCGAGTATTTTAGCAATATAGCCAATATATTCGCCTTCAATTTGTAACCTTAAAATGACAGAGCTGCAATGGGCCAAACTATTAAGAAACTACAAATGACGTTATGGGCAGAGCCGGTGGCTTGGTGGCCAGTTTTTTCAATAGCGGATCTGTAGGTGCAGGGTTCAAATCCAGTTCTCTGCCCGTCACTGACATCCTACAGAGCAGGAAACTGATGTTAAACTTGGCCTTTTGATGTCAGCCTTGAGACAAACAGAGGCTCATTCTAGCAAGTATGAAATAAGACTTGCGTAGTCCTGACTATGGAAGGGAGTTGGGATAAATTTTTCTTCTACTTCTGTAGAAATAGACTGTCTGACCCAGGACGGTTGTTGTTGTTGGCCCCTACCTGTCAAAAACATGTCAACACGTTGATTGATGACAATCACCTGCTTGTATCTCTGCCTGTCTGTATGTCTTTATGTACCCCTACTTGTCCGTGTCTGTATGGGTCTGTTTGCCTCTGTATTCTGTAAGTCTCTATGTACCTCTGCATGTCTCATTGTACCTCTACTTGTACCTCTACTTGTACCTGTATGTACTTGTCTGTACGAGTGTAATTAACCTTTGACCCCTACCTGTCAAAAGATGATTGTTGCAACAGATAAAATCAGATCGGATTGACCTCAACTGAGCTCAATTTCAAACCCAACAGCTCGTAATTGATAACAGCTGGACGTTATGAAGTTATTGACGACCTGTCAAAAGATGATGGATGCGTATGGACGTTATGAAGTTATTAACTTGACGGGAAATTGTTTCCTTAACCTCACAAATGAGCTCAATTTCAAACCCAACAGCTCGTAATTGATGACAGCTGCTAGGCGCTCAATGTTATGTTATTTTTGCCCCCACCAATTTCACCCCTAGTCTCGATGAGAGCTTAATAGTTAACATCACCCGCTTCCAGGCTTCCATTCTCTCTCTCTCTCTCTCTCTCTCTCTCTCTCTCTTTCACTGATTGAGACAAAAATTTCATCTTAGCTTTCATTATACTGATTTAGTATCTATAACAGTACACCATCTCTCCCTGTCTCTCTCTCTCTCTCTCTCTCTCTTTCACTGATTGAGACAAAAATGTAATCTTAGCTTTCATTATACTGATTTAGTATCTATAACAGTACATCATCTCTGTCTCTCTCTCTTCTCTCTCCCCCTCTCTTTCTCTCTCTCTCTCTCTCTCTCTCAGTCTAATTCATATGGACTGGTCCTTGTCATGTATTTCTTTCTAAACACAATTAGAGTTTTAAATGTCGTAATTATTTCCCTCTAACTAAATTTATAATGCTATCTTAGCTTTCACTATAGGCATACTGCATGTTTTTACCTTTATATGTCAAAATTATACTACCTTGCAATTCATAACCTTCTTCCCTGCAAAACTCCTATCTCTCTTACCAAATGCAGCTCCTTTCATGTCTCCAATTTATAATTTTTACCTTTACTGTTCGAAACATGGCACATGTTTTTACTTTTATCGTGTCAAAATTGTTCCTTCCTGCCTTCATAACCTCCTCCCCTTCAAAATGTCCACCTCTCGTGCCAAATGGCAGGTCCCTTCCCGTCTCCTATTTATCATTTTTACCTTTTGTTATTGAAACATAACATATGTTTTTATCTTTATCATGACAAAATTATACTTTCCTTCCTTTCATAACCTCCTTCCCAGCAAAACTCACACCCCTCGTGCCAAATGGCAGGTCCATTTCATGTCTCATATTTATTATTTTGCCATTATTCCTCAGTTTTCTTCTAAATATGTGTATTTTATACATTTGACTTGAGTATTTTTATAACTTTATATGTATAGTATCTTAAATTGTTACTTCTTAGCTAAATATTGCTAGATCTATACTTCAAAACTCCTACCTCTCGTGCCAAATGGCAGTTCCTTTCACGTCTCCTATTTATCATTTTTATTATTGAAACATGGCACATGTTTTTACCTTTATCATGTCAAAATTATACTTTCCAGCCTTTCATAATCTGCTTCCCTGCAAATCTCATACGTCTCGTACCAAATGGCAGGTCCATGTCATGTCTCATATTTATCATTTTGCCTTTATTCTTCCAACATGGCACATGTTTTTACCTTTTTCATGTCAAAATTATACTATCCAGCCTTTCATAACCTCCTTTCCTTCAAAACTTCTACCTCACATAACAAATGGCAGGTCTATTACATGTCTCTAATTTATCATTATGTCTTTACTTCTCAGTTTTCTTCTAAATATATATATTCTATGCATCTCACTTGAGTATTTTTATAACTTTACATGTATACTCTCTTAAATTGTTTCCTCTTTGCTGCCAATTGGCAGGTCCATAAGGCGAGGATGTGCAAGTATGTGTGTATATGTGTAATCCCATTTGTGTGCACGCGCACACATTAGGGATTAGCGGATTAGGTTTATTATATTTATACAATTACAACATCGTAAGAGATACTAATCACAGAGAGCCCCAGAGACACATAAATGTGTGCACGCGCACATATACACACATACCTGCACATACTCGCCACATATGCGCGAACAAATGCACACGCGCACATATGCACACTTACACACATGTGCAAACATACGCATTCAAGCACACACACGTACTGTGACACAATGTGCTATATTGCGACACATCATGCCCCCACATTGCATGCAATGTGACACAGAGACCTCACACATCGCATAGTGAGCACACATATGCGCATACTTGCACATGTTCACGTGTGCGAACACATATACGCATAGTAGAGATACGAACACAAATATGTGCACTATATGTGCATATACTTACACGAACACAAATATGTGCACTATCACACAGACACACATATAGATAAGCGAATATGTCAAAATTAAGTTGTAAAGTGATGATATACGCTACTAGGATGTGAGAAATGAATATTTTAAGAAGGAAAGAAGGCTGAGAATTCAAGACTTAAGTGTTAAAGACTTGCCATAGGGCAGAGGGAAAGTAAAAAATTTAATAAAGTGTGCAAGTAAAAGGAAGAAATTACTCCTACTAGGATGCGTAAGAAACCTGTATCGGGAAGAAGGGGGAGGGTGGAATTAAAGATTTAAGTGATATGGACCTACCATTAGGCTGACAGAGAGAAGAATATTTAAGAAAGTATGCTTGAATGGTGAGGGAAATACGTTACTAGGATGCATAAAATTCAAAAAACTCATATTTAGATGAGACGAGGGTTGAAGATGGAAAATTTAGAGAATAAGTTAAAACTATACATGAATTTAAACATAGTACTGATAGAGAGAGAGAGAGAGAGAGAGAGAGAGAGAGAGAGAGAGAATGAAAGAGAGTGAAAGAGAGTGAGAGAGAGAGAGAGACAGAACTGAAATTGGAAACTTAGAAGTATAGAATTTAAGACGTTGCACAGTAGAATTGAGGAAACTAAGCCTAGAAAGATGTAACAAATATAGAATTTAAGACTTTGTATAGTTGAATTACGGAAAATATGCCTAGAAAGATCAAATATCTTTAGAAGAAAATTGGGTTTATTATTATGTTTTATTATTCGGATAGAAAGTTTTATGCCTTATGAACCTGCCAATTGGCAGAAAAGAGGAAACAATTTAAGAGAGTATACATGTAAAGTTATAAAAATACTCAAGTGAGATGCATAGAATATATATATATATATATATAGAAGAAAACTGAGAAGTAAAGACATAATGATAAATTGAAGACATGTAATAGACCTGCCATTTGTCATGTGAGGTAGAAGTTTTGAAGGAAAGGAGGTTATGAAAGGTGGGATAGTACAATTTTGACATGAAATAGGTAAAAACATCTGCCATGTTGGAAGAATAAAAGTAAATGATAAATATGAGACATGAAATGGACCTGCCATTTGGCACGAGAGGTGTGAGTTTTGCTGGGAAGGAGGTTATGAAAGGAAGGAAAGTATAATTTTGTCATGATAAAGATAAAAACATATGTTATGTTTCAATAACAAAAGGTAAAAATGATAAATAGGAGACGGGAAGGGACCTGCCATTTGGCACGAGAGGTGGACATTTTGAAGGGGAGGAGGTTATGAAGGCAGGAAGGAACAATTTTGACACGATAAAAGTAAAAACATGTGCCATGTTTCGAACAGTAAAGGTAAAAATTATAAATTGGAGACATGAAAGGAGCTGCATTTGGTAAGAGAGATAGGAGTTTTGCAGGGAAGAAGGTTATGAATTGCAAGGTAGTATAATTTTGACATATAAAGGTAAAAACATGCAGTATGCCTATAGTGAAAGCTAAGATAGCATTATAAATTTAGTTAGAGGGAAATAATTACGACATTTAAAACTCTAATTGTGTTTAGAAAGAAATACATGACAAGGACCTGTCCTATGAGTTAGACTGAGAGAGAGAGAGAGAGAAAGATAGGGAGAGAGAGAGAAGAGAGAGAGAGAGAGACAGGAAGAGATGGTGTACTGTTATAGATACTAAATCAGTATAATGAAAGCTAAGATTACATTTTTGTCTCAATCAGTGAAAGAGAGAGAGAGAGAGAGAGAGAGATTGTATATTATAATAGAAACTAAAGAAGTATAGTGAAAGCTGAGATAACGTTATAAATATAGTTGAGGTAAAGAAATACGAAATTTAAAACTCCATTTGTCTGTATTTGAAGAAATATATGACAAGCACCTGGCCATGTGAATTCGACTGAGAGAGAGAGACGGAGAGAAAGAGAGAGAGAGAGAGAGAGAGAGAAAGCTAGAATGGAAGCCTGGAAGCGGGTGATGTTAACTATTAAGCTCTCATCGAGACTAGGGGTGAAAATGGTGGGGGCAAAAATAACATAACATTGAGCGCCTAGCAGCTGTTATCAATTACGAGCTGTTGGGTTTGAAATTGAGCTCATTTGTGAGGTTAAGGAAACAATTTCCCGTCAAGTTAATAACTTCATAACGTCCATACGGATCCATCATCTTTTGACAGGTCGTCAATAACTTCATAACGTCCAGCTGTTATCAATTACGAGCTGTTGGGTTTGAAATTGAGCTCAGTTGAGGTCAATCCGATCTGATTTTATCTGTTGCAACAATCATCTTTTGACAGGTAGGGGTCAAAGGTTAATTACACTCATACAGACAAGTACATACAGGTACAAGTAGAGGTACAAGTAGAGGTACAATGAGACATGCAGAGGTACATAGAGACTTACAGAATACAGAGGCAAACAGACCCATACAGACACGGACAAGTAGGGGTACATAGAGACATACAGATAGGCAGAGATACAAAGAGATGAGGGTCATCAATCAACGTGTTGACATGTTTTTGACAGGTAGGGGCCAACAACAACAACCGTCCTGGGTCAGACAGTCTATATCTACTTACTTCTTCAGTGCACTGCCAAGTGGCAGGTTCAAGGTACAAATTGAACCTGCCACTCAAAGTCTGTTTTCTCGCTCCATAAGAGCACTCCTTAGTTAATCCCTTCACAAAGTCTATGCCTTATCCATACCATTCGTAGTCTATAGCTTGGAAAAAGTATAGCTTCTGAGGTGGTTTTCAAATTGCCTTCCTCGGTAAGATTTATTAATTACTATTTGATCCTGGGGAGAATATTTCATGGTGAGGTGGATACTCTCTAGCCATCCTCAACTTCTTCCTTCTCTTACGTACACGCAGCAGATTGTTGCGCGTCAATTATTGAAGTTAAGCTACATCGACCTCAGTTAATACTTGGTGGGTGACCACCCCTGGAAGATCGAGTGTTTACAGCTTAGGAAGGAAAAAGGCCCAGAGTGAAGGAAGATTGTTCTTAAATCCGCGCCGTCTGCAATTGTGCGCCAATAAAAGGCAACGATTAATAATAACCATGGAGAAAGGAGGAAATGGACCTTAAACAAGCATATGAGCTTTTTGACTCGGTGTGCCGTTATGTTTTATGTAAATTAAGTTGTAGCAACAGTTTATTGTCCTTCGTGTATAAGTCTTTCCTATATCCCGCTTTTTACAAACTCATAACGAAATATAACTCACATCAGTTAATAAATCTAAACTCTGCCACTAACTCCCATGATCTATGGGCAGCAGTAAAGAAGGTCACTGGTAAGAAGCAATATCAATGATCTTCTCCCAATCCGAGCATAAATGCTGAATCTCTTAATAGATATTATGCACTGGTCTCCACCGACAGTGAGTATAGTGAACCAATCATAAACCAAGTGAATAATTTACCTAATGATCCCGTTTCAGAATTTACAATTTTCCACATTCAGGACAAATTAAAATCAACAGCCACTGGTCCCGATGACCTTCCTTCATGGTTCTTGAGACTATCTGCTCCAGTCTTTGCAGCTCCTCTTGCTAATTTAATCAATATGTCTATCCGCAATTCCTATTTACTTATTCAGTGGAAATCCTCAGTAATTAAACCGATACCCAAGGTTTCTTGCCCCAGTGTCATGTCTGACTATCACAATATTTCCATCACCTCTGTACTCTCACGCTTCACTGAGCGTATTATCACGTCACGGTATATATACTCAGCGCTATTATCTTCACCTCCAAGCCTTGATTTCACCAATCAGTATGCATTTCGCCTTACAGGATCCACTACTGCTGCTCTCATTGCCTTCTTTCACGAACTTTCGTCTTTGCTGGAAACTGAGACCTTCGTCAGAGTAATAGCGTTAGACTTCAGCAAGGCTTTTGATACATTGAGTCAGACATTCACAAATGATTGATAAACTGCATATCCTAGATGTTCCTAGCAATATTAATGGATGTAATGCCAGCTTCCTCTCGGCCTGTTCACACACCATTATCTTTGATGGTCAAACATCGTCATCAGAAGCAATCAATGCCAGCATAGTTCAAGGATCAGCCCTGGGACCAACTGCATTTGTCATTGTTACATCAGACTTAAAAACCCTACAGCCCACAAACTCTTTGTTCAAATATGCCGATGATACATGCCTGCCTCTAACCTTCACTCAACGGAAGAGGAATTAGTCCATATCGAAAACTGGTCCCGCTCTAACAATCTAGTATTAAATCGAAATAAAACTAAAGAAATTCTCTTCCAATTACCCAAGCAAAAAAGGCAGATAAGAGATGTTCCACATCTTGAAGGAATTGAGCGGGTTTCTAACTTCAAATGCTTAGGTGTCATAATATCTAATGCCATGATAACTTTTCTTTTTCTGTTCAAATCACAAGCATCATTAGCTTGTGTTCGAGCAACATTTTTGCGCTCTATTCTTTACATAGTAAAGGTTTGGCAAATGATCTGCTTCAAAGAGTCTTTTAAGCCTCCACACTCTCTAAGCTTCTGTATGCCTCTCCGTTTTGGTGGGGCTTTACAAATGCTGAAGAGAGAACCCGTCTTGAAACCCTTTTAAAGAAGGCAAGGAGAGCTGGATTTTACAGTAAAGAATCCAATTTTGAGGATCTATGTAACTCTGCTGACAATAATCTCTTCAGGGCAATCTGTAATAACCCTGCACATTTACTGCCGCATTTGTTACCTCCACAAAGCAATCATAATTACCCAACCCGAAGAAATACTGCTCAGAGATGTTTTTCCCTTCCCATAAAACGAAGCAGTCTGAGCGATAAAAACCTCATTATTCGTATGATTCTAGATGATGCTAGTTAATTTAATGAATACTAAAAGATTCTTCTTTACTCATAGTACAGTACGCCCTGTAGGGTAATTATGAATAGTATAAGCCAATGATTTATGTAATGTTGTAATATTCATGTGGTAAATGTTATCGAACACAATTTTTTAGTTTTATCTCTCTCATATCTAGCCTATTATCTGTCCATGCTATATCTGTAATTTGTTATGCTATGTCTGTTGGAATTTATGTGCTGTAACTTTCTGCGGTTGTCAGATTGAACGAAAATAAATACATATATTATCATTATTTATTTTAAAATATTGTCAAGGTTTTTTCCTCATTTGTGGTTGTCATCGGATTTAATTTCTGATGTCTCTGATTTTCATCAATTTCTACATGCAATCTAAGTACCAGTATAATTTAATTACTTATATTTATTACATTACAATTAATTAATTAATTAATTAATTAATTAATTAATTAATTAATTAATTGATTGATTGATTGATTAATTAATTAATTAATTAATTGATTGATTGATTGATTGATTGATTGATTAATTGATTGATTGATTGATTGATTGATTGATTAATTAATTAATTAATTAATTGATTAATTGATTAATTGATTAATTGATTAATTGATTAATTGATAATTGATTGATGATTAATTGATTTATTGATTAATTGATTGATAATTGAATTAATTGATTGAGTAATGGATTGATTAATTGATTAATTGATTAATTGATTGATTAATTGATTATGATTATTGACTAATTGATTAATTGATAATTGTTAATTGATTAATGATTAATTGGGATAATGATAGTGATTAATTGATAATTGATTAAATTGATTGGATTAATTGTTAATTGATTAATTGATTAATTGATTAATTGATTAATTGATTAATTGGTTAATTGATTAATTGATTAATTGATTAATTGATTAATTGATTAATTGATTAATTGATTAATTGATTAATTGATTAATTGATTAATTGATTAATTTAATGAATTGGATTTGATTAATTAATTGATTTATTGCTTTATGCATTCAGTGCGTCTGGACGAGACTGACTCCTGGATTAAGACTTCATTTGACTACTGAAGTTCAAGTTACACCTGATATATATCCATTCCCTCCTTGCTATGGTGATTCCTGTTGGGGTCGACTTACATAGACAACTGGAAAACTGGAGGATTGTTAAATTTAACAAGATCGTGAAATTATTTGTCATGTACAAGTTAAGTTTAATCAATTAAATAAGGCGAACGAATTTTCAATAAATGGGATAATCTTTCGATGTAACTTACTTTTATTAAAATTTCATACTATATACTGGTAATGGCGAAGCTGCACCATATCCAAATCAAAATGGCCTCCTTGAGGAAATGAAAAAAGATAAAGTAATAACCTTCATTTACTACTTTAAATTACTTGCAAAAGAATTGTCAAATTGTAAAATTGCATTGTAAAAGAATTACTTCCTGAAAGCATAACCTGAGCTGGTAAAGTGTGGTAAGATGTTCGAATGAATATATATTGTATATATATATATATATATATATATATATATATATATATATATATATATATAGATAGATAGATACATAGATAGATAGTTAGATGGATGCATGGATGGATGGATGGATGGATGGATGGATGGATGGATGGATGGATGGATGGATGGATGGATGGATGGATGGATGGATGGATGGATGGATGGATGGATGGATGGATGGATGGATGGATGGATGGATGGATGGATGGATGGATGGATGGATGGATGGATGGATGGATGGATGGATGGATGGATGGATGGATGGATGGATGGATGGATGGATGGATGGATGGATGGATGGATGGATGGATGGATGGATGGATGGATGGATGGATGGATGGATGGATGGATGGATGGATGGATGGATGGATGGATGGATGGATGGATGGATGGATGGATGGATGGATGGATGGATAGATGGATGGATGGACGGACGGACGGGCGGGCGGGCGGATGGACGGAAAATTCTTTACGTCGGACGGACGTGACAATCGACAGCTGCAGGCTTCGAAAATTCTATAATAATAACAATAATAATAATAATAATAATAACGATATTAAGTCCGAGTATCTCTAATCCGTGGCTTTTAGACTACGACTAGGCTCTTAGGCTATGCTTGTGCGCCGTAATCAACGCAGATTTGTCTGATTTGCAGTGGCAGCAAGCCAGTCTACCGGTGAGCAAGGGTGGTCTTGGAATTCGTTTTGTTTCCCATATCGCGCCTTCAGCCTTCTTGGCATCAGCGATGAGAACGAGGCAGTTGTAAGACGCCATCCTTCATAAGTGATTCCTTTCTGCAGATAGATCCATTGACGTTGCGTTGTCAGTTTGGTGCGAAAGCCTCACCTCTAGTGCTCCACCTTCTACCTCAGTCAGTAACCGGAAATCATGGGACCGTCCTATAGTGGATCGGATTAACAACAGTCTGTTAGAATCCAGTCCAATGCAGTAGACAGAGCACGACTCCTAGCTGTATCAACCAAACGAAGCAGCGACTAGCTTCACGCTCTCTCTGTTGCTTGTTGTGGGCTTTTTTAGACAATGAGGCGATTCGAGTAGCCGTTAGTTTCCGTTTCGGGGCGAAAACTTGCGAGCCTCACATGGACCCCTGCGGTCACGAGTCGACGCTTTAGGTCTCCACGGCAAAACGCAGTTCAGGTAGAATGTTTCGCCATCACAATATAAATGACTTAACATGGCGAGTACTTTCAAGAGCAGGCATCCCTTCCTCTAAGGAACTAAGTGGGTTATCCAGATCTAATGGCAAGCGTCCGGACGGCATGACTTTAGTGCCCTGATGCAATGGTAAGTGTGCCGTATGGGACGTCACGGTCATTGACACTATGGCAAACTCCTACCTGAATACGACTTCAATCACAGCCGGTGGAGCTGCTGTTCATGCCGCCTCTAGGAAGTTGGATAAATACCGTGATCTGTCCATAGGATATGAAGTTGTTCCGGTGGCCATTGAAATCATGGGCCCGATGAATCCCGAAGGAGTTGACTTTATTAATGGCATAGGCTGACTTATTACAGAGCAAACCGGCGATAAGCGAGAGACTTCCTTTCTTTGGCAAGGGCTTTCCATGACTTTGCAAAGATTTCATGAGTCTGCTTCAACAATTCTATTAAGCCGATTGATGACCTCGAGTAGCCGGGCGGCGATTCAGCACGTATTTGCTTGAATCGCTTTTATCCAACCCCTGGTTCTTTACACCGGGGTAAATTTAAAAAATAATAATAATAATAATAATAACAATAATAATAATAATAATAATAATATTATTATTATTATGATTATTTTTAACACTATTATTACATTAGTATTAACATTATTAACGGACGTTAAACCTTTATTATTATGATTGTTAATAATAGTAATAATAATATTATTATTATTATTATTATAATTAAAGGAGAAAAGGCCACAGATCAAGTGATAGCTACATGTATGGGCGATTGGAACGCGGTGATGGGTGAAGGGAGAGATGGAAATGAAGTTGGGGAATATGGTCTAGGAAAAAGAAATGAGAGAGGACAGAAATTGGTTGACTTTTGCAATAGAATGAGATTAGTGGTGACCAACACTTGGTTCAAACATGAGAAAAGAAGGCGTTACAGATGAAAGAAACCAGGAAGCACCGGAAACGAGGGAAGATACCAGATAGACTATATGCTGATAAAGCACCGGTACAGGAATAGTGTGAAGAATTCAAGGGCCTATCCAGGAGCCGATATTAATTCAGACTACAATCTAGTAATGGCAAAAGTAAGTAGTCTAGTAAGGGCTTCAGCTGAAGAAAATACTTAAGAAGAAAAGCAGTAAGAGATGGAATTTGAACGGATTGAACGAGAAAAGAAGACAGTTTCAGGAAGCAGTGGAAAGAGAAGTTAAGGAAATGAAGGACTACGGAAGAATAGGGGTAAATGAAAGATGGTGTCAGCTAAAGGAGACTACTGAAATAGGTGCAAAAGAAGTTTATGGCTTTCTTAAAGCAAATACAGTTGAAAAACCTTGGATTACAAGCGAGATGCTAGACAAAATGGATGAAAGGAGGAAATGGAAAAGTATAGATACCAGTCATATCCGAAGGAAATATAGAAGCTGAAACAGTGAACTTAGAAGAATTACAGACAAAGCACTGATGGAGTGATGGAGTGATCACTGATGGAGTGCAAATTGTGATGATGTAGCAGAATATGTAGAGGGAGGTCGGATCTATTGTAGAGAAATTGTATGATAAGGCTGGGAAACCAGTTCAAGAGGATTTTAAAATAGAAGAAAATATCATAAAAAGGGATAAAAGGGGCCCCGATTTAATGAAGGAGGAAATTTATTCTGCAATTAATAGTATGAAGAAGGGAAAGGCAGCCGGAATAGATGAAATCCCAGCAGAATTCTTGAAAACGTTGGAAGGAGAAACACTCAATAAGTTAATGGAGATATGTATGGAAGTGTACAATACAGGTATTTGGCCAGACGACTTTACCAAGTCAGTGATGATCCCAATTAACAAAAAACCCAATACTGTGGAGTGTTCGGATTACAGAACAAATCAGCTTAATACCTCATGCATCGAAGATCTTATTAAAGATAGTAAATAATCGCATTCAGTCGAAAGCAGAGATGATACTGAGCAAGACACAATTTGTTTTTAGGAAGGGATGTGGCACAAAAGAAGCAATAGGGGTGGTGCGGGTTTTTTGCGAAAGAAGCCTGGAGTGCGGAAGTGGCGTTTTTGTATGCTTTGTAGACTTCGAGAAGGCCTTTGACAGGATTGATCGGATGACGGTGGTAAGTGTCTTGAGGGGAACGGGAGTTGGCTGGAGAGATAGAAGATTAATTTTGAACTTGTACATGAATCAAAAAGCTATAATCAAGGTCCAGCAGGAGTGCTCGGAGGAGGGTGAGATGGGACGTGGAGTGAGACAGGGTTGTAGCGTTTCGCCGCTGCTGTTTAACATTTATGCTGAGGCAATGATGGATGAAGCCATGGAAGACTTGGAAGAAGGAATAAAAGTAGGAGGGAATTTGTTACAAGATGTACGATTTGCAGATGACAAAGGAATGATAGCGGGCAGCGAGATTGGATTGGTAGAAGACAGTGAATAGGCTGAATGATACGGTCCTAAGATATATCATGAAGATTAATATAAAAAAGACCAAGGTTATGAGAGTGTCCAATAATAAAGGTGAAGTTAATATCACAATAAATGGTACGAAATTGGAACAGGTAAGGAGTTTCCAATATTTGGGTCATACTATAATCGATGACGGTAAATGTGAGACGGAGATATGCAGTAGGATTGCACAAGCAAAAGCGACCTTTGCTAATAGAAATGAACTATTAACAAAAAGTCTAAAGAAAGACACAAAGAAAAAGATAGTGAAAACTTTGGTTTGGACCAATTCATTGTATCGTTGTGAAACATGGACCTTAAGGAAGGAGGATATTAGGAAACTGGAGGCATTGGCAATATGGATTTGGAGAAGAATGAAGAGGATTAGCTGGACTCAAAAGGAAAACAAATGAGGAAGTTCTGGAGAGAGTTGGCACAGATAGACAGACAGTTCATAAATGTATTACAAAATAGGAAGAAGAGGACGCATTCTAAGGGGGAAGGTCTATTAAAAGGGGTCATAGAAGGTAGAATGGAAGGAAAAAGAGGCAGGGGCAGGCCGAGATTAGATATGTTAGATGATTTAAAGACCAACTCATATGTGGAACGAGGCTTATGTCTTTACTCTTCCAAATTTTCATCATGCCTGCGATGACTGGCATGATGATAATTTGGAAGAGTAAAGACATAAGCCTCGTTACCAAATGCAGGATAGTCACTGCGATAGTCTTCCCAATTAATAATAATAACAATAATGGTTTAACGACCGTTTCCTCATCCAGGGATGTCAGGGACGTCCCCAACAGCACACATCACTACAGATCAATTCACCCAGACCAATCTGCAAAAGAAATGTGCTGAGGCGAAGTAAGGTCCTAAACGAAAGCCAGTCCGGTGATCAAAAAATGGTCAAGGTAGATTGATTATGTCTATGGTGGGAAAAGGTAAGTTTTAAACTTGCTAGAGAATGTTGAAAGAGAAGAACAAGAGCGAAGATTAGCAGGTAAAGAGTTTCAGATTGTGGGTGCTGCGTAGAAAAATGAACGTCTGCCCAATGACGTGAGAATATTTGGAACTGAGAGAAGATTGGTAACGGAGGAGCGAACTGTACGTGAGGGACGATAGGGAAGAAGAATTTCAGATAAGTAAGAAGGCTTGCCAAATCGCAGAGTTTTGAAAGTGAATAGAGCTATTTTATATTTTATGCGTTGATTAACAGGGAGCCAGTGAAGGCTGCGAAGTAGAGAAAGAGAGCGAAATTGAAGTCGAGAGGACTTACAAACTAAACGTGCAAGAGAATTTTGGACGTGCTGCAAAAGATTAGAAAAAAAGAAGTAGGCAACCCATGTAATAATGAATTACAGTAGTCGAGCTTTGAATGAACTATAGAATTAGCAAGGATAGTGGCTGAATTTCTAGTAAGGGATGGACGTATTTACCTAATCTGACGAATCTGAAAGAAAGAAGCGCGACAAACAGAAGAGATATGGGATTTAAAGTCAAAGTTTTCATCAAATATGACTCCAAGGTTTTTGGCGGATCGAGAAGGTGAAAGAGCAAGATTCTGAAACTTAACAGAATTATTAGTAATTTTATTTCTTTGTAAAGGAGTGCCAATTAAAAGGTATTCAGTTTTGAAGGGATTAACAGCAAGACGGTTAACACAAAACCTGGAATAAACCTTGTCTAGAATGGATGAGGGATGAGCCAGTTTCTGATCAGAATCATTATTAGAAAAGGAAATGTATAGTTGTGTGTCGTCTGCATAGAAATGAAAATTTATGGCGGATTGAGCAAGCAAGTAGCTAAGAGGAGTGATATATAAAGAGAAGAGCAATGGACCTAACACTGAACCTTGAGGAAAACCGCGTAGGATGGGTAGTTCAGAAGAGCGATTTTGACCAATAACAACCGATTGTGTGCGACATGAGAGATATGATGTGAGAAGGGAAAAAGCAGAATTAGATATGCCAAAACAAGATTTAAGCCTATTTATTAGGATGCCATGGTCAATTTTATCAAATACAGCAGAGAGATCTAGAAGAACCATGGCAGAAACCTGTTCCCTACTCATGGCCAAGCTAAGATCATTATGTATACGAAGAAGAGCGGTTTCAGTAGAATGGAGTTTTCTATAGGCAGATCGATAATGAGAGAGAGAGAATGGAAAGAATCAAGATGAGTGCATAAACGGGTATAAATTACTTTTTCAAGAAGTTTAGAGATGAAGTTAAGATTGGAAATAGGACGGTAACTGGAAAGATCATCTTTTGGTAGAGAAGGCTTTTTAGCAAAGGAGATACAATTGCTTGTTTGAAGGAGGTCGGGAAGATACCTTCTGAGAGTGAGGGATTGATTAAGTAAGTAATATGAGCAACAAAACAGTAATACAGGATTTCAGTAATCGTGTAGGATCAAAATCTAGGCAGCAAGATGAGTCGGTAGAGCGAAGAATAAAATTGCGTACTTCTTCCGGTTTACCTGGTTCAAAACTAGAAAGTAGTGGTGGTTGAGGCATATTTCCAGAAATGGAGTTGTCGGTGTCAATGGAGTTTGAGGGTATAGAGCTACAGAGTTTGGCTATTTTGTCATCGAAAAAGTTGAGAAAAGAGGTAGCAAGAGAAGATGGTGAGGTGGTAGAGGGGAGTGACTTGGGAATAGTGCGATCAAGCAGAGAGTCAAGTGCTCCCCAATTGCCACCTATGGATGCGAAAGTTGGACGCTAAAAAAGGCGGATAGAAGGAGAATCGACGCTTTCGAGCTTTGGTGTTGGAGACGCGTTCTACGAGTCCCGTGGACGGCTAAAGTTAGCAATAGAGATGTGCTAGATCGTATAAAACCAAGTATTTCTCTTGAAGGGAAGATCACAAAGTAAAGGTTGTCATACTTTGGACATGTCATGCGAGCGAGTTCAATTGAGAAATCAATTATGCTAGGACATGTCAGTGGAAAATGGAGAAAAGGTCGTCAAAGAACGCGTTGGCTGGATACTGTAGTATTTGACCTCAACACCAGCATAGCGGATTTGAGGGAGGCGGTAAGAAATCGTGATACAAGGGTACAGATAGTTCATAAGGGTCAACGAGTCGGCTTCGACTGAATGGATAACTCATCATATGTGGAAATGAAGAGGAAGGCGGAAGACAGAGAAAAGTGGAGGCTTTATGTATCATGGACCTGCCAGTAGGCAGTGCACACTAAGATATATATATATATATATATATATATATATATATATATATATATATATATATATATATATCTTAGTGTGTTTGGTATTTTATCTTAGCCGAGATTAGGTATGTTAGATGATTTAAAAACCCACTCATTTGTGGAAATGAAGAGGAAGGCGGAAGACATATATATAAATATATATATATATATATATATATATATATATATATATATATATCTTAGTGTGCACTGCCAACTGGCAGAACCATGGTACATAACGCCTCCACTCTTCTCTGTCTTTCGCCTTCCTCTTCATTTCCATATATGAGTTGGTCTTTAAATCATCTAACATACCTAATCTCGGCCTGCCCCTGCCTCTTTTTCCTTCCATTCTACCTTCTATGACCTCTTTTAATAGACCTTCCTCCTTAGAATGTGTCCTATCCATCTCTTCTTACTATTTTGTAATACATTTATCAACTGTCTATCTGTGCCAACTCTCTCCAGAACTTCCTCGTTTGTTTTCCTTTTGAGTCCAGCTAATCCTCTCCATTCTTCTCCAAATCCATATTCCCAATGCCTCCAGTTTCCTAATCATTTTTAATCAAGTTTCCTACATTTCCCGTGATCGGTTATAGTATGACCCAAAAAATATATATATATATATATATATATATATATATATATATATATATATATATATATACATGTATATATATATATATATATAATTTATTTATTTCAGACATTAAAATAGTCCTTAAGCATATTTCAGAAAAAATAAAATAAGATATATAATTTAACTTCCGCTACAAACACAGAGATCAATGCACGTTCTAAATAATGCACGTTCTAAATGCCTTTCCAATAGAAGAAATCAGTGAGTTGCTTGACCTGTTATGTATTACTGTATTGAACGTGGGTAACCTACCTATGAAAGCCTATGTACCTATGAAAGCTCCAATGATACTACTGTACCAGTGGAAATAAAAATAAAATTTCACTTAATATAGCAAGATTCCATTCGCTAAAAAAAAATTTGACTATAATTTTTTCAAAGTGCTATGTCATAGAAACAAAAGACAGAAACTTGCTAATAACTTCATTTTAACTGCAAATGAACACAAATCAAATTTAAATTTTATCACATTAACCCTATGATATTCCTAATTTCACGCTAATGTTATTAATAACGAACGATTACTAAGAAGCAATAGCGAAGGGAAAAGGAGGAAATAGTGATAAACTAAAAAAAAGCAACGATAAGGGAACTCTACCGCACTTATGTATGAAAATATGTAATTACATGTATACGGACTTAAAAAAAAAATTTGAGCCAATATTTGGTATGAATTTGAACAAATTTAAATAATAATTCATAATCATCATCATCAGTTCCTGGCTTTCTGAAGAGAACATAGGACTGCAACATTAATCCATTCTTTTCTGTCTTTAGCATTTTTGTTTTTCACAGCATCTTCCCCTGAAATGTTTAAATTTTTCAAATCTTTGTTGAGCGTGTTGAACCAAACACTTCAAGGTCTTGTTCCTTTCCTTTTTCCTTGACTTGGCTTACTAATAATTCATTTTTTAAATAATTTATATTGATATATTTGAAGACTAAAAAGAGTTGACTTTTAAGTCAGAGCGAGAAATTGCGTTACGTATAATGTCTGTTAAATTGTTCTATAGTTTTGACAACAACTATTGCACAAGAATATTACCAAATTATTTTCGTACAACCAAGCATGCCATGGCTCGAATTACTTAGCGATGAGATCTAATAAATGTGTCCGTATCGTCCTGTTCATTTGATCTCTGAAAACAGTTATGACAGAACAGTCAATTAAGATTAAAACAAATCAATTAGGATTATAAGTAACAATTGAAAGTTAGAAAGTGAAATGAATTTGCAAATTTAACTATGAACTCCGAATGAAGTTACACGTAACTTTATTCACCTATTATCTACGTGTGGCAAAAGTTCGTAACTACGTCAGCGCTTTGTTTAAGCATCCTAGTTGCTACATAACTCAAACCCCAAAACTGCATTTTAAATTGATAATAATTATAACTAGTTTCTAGATCTGGAATCTCAACAATTAATAACGTTATAATATATTTCTTATTATCATACTAAATTTAGGTCTTATTGTAGTCCCACAGAAAAACAACAATAGTAGTCTTCTCACAAATTTTGCTAAACTCATAGTGGTTTCTAATGCTTGAAACTTAACCTTGAGACTTCAGATGTTGAAATGACTGGTGCCTCTACTAAATAAATAGAGATTTCAGTCAAGTTAAAATAATTAACCCTCTTATTGTCCAATATTATACAAATAAAGATTCCATGTTTTAGAATCATCCCAGCTGCGAGATTGAATGGTACGATCAAAGTTCTCTTGCAAGTGCATTTCTTCCGTTGTTCCAAAGACTCTCATGTGACCAGTCACTTTCATACCGTGCAAATTGGTTCAAAATTTGAAATCGTATACAAGAGGATTTCTCTAACATACTTGTTCATTACTACTCTATAGGTAAAGACTATATGTCTCACTTTATACAAATAAGACAGCACAGAATTTGATGAAGCAAGAAATGTTCAATGTTCAATTATCTCGACTAGATATTATCTTATTGGATCTAGATCTATTATATCGTATTAGATCTACTAGATCTTATTAGATCTTATTAGATCCATTAATTACCAATCATTCCTTCGAACAGCAGCTATCCAGCCAATCTCTTCTTCTTGCATGACTCAGCATAGATCTGGAATTATATTCCTTCTGCTAAATCTCCATTCCACTAATGCTCTTGCTTGAACTAGTGTTTCGGGTTTTGGTTCGCACCGTTTACTGAACCCTGTACTCTGCTATTCGGTTTGGATATAATTTCATGTTTCTCAATGCCGTTGTGCCTGACATGATGAGTAATATTTTACTGCACTTATTCTTCTTCAGTACACTGCCAAGTGGCAGGTTGAAGGTACATATTCATACTAAAAGTC
Organism: Enchytraeus crypticus; assembly: GCA_905160935.1. Lineage (NCBI taxonomy): Eukaryota > Metazoa > Annelida > Clitellata > Enchytraeida > Enchytraeidae > Enchytraeus > Enchytraeus crypticus. The sequence goes on along the minus strand of CAJHZI010000454.1, from coordinate 117,065 downwards.
TGTTTTCTCGCTCCATAAGAGCACTTCTTAAAGCTGGTAAAGCTAAGGTCAGTTTCCTCACTAGAGAGCGATGTCAGTGACGAGCGAGCCCAGGATTAACCTTACACGTACAGTTCCGCGGTTGAATTACTTACCGACATCGGCAATTGCTCCAGCCAGTGACGATGTCTATGATGATGATGGTGTCGATGATGATGTCGGCGATGTCCTTAGATCAACAAGTACCATTGCATTTAGGAAAATGTAATCACAGGAAATAGAGATTTGAGACAATAAATTTAAAGGAGAGGAGAGGTTGAAAAGAAGAAATGAATCGCCATTTGGATAAAACATTTCCATGAGCGTGTTAGGAAGATAGCAAAGGGATAGAGATATAGTCTTTAAAACTTTTGTAACATTGTTCACTATTCGAAATTATAACAAGCAATTTCTTGTTTAATTATGTAATGGTGATAATTAGTGCAACAACTGAAGTGAATAGAGGAGGAGCCCTAGAAATTTGACCAAATAAGCATCCAAAAGTAGGCCCGGATAACTGTTTAGTTTATCAGAGAGAGTGCTGAAATTTACCTTCTACTAATATTTGCAAAGTCTCTAATACTTTTTAAAAGCCTTTTAATTTTTTAATAACTTTTTAATTAAGATGTTGCGTTATCAACAACTCTATCATCGTATAATAATACGATGATAGAGTTGTTGATAACGCAACATCTTCCAACCTAGTTACATATAAATGGAACCCCACTTGACTTTGGCAATCGAATGTTGCCAGTTCAGATAATGAGCACACTTTAAAAAATTTCAGGGCCAATTAACAAGGATTCGAAAGAATGTGATCCTTTCAAATAGGCAACAGCAAATGTCAATCCGTGCAAATTTCGTCGTTATGGACTAAATTGTAAATGAAAAATTCAAGCCTAATATAACTGATATACATTGCACTTATACTTTGCGCTAACATACAAGACTATTTGGACACAACCAATAATACTGAACAAATTACAATAGAATTAATAAATCTGAATTTAAAAAGAAGAGAATAGAATTACAGCTAATGAAGGAACAAGCATACTAACGCTAAGGAATATGATGTTAGCAGTTCATCCGTCAAATCATTCAATTCACCGATTAATTTAATTAATTAAATCTGGTGATGTGGGTAACGATTCGACAACGATTCAATATACGTGAGTTTCAAAGCCTGGGCTCGCCCGTCACTGATATCGCTTTCGAGTGAGGAAACTGACGTTAACATTAGCTTTTTAATTATTTCAATTCCAATAGTTGAATGTTAATTAATTCAATTCAATTCACTGATATGAAGATCATTGTTAATAATAATAATAATAATAATAATAATAACAATAAATAATAATAATTTGTTTAATAACAATAATAATAATAATAATAATATTAATCTTAATATTAATATTAATATTAATATTAATAATATTAACAATAATAATAATAATAATATTAATATTAATATTAATATTAATAATATTAACAATAGTAATAATAATAATAATAATAATAATAATAATAATAATAATAATTGCATACATGTCAGGGCCGTGGGTCCCTGGACGAAAAATATTCGAAAGCTTTACGACCCCCGTCAGCTGGTCAAGAAACCCCTGCCCAAGGTGTATCTGGACGGTCCCTATGGATTAGGACATCAGGACTGGAGTAAATACGAGGTGTCCATATTGATTGGTGAAGGCATTGGAGTCATTCCATTCGCTTCTATCCTCAAGGATATTGCTCACAGGTCCGAGAGAGGCAATCGGGATATGATGTGTAAAAAGGTCTACTTCATCTGGGTGACTCGCACCCAGCGCCACTTCGAGTGTATGACAGACATCATCAGAGAGGTGGAGCAGAAAGATCATTCCAACACTGTAGTGGTTAACACCTTCATCACACAGTTCAAGGGAAAGTTTCACTTCCGCACCGACATGCTGTACATGTGTGAGCGCCACTTCCAGAAGATCTCAGACAGGAGTCTGTTCACTGGTTTGAGGTCCACCACTAACTTTGGTCGACCTGATTTCCCGGAAGTCCTGAAAGTCGTCATGAAGGAGCATTCATCGACTAATGTATTCGGGGTGTTCAGCTGTGCACCACCTCCCCTCACTCGCAGCGTTGAGCAGGCTTGCTCCAGGGACAACGCCTACACCAGCGATGTGCTCTTCGTTCATCATCACGAAAACTTTTAATCATCGTTGATTCATTGATTTGTTTAATAATAATAATAATAATAATAATAATAATAATAATAATGACAATGAGGCGATTCGAGTAGCCGTTAGTTTCCTTTTAGGGGCGAAAACTTGCGAGCCTCACATGTGCCCCTGCGGTCATGATGTCGACGCTTTAGGTCTCCACGGCCTCTCCTGCAAACGAAGCTCAGGTAGTATGTCTCGCCATCACAATTTAAATGACTTAATATGGGAGCACTTTCAAGAGCAGGCATCCCTTCCTCTAAGGAACCAAGTGGGTTGTCCAGATCAGACGGCAAGCGTCCGGACGGCATGACTTTAGTGCCCTGGTGCAACGGTAAATGTGCCGTATGGGACGTCACGGTCATTGACACTATGGCAAACTCCTACCTGAATTCGCCTTCAGTCACAGCCGGTGGAGCTGCTGTTCATGCCGCCTCTAGGAAGTTGGATAAATACCGTGATCTGTCCATAGGATATGAAGTTGTTCCGGTGGCCATTGAAATCATGGGCCCGATGAATCCCGAAGGAGTTGACTTTATTAATGGTATAGGCAGACTCATCACAGAGCAAACCGGCGATAAGCGAGAGACATCTTTTCTTTGGCAAAGGCTTTCCATGACTTTGCAAAGATTTCATGCAGTCTGCTTCAACAATTCTTTTAAGTCGCTTGACGACCTCGAGTAGCCGGGCGGCGATTCAGCACGTATTTGCTTGAATCGCATTTATCAAACCCCTGGTTCTTTACACCGGGGTAATTAAGTTTTAAAAAAATAATAATAAAAATAAAAATAAAAATAATAATAATAATAGTAATAGTAATAGTAATATTAATAATAATAATAATAATAATAATAATGGCAAGTGTATCAGTAGGGATGTCACTGTGACGGACACATTCTCAGCAAGCAATCTCAGCCTTTCATGCGCTGCTGCTGGCTCAGCTGCTGAAGCCGCTGCCAATAGGAAGACACTTAAATATGCCGCACCGCAGTATCTAGCAGCTACATCTTTCTGCCAATTGCTTTTGAGACATTGGGCCCCATCAACTCTGCCGCGTCTGACTTCTTAAACGAATTAGGCAGGAGAACCAGTGCCATTACAGGCGACCAACGTGAAAAAGCCTTTCTATGGCAGCGCCTATCTATCGCACTCCAGCGTTTTAATGCTGTATGCATTCGTGGCACATTGGCGAATCCGGCCTCCCAGAGCGTAGAGGAACTATTTTAAATATTTTTCATCTTTCTTTTAATTAAATAAAGTCTTTTTTTAGCTTATATTTTAGCCCAGGGCCTTATACAGCCCAGGGCAATAAAAAAAATAAAAAAATAAAAAAATAATACTAATTTGACTTGGGCAGGAGAACCAGTGCCATTACAGGCGACCAACGTGAAAAAGCCTTTCTATGGCAGCGCCTTTCTATCGCAATCCAGCGTTTTAATGCTGTATGCATCCGTGGCACATTGGTGAATGCGGCCTCCCAGAGCATAGAAGAACTATTTTAAATATTTTTTCATCTTTCTTTTAATTAAAGTCTTTTTTATCTTATAATAATAATAATAATAATTCTAATAATAATAATAATTATTATTATTATTATTATTACTTTTTTTTTACTCCGGTGTAAAGAACCTGGGGTTTGATAAAAACGATTCGAGCAATACGTGCTGAATCGCCGCCCGGCTACTCGAGGTCATCAATCGGCTTAAAAGAATTGTTGAAGCAGACTGCATTAAATCTTTGCAAAGTCATGGAAAGCCTTTGCCAAAGAAAAGTTGTCTCTCGCTTATCGCCGGTTTGCTCTGCAATAAGTCTGCCTATGCCATTAATAAAGTCAACTACTTCGGGATTCATCGGGCCCATGGTTTCAATGGCCACCGGAACAACTTCATATCCTAGGAACAGATCACGGTATTTATCCAATTTCCTAGAGGCGGCATGAACAGCAGCTCCACCGGCTGTGACTGAAGTCGTATTCAGGTAGGAGTTTGCCATAGTGTCAATGACCGTGACGTCCCATACGGCACATTTACCGTTGCATCAGGGCACTAAAGTCATGCCATTCGTTCGCTTGCCGTCTGATCTGGACCCAATTGGTTCCTTAGAGGAAGGGATGCCTGCTCTTGAAAGTGCTCGCCATATTAAGTCATTTAAATTGTGATGGCGAGACATTCTACCTGAGCTTCGTTTGCAGGAGAGGCCGTGGAGACCTAAAGCGTCGACTTCATGACCGCAGGGGCACATGTGAGGCTCGCAAGTTTTCGCCCCTAAACGGAAACTAACAGCTACTCGAATCGCCTCATTGTCTAAAATAGCCCACAAGAAGCAACAGGGAGAGCGTGAAGCCAGTCGCTGCTTCTTTTAGTTGATACAGCTAGGAGTCGTGCTCTGTCTACTGCATTGGACTGGGATTCTAACAGACTGTTATAAATCCGATCCACTATAGGACGGTCCCATGAGTTCTGGCTACTGACTGAGGTAGAAGGTGGAGCACTGGAGGTGAGGCTTTTGGACCAAACTGACAACGCAACGTCAATGGAACTATCGGCAGAAAGGGAGCACTTATGAAGGATGGCGTCTTGCAACTGCCTCGTTCCCATCGCTGATGCCAAGAAGGCTGAAGGCGCGATATGGGAAACAAGACGAATTCCAAGACCACCCATGCTCACCGGTAGACTGGCTTGCTGCCACTGCAAATCAGACAAATCTGCGTTGATAGCGGCGCACAAGCATTGCCTAAGAGCCTCGTCGTAGTCTAAAAGCCGCGGATTAGAGAAGCTCGGACTAGAGCGCAGAACGTGCATAAGTTTAGGTGCACTTAAAGAAAAGCGAAGGATTGTTAAAGCATCATGAGCGGCTAGCGACTTCAAGCGCGATGCTGTACGTTTGAGGTCTTCAAGGCGACTGGATAAAGCGGTGGTAGTAGCTTCTTCTCCAGAGAGTGGCGCGCCGAGTAGAGAACTATGGGATAGGCACATTGGCACAAATGATGACAAAACTGAGTTGCCCGGAGATTTGCAAACTGATGATATGACTTCGCACTTGGTACGATTCAACTGAAGCCCAAATTCTTGGCCTCTGTCGATGATAGTCCGTACATCATTTGCAATCGACGACTCGCAACCACCTAGAGTAATGTCATCTAGGTATCCCACCGTGAGATCGCTAGAGAGAGAAGTAAGGAGAGGGTGAATAGTCAGGCAAAACAGCATGGGCCCTAAGGGATCCCCTTGTTGGACTCCTTCCTGTGACTCAATGCACCAGTCTCCGAACTTCAACCACGAAGGGCTTGAGTAAGCTAGATGGCAGAAACTATACAGCTCTGGTATCCTGTGATGTATTTCGCTGAGCATTCGTGATCTACTCAAGCAATTAAAAATTATTATTATTTTTATTATTATAATAATAAAATTAATAATAATAATCATAATCATAATCACAATAATAATAATAATAAACATTTAACGTCGATTTCCTCATACAAGGATTATGTCATCCTTGTTGTGAGAGATTGGATCTGCATTTACCGATCTGGAGATCGTTGTTGCTGTGGCTCGTGAAACAGTGAGAGGTCAATAAAAAGTATTGAATACATAATACATACGGAATTCAATCACAATTAGATTATGCTAAAATGACTATTTCAGAGCATGAAATAAAAGACACCTAACCATGGCCAACTCATCAGCATCAATTAGCGCTTGCCTAGCCAGATATCTTTCTCTTTTGACTTTGAAATCGACGCTTTGCGGTATATCAGGAATAACAAAGTCAATTATCTTACATATGCTGAATACCACGTGCTGCAGGCAAATGATAGAAACATAAAACCATTTATGCAAAATTCAATAAGGCAGATACAGTATCGATACTTTAGTTTGATTGATTGATAAAGTATACTTTATCTCTCAGTCCAATAATATTTGTAACTTCATATGAGAATTATAAAAATAACAAAATAATTTTAAGAAATCTATTGAAGTGCGGCGGACACAGGGAAGCAGGACGGCTCTTGATCCCCAAAGATTTATATGAAGGGACATTGTTCCCCCCCCCCTTAGCAGTCCGAAAAGTATGAACCTTCTTGAGATTGTTGAACAAAACTCTTGAGAATAATTGAAATTATATAGCTAAACAACAATATAATTAATGCTGTTATAGTAATGCTGTTTATTTTCAATAAAGGATATTTTTACAACCCCCTCTCTTGAAAAATTGCTTTTAAAGTATCTATAACTCAAAGTATTATCGTCAACAACCGAGACATAAAACTGAGACATAGTTGTCGCTTACAGTTCTTTGAGAGAATAAGGGAAAGTGTGAGCGAATGAGATGGTTGAGGTAGAAATTTTAAAAAGTAAAAGAGCTGGTAAAGCTAAAGTTAACGTCAGTTTCCTCACTCGAACGCGATGTCAGTGACGGGCGATCTCAGGATTGGAACCCCGCACATACTTATCCGCGGTCGAGTATCTTACCAACTTTGCCACTAGCTCCAGCCAGTTAATACCCTATATGAGGGTATAGGGTTTTAACTGGCTCCAGTCGCGAGTTAATACCCTACAAGCATCAATGTTGGCTAGTTGGAAATTAAGGTAATTAAAAAAATCGACTATGAAATTAAAATCTCAGAGTTCAGCTCGGTTTCCGCTTAAAAAGCCTTCGGGGTTCGTTTCGATTCAAAAGAATTCAGTTAGGTATTCCATTCAGTGCCGTAAGCTTGACGTCAGAGGGTATTCGCCCCTCTGTGCATAGACAATAAGTATATACATTAAGACTGTCTCTTCCATCCAACATACTGAGGATAGAAGACAGTCGCCATTGAATTATACTTCTTAATTATAATTGTAGAACTCTGGGGCAAGAGGGGGAAAGAGATGGAATGAGGGGAACGTAGTGCCTTTAGGCCTTGATAAAATTCTCTCATCCCGCACCCTCATATAGGGTATTTCCATGGTTGTCAACTTGTAATATTCTTACCTTTCAATAATTAGAATAATAAAATAATTTTTATAGTCCTAATCTAATTAATGTAATAATAGTCCTAATATAATTAATATTATATTAATTCTAATCTATTTATAGTCCTAATCTAATTAATTATATTATGGTCCCTTCACTTCTTCTTCACCATACCCTCCTCACAGTGTTGCCACTGCTCCATATAACACTGTCATCTTGGTAACAAAGCAGCGATAGACCACCCCTATTAACTCTCCCCCCCCCCCCCCGCTGCTTCACTACCCCCCCGAGTTACAATTCAACTGTCCATTCTCGTCCTCTCTCCCGAATCTCATATTACTCCCCGACTGACTCACCTTAGTGACTCAAAGCGATCAACCTTAATTACCGGGGTCACCATTCTGCAGGTAATTGCCCCCAAAAATCCTCCTTTCGTGGGATCTTGGTATATGATCAGTTGAGATTCTGGACCGGTGATTAGTGAGAGCGGATTTTGAAGGGCAAGCCACGGCGGCGATGGTTGCGATATCGTGCCTTAAAACAGAGGCGAGTGGGGGTTGAGGTCTCGGTATGAATTGAGCTAGAAGATACTGAGGGAAATTTTGGGGGGCGCTAGGGAGAAAATGTTGTTTGGCGGAGGGTTCCTCGAGACGACTGTAGAGATGATTCACGGGATCGTATAAGCCAAAGTCAGTCACCATGTCGACTCCGAATAGGGATATATGGCACGCTAAAAGGAAGTTTTTAAACAGTTGTCTAGCGATTTCTAGCACGAGCAATCAAAGTTCAAATCTAGGCTACGACTGAGGCAGCACATTGAGGCTTATGGCTGGATTTAAGATTAAGTCGGCCCAAGGGACAAAATGGGAACGTTATCACATATGTTCGCTTGAAGAGGATAGAAAGGCCTCTACTCGATGCTCAAATTGCCAACACTTCTGTTGTAAAGTTCATATGAATTATGTCTGCAATAACTGCTAATACTCATGTTTTTTCTATTAATTAAGTGGCCATATTGACAAAATTATTCTGTTGAATTTTTGTCATCAATCAATCAATAAGAATTTAACGTCCGGTTCCTCGCCATTGAGGCATTAAGGCATTGTCAGGGACGTCTCTTCCAGACACTACACAAACAGGCGCCAAAGCACCACACGATGACGACTGAGTACGCAGAGACCACTAGAGAAAGCGAGATCAAAACAATGCAAGTCCAAGATCCAAGGCAAGCGGGTCATAGTTTAGACTTATGGCGGAAAAAGATGGGTTCTAAGCTTGCCAAGGAAAGTACCAATACAATTACAAGATCAAAGGTCTTGTGGCAGATAGTTCCATAATGTCGGAGCAGAGAACATGAAGGAGCGCCTACCCATGGCAGATTTCATATTTGGTACAGTGAGAAGGTTTTTGCTAGAGGAACGAAGACTACGAGAAGGTTCATAGCTGGATAAAAGATCAGATAAATAGGATGGTTTACCATAATTTAAACTTTTGAAGGTCAAGGAAGGTATCTTGAATTTTATACGTTCGGATACTGGTAGCCAGTGCAGTTTCTTAAGAAGAGAAGAGGTGTGAGATTTGAGTATTTTTGCATTACAGACGACTCGAGAAAGAGAATTTTGAACGTGTTGGAGACGAATTAGAAAGGTCTTTATGAGATCATTCAGCAGGGAGTTACAGTAATCAAGTTTAGAATTGACAAGCGCATTAGCTAATACAGTGGCGGAATTAATATCAAGGGACTTACTAATTTGACGTAATTGACGGATATAGAAAAAAGGAAGAACGACAGACTGCTGAAATATAAGTTTTAAAGTTTAGATTTGAATCAAAAATTACACCAAAGTTACGTGCAGAATCTGTGGGTATTAAGGGGATATCTTTAAATGTACTGGTTGAGTTAGTTATTTTATGACGCTGCTGTGGGATGCCGATGAGAAGGTATTCCGTTTTTGAAGGATTGACAACAAGACGATTGGCGCAAAACCAGGAGTGAACTAGATCAAGGGTAGATGTCAGCTTGGACGGAGCATCAAAAGAATCAGGACTAGAGAATGAGATATAAATCTGGGTGTCATCAGCATAAAAGTGAAATTTCAGCATCAAATCAGTTAGCAAGTGACTTAAGGGGGTGGTATATAAGGTGAAAAGGAGGGGACCAAGCACAGAACCCTGAGGGACTCCACAAGGAAGTGCGCAGGATTGTGATAAAGTGTTTTCAATAATTACAGATTGGGTACGCTGTGAGAGGTATGAGGATAGGAGGCCATGAGCCTTATCAGAGATTCCGAAGCAAGAATTGAGTCTAGAAAGGAGTATATTGTGGTTTATGGTGTCAAAGAAGCAGAGAGATCAAGAGAACCGATTAATTTAATTCTACATTCATTACATGTACATTCATAAATTACATTCACTACATTATATTCATTACATTCGTCGTCGTCGTCATCGTCATCATCATCATCATCATCATCATCATCATCGTCATCATCATCATCATCATCAACATCATCATCACCATCATCATCATCATCATCACCACCACCACCACCACCACCACCACCACCATCACCGCCACCACCAACACAACCACCACCAACACCACCACGATCATCATCATCATCATCATCATTATCATCATCATCATCATCATCATCATCACCACCACCACCACCACCACCACCATCACCACCACCACCACCACCAACACAACCACCACCACCACCACGATCATCATCATCATCATTATTATCATCATCATCATCATCATCATCATCATCGATGATGATGATGTTGAAACTCTGTCTCTCTCTCTCTCTCCTTGTGAATCTTGTAGCATTTCATTGGATCTGTTGATTCTAACTTCTTAACAAGTTCTCTATAATAATAATAATAATATTATTATTATAGAGAACAATAATAATATATTATTTGCATGACCTGCATAGATCAATAGGCTAGGCATAAGCAGTAGCTCTAAAAGGAACAACACCTTGGCGGATGTTTATGTTTTTATAATAAATACCGTTATAAAGCTCCATTTTATTTTTCAATGATACATATATCAATTAGTGTCTCTCTAATTATAGTCTTAAAACGATTATCTTCTTAAACTCTGATTCCGGGTATTTAATCTGATGGATTTATCCTGTTGTCTCATCGCTCAAGTTCAGTTCTTCTCTATATGCTTGTTTACGAACAGTAAATATCTGGACAGAAATGGTTTCTCTCAAACTGCGGGCAAGGAAAGCGGTGTCTGCCGGGTGTGTCTAGCTGTACGACAGGTACATCTGAGGGATGGCCTAATCCATCCACATGGCCCACGTAAATCTCCTTGTCCCGGTTCTGCTCAGCCACCACTTGATCAACATCTTTCTTTCAACACTCCTAATGCTACATCCTCATCTTATCAACCGTTTCCCAGCCAGTCAGTCATTTATTCAGTCAGATTTATTCAGATTTATTTATACTGCGATCTCTTGGAACAAGCAGATAAATATTGTTCAGATTCTAATCATCCAGCTAGTAGCAAACCTAAGAGCAGCAGAACATGTAAATACACTGCTGCTAGCTTAAACTCTATTGTCAGCAATTTAGATTGCAGCAGTAAAAGCAACGCCAATGCAGCTAGCAATGAAGCATCTGTCATCTTTTCTTCCACTGATGTTTATTTACTATCCGATAATTTAACCGTTCAACATATCCCACTCTGACGCAACCCACCATCAAACACATAACGAGATCTGCCAGAGCTCCCTGTGCTAGGACTCTGACCACTGTGCCTAACATGATCACTAATAATTCTGAAGAGTTAACTTATTGGAATGAACTTCCTAATTTTGCTCCTACCACTCTAACTGTTCCTGCCAAGATGGGAAAGAAAGTTAGTATAGCAGTCATCATTCGAAATCGTCTGTCTAAAGTTTCTAATTCTGAAAACTTGCAAACACCAAAAGAGGCTAATTCTGTCTCTAAAAGACGTGCTCCTACGTCTTTTATTTCCTCTTTGGTGCAGTCAAAGTTAGAGGAAGGCAACATTCGTGCCGCTGTCAGAATCCTCTGTTCCAATGAATCTTTAGCGGAAAACAATGAGAAGACTTTTAAACAGTTACAGGATAAGCATCCTATTGCTGTTGAGTCTCCTGACAATCAAATACATAATTCCATACTAGCCGTTCAAGTACAGGAAGATGTTGTTTTGAAAGCTGTACATAGTTTTATAGCCGGTACCGCTGGCGGCCCTGATGGTTTACGTCCTCAACATCTCAAAGACTTAATTAAATGTAAGGAGGCAGGTGCCCAGTTGCTTACAGCTATCACTGGTTTTATCAACTGTTTGATCAGAGGAGACGGTCATTTACAGGTGAGGCCTATACTTTTCGGCGGCATCCTAATTGCGATTAAGAAAAAGAATGATGACGTACGTCCTATTGCCATTGACTATACATGGAGAAGACTCGCGGCTAAATGTCTAAACATGTACGCTATGCCATTAGTCTCTGATTATCTCAGTCCTATTCAGTTGGGTGTTGGGGTATCAGGTGGATGTGAAGCTGCTGTCCATGCGACGCGTCAGTTTGTTACACGCATGCCTTCGGGTTCTTCATTGATCAAACTGGACTTCGCCAATGCTTTCAACAGTATAAGCAGAGTTAAGATGTTGCGAGCTGTTCACAGTTTCCTTCCGGAAATTTGTGACTTCTATTCGTCTGCTTATTGTCAATCAACTCTCCTCAAATATGGCGAAAGAGTTATCCTCTCCAGTGAGGGCGTTCAACAAGGTGATCCATTGGGCCCATTACTATTTAGTCTGACGCTCCAACCACTTCTTAAAGATCTATTAAGTTCATTCAGAATTAGTTGCCTGGATGATCTTACGATTGGAGGTTTAGATGCTACAGTAGCTAATGATGTCAGGATGGTCATGGATAAGGGATCAGAACTTGGCCTTAAGATTAATATTAATAAATGTGAGATCATCTCTTCGGCCTTATCTCATGATGATCCTCTACTAGACTCACTTCAGAAAAGGAACATTAGTGATGCGGATTTTCTAGGTGCTCCTATAGTTGTGGATGAGGCAATGGACAGTAAATTAGAGAAACACATTGCTGATCTCCAGAGGGCAGCCACGCGATTGAAAGATATTAGCCGTCACGACGCTCTTATCTTGATTCGTCATACTCTAAGTGCGCCCAAAGTGATGCACACTCTCCGCTCATCTCCATGTTCTCAACATCCCTTACTACAGACTTTTGACAAGATATTCAGGGAATGTCTGTGTAGCCTGCTAAATGTCGACCTAACCGAGCAACAATGGCAACAGGCAATTCTCCCTATTCGTAATGGTGGTCTGGTACTGCAGCGCAGTACTTCGCAACTGGCTCCGGCAGCCTTCCTGGATTCATACAACTCTACGCGGGCGCTTCAGTTGGAAATACTCGGTAATAGCACCTCTCCCATTGATCCGGAATACGTAAAGGCTAAGTCTTTGTGGAGCTCTGAGTTCGATGTGGTTGCTCCTGTCGGTGAAGCTGCCTGTTTGCAGAAAAACTGGGACGATCCTATAGTTCAAAAATGCTTCACACAGCTGTTAGAGTCTATATCAGAGCCCATAGAGAAAGCACGTCTTCTTGCTGTATCCGCTCCAAATAGCAGCGACTGGCTGCATGCTCTTCCTATAGCTTCTTGTGGGTTGCGTCTTGAAGACGAGGCTGTTAGGATAGCTGTTGGCTTACGTTTAGGCACGAAGTTATGTGAGCCCCATAAATATATGTGTGGCAGTTTAGTTGATGCTAGAGGACATCAAGGACTTTCTTGTCGAAAGAGCACGGGTAGGACTCTCAGACATCATAATCTTAATAACATTGTGTGGCATGCGCTGAATAAAGCTGGATGTCCAGCCATTAAGGAACCCACAGGCATGTCACGTTCGGATGGTTAGAGACCAGATGGTCCCTCCCTGATCCCGCGGGCTGAAGGTAAATCGCTTTTGTGGGACGTCACAGTGATTGATTGCCTAGCCAAGTCTTACCTGAACCTCTCGTCTATGTCAGCGGGTGAAGTAGCTGAACTGGCTGCAGATAGAAAAACATCCAAGTACAGCGAACTCTGTACTAGCTATTGCTTCATCCCTCTGGCTTTTGAGACGTTAGGTCCAATGAATGATGAGGGTAATAAATTCACCTCAATTTTAGGTAAGAAACTTTCATCTGTGACAGGTGAAAAATGTGAAACTTGCTTTCTAAGACAGAGATTGTCAATCTGTGTGCTGCGGTTTAATACCATCTGTGTAATGGGTACCTTTAATTCTCTTGGAGAGATCTATGGTCTCAGAGAGTCTGCATCTACAACTGAATTACATGTCCATACAGCCTCACTCTGTCTTAGAAAAGCTCATTCTCGCCCTACAACACCTTCCTCTCTACCATCATCAGATTTAAAGAGCGGTCAGAGTCGGCAGCAGCTGCAAGCTGCCCCTGCAGCTGGGCAAGGTGGTATGAGCGGTGGGGGTACAGACAGAGCTCCCCCTCCAGGCAGCAAATGCGTGGTTAGAAAGAAGAAGATAGGCACAGCTACTAGCACTCTTATCAGTTAATACAGCGGCAGTCAACAGAACTCTGATCAATCTTCAGATCTGGATAACTCGAATTCTAGCGGGGGGACGGGGGAAGCTTCACTTCGTCGTAGCCCTCCCTCAAATGTAAGATCGCTCGCCCAGACCTCCAGCAGACATCATCGTCATCCAATCAACATCATCAGTACCTCCAGCATCAGGCAAACATTGGTTCCGATACCGAGATATTCTACAACAATCACACAGGTGGAGGGAACCTCATAGTTTCAGGTGAAGGAAAAGCTGAGAACCAATGCTGGCACAATAAGGGCTCCCTGCCTTCCATCGACCTCGCGCCTGCTCCTGATCAACTGCTGAAAGACGGGAGGTTCACCGAGGACCTAGATGTTGAGGGACTGTTGAACTGGCGAGGTTTCGGGGACATGCACCGAACCCCGACCCTCCACCGCTATGTCGTAAACATGTCTGACACCACCCTAGAGCATCGGGGTGTCACAGCCCGCTCTCTCACCGACCTCACCGCCCCGGGGGATCTTCCGTGTTCGTTGACGTGGCGGCTCGACAGCGCCAGGGGTCAGCCACCGCACACAGACAGCTGGCTGGGTCTACCTAGGGTATAGAGGCCTGGTTGGCCCTCCCCAGGGAAAATTCGAACCTGGAAGGAGGAAGTCAGAACAGCTGATCAGTTTCGACTGTGAACTCAGGGACATATGGCTTAAGAACACCCACGGCGAGAATGGGGCGGAGTCTGTGGGCGGAGTTAATCACAGAAAGGATGGCTTAGTAGCGGATAATAGAACAACAATAACTGGGAATAATGCAATTGATAAGGCGTTCGAAAACATGGAGACGAAGGGTTATACTATAACTGAAACTTTGGGTCGTGGAAAGTTCGGGTTCATCGTGTTCGGCAAATCAACCCTTCACGAGGACCGTCACGCAGCTATTAAGCTAGTGAACGGGCTTGTGAATGCCATCATGGACAAAATCTACTTCTACAGAATGCAAGTCAACAAATTCTAGGCCAATCAAATCAGATTCGACCAAATCTGGGTCGCCAGGATCTGGGTCATCAGAATGTAGATCCACAGAGTCAAGGTAAACAGCAACAGCTGTATATATATATATATATATATATATATATATATATATATATATATATATGTCAAGAGCACCAGAATCAGCAGTGGCAGTGCAGCAAGCAGCAGCCTGTCCCACACCAGCCTAGCCCAATGAAGCAGCAAATTCTCAAAAGTGGAAATAGGGTGTAAAAATAGGGTTAAAATAGGGTTAAAAGTGTCGGTAGGACGAGTAGCTGAGGACTCTAAGCCGCTTTCAAAGCAGTTGTTGTCTGGATTAGCTAATAACAAAGTGGAGATAACCGTAGCAGCTGTGATGGCGATCAAGTCTACCGATAAAATAGGACCGCGGTTAAGCCACACGGCTTTGAAGTTGCAGACCGGGGTTCAATCCGCAATAGAGACCGAGACGAAGGAAAGAGAGAGCGGAAAGGAAGCTCTCACAGCCATGAGGAGAAGCCTGCGCTTCTCCCCCAGTGAGTCCGTCAAGCAGTCCAAGGATGTCATCCAGGTCGTTCATGGCCTTCCACATTCGGTGGTTCAGGCTCGCTACAGTCTGAACAAGGTCCGCTGTTCCTCCCGGCTCAGCTCCACCACGGACTCAAGCAAGCCTCGCATGGGAACGTTCTACAGGGCCGGGCAGTTCCTCAAGTACAGGGACAGCAGTCCGAAATAAGATATAATAAATCAAAATTTTCCATTTATAATAATTTACCTGTTATTAAAATTGACAAATTATTATTATTAAACTACTTTTTAATGCCCAGGGTGGCATTGGGTACTGGACTAAAAATAGGATAAAGGAGACTTTATTTATTATTATTTTTACTGTTACTAAATTTCTATATTATAATAATATTATCGGAATTATAATAATAACAATATTATTATTATTAATAGCAATAACAATAATAATAGTAATAGCAATAGTAATAAAGATTTAACGTCCGTTTCCTCTTCCAAGGATGATGACAAGGCCGTCCCCACAGCATACATCACTATTGATCAATTCACCCAAATCAATTTGCAAAAGAAATGTACTAAGGAGAAGTAAGGTCCTAAACGAAAGCCGGTGATCAAAAAGGTCAGAGAAGATCGATTAAATCTCTCGTGCGAAAAAGTAAGTCTTAAGCTTACTGCAGAAAGTTGAGAGAAGAACAAGAGAGAAGATAAATAGGTAAAGAGTTCCAGACTGTGGATGCTGCATAAGAAAATGAACGTCTCACCGCTGATGTGAGAATATTTGGAGCAGAGAGAAGATTGGCATCAGTGAAACGAAGTGCACGTGAGGGATGATAGGAAAGAAGAATTTCAGATAAGAAGGCTTGACAAATCGCCGAGTTTTGAAAGTTTATATATTATGCGTTGATTAACACGGAGCCATTGAAGACTGCGAATTAGAGAAAGAGAGAGAGATTGAAGTCGAGAGGACTTGCAAACAGCTCGTGCGAGAGAATTTTGGACGTGCTGCAAACGATTAGAAAAAAGAAGTAGGCAACCCATGTAATAATGAATTAAAGTAGTCGAGCTTTGAATGAACTATAGAATATGCACGGATAGTGGCTGAATTTCTAGTAAGGGATGGACGTATTTGCCTAATCTGACGAATCTGAAAGAAAGAAGCGCGACAAACAGAAGAGATATGGGATTTAAAGTCAAGGTTTTCATCAAATTTGAATCCGAGGTTTTTGGCGGATCGAGAAGGTGAAAGAGCAAGATTCTGAAAATTAACAGAATTATTAGTAATTTTACTTCTATGCAAAGGAGTGCCAATCAAGAGGTATTTAGTTTTGGAGGGATTAACAGCTCGACGATTAGCACAAATCCGGAATAAACCCGGTCTAGAATGGAAGAGAGATGAATTAGTTTCTGATCGGAATCTTTATTAGAAAGGAAAATATATAGATGTATGTCGTCTGCATAGAAATGAATATACATGGAGACATCGTCAAGCAGGTAGCGAAATGGAGTAATGTATTGAGAAAAAGCAATGGACCTAATACAGAACCTTGTGGAACACCGCGTAGGAGCGATAATTCAGAAAAGCGATCTTTACCAATAACGATAAATTGTGCACGACCTAGGAGATATAATGTGAGAAGAGAAAAAGCAGAATCAGAAATGCCGAAGCAGAATTTTAGTCTGTTTACTAGTATGTCATGGTCTATTGTGTCAAAGGTAGCAGAGAGATCTAGTAGTAAACTGGGATTGAGTTCGGTTCGGTTCAGCTTGGCCCGAATCTCGGTTAGGTTCGGTTCGGGTTCGGCTAGCAAGAGGGTTCGGGTTCGATTCGGTTCGGCTAAAATTCCAGACTTTAGGGTTCGGTTCGGGTTCGGTTCTATTCCCTCCCATCTCTGGCAGAATCCAACTCGGTCGGTAATTAACTTTGAAATGCCTAATATTTATTGTCCAAATTTTTATTATTAAATTGTTCATTACATTTGATAGATGCACTTTATAAATAGGATTTTGATCAATACTTTTCATATGATCAATACTTTTCAAATATTATGTACTTCATACGAAACGCAGCCTATTGAAAAATTCCTCATAACAATTACAATGTTCCAGGTTGGGAAGACATTACTGAAGATAAATATCAGTTGTCACAGGCTGCCTACCTTGACTACGTGGTTGAAAATACACCTCGGAACGGCTATCATTTTTAAAGAATGTCATAGTCAATAGATCAATAAGACTTGCTTTCATTTGTACAGAAATTATGAAGAGAAAATCAAAGCAAATGAAATTGCAAAATCTCTTGATTTTCACGATTCCAAATTTATTGCAAAATTTGCTTAAATTTAGCAATGAAAAAGCCACTAAATTGGCAAATTTCATAAATGGGGTTATTGGTAGGTCTAGTATAGCTTCTATACGGAAGAATCATTTCCAGCATTTATATAATTCTCTACGCAATGAAAAGTCTAAAGATATATTTTTACTTGAGACATTATTAATGCTCAACCAATGATATTTTGATATTTAATTTACACGAAGTTTTGATGGCTTTAAATTAAAGTTATGAAAAGCAGAATTTAGGAAGAGCTCTGGGTCCTGATGGTGTTGAAATTGAAGCCTTTATATACATAAAGTACTATACATATATATAAAGCCTTTATATGCATGTAGTGTCTTAGCTGAGCACGTTTGCAACAGTTTACATACAGTATATGTTTTACTTTGCTATCAGTGTATTGAATTTATGAAATCCAATATTATTCCTTTAGTTATTCCTTTAGTTAACTGTAAATCTGGTGATCTTACCCGGTGATATATCAAAAGCTACAGAGCACATTACGTCATTATCACATTACGTCATGCGATTGAAAAAGTTTTGAAATTTTTCTAGTACATTAGCTAAAAACACATAATGCTGCTGATGATCCTCAATTTGGCTTTAAAGTTAATCATTAAATTTGCTTTACAGTTAGTCACGCTACAGCTCTTTGAACAAAGTTGGTTAAAAATGTAGTTGATTACTATACGATAAGAGCATAAGTTATGCTGTTTTACATGGTAAAAAGCCAGAGCAAGAAAATGTAATTTTTATAGGTTTTGTAGACTTTGAGAAAACTAATGGCAGTGTACACCGAGTGAAAGATGTTTGAAATGTTAAGAGAAATTGTAGTAGACTAGAGAGATGGAAGATTTATGAACTTCTTTACAAGATCACACCCTAGTCCGATTGATGGATTTTCCTACATTTTTCCTGCACTTTTTATAGGTTTACGTGAATTTGTAAGTTTGCATTCTTACATTATATTTGTGTACTAAGTGAGTGCTACTCACTTGATGTAACCGACACTATTAAATATATTTCTATTCCTCTTGGTCCTAGTTAATAAAGTGATTTAATAGATTGTAACAAACCTCAAAGAGGATTATGAAGAGCAGTCTCACACTAAGTAATTTCCAGAAGAAATGATTATAATCCCCATTCATATCTCTGAACTCTTCATATCTGCATTTAAAAATATATTTGTCACCGTACTTTTGCTTGGTCTTTAATTGGAAAATATTCTATACAGTAGATACTAAAACACTATGTTGTAAATATATATTTCCCTCTTTTTCTCTCCATCTCTTTCGTGCCGTGCAGGAGTAAGTTCTAAGATCATCTAGTATTCCAAGTCTCGGCCTTCCTCTAAACTTCTTTCCCAGCATTCTTACTCATCCTACTAAATGTATTTTTACTAAAGAGGATAGCTTAAAATACCTGTCCTCTTTAGTTAAGCTTCCCCTCTCAGAATCAAAAGTTCTTCTATCAACTCCTTATCTTAGTTATCGATTGTCTATTTATGCTAAACCTATTGCCTTTATTGTCCGATCATTGTAGAATACACCAAATGAATACAAAATGAACACAGGAGTCGTAGAAGGCGATTAAGCAGAGGCTGGAGGGAAGAATCGGAGATCAACCTCAGCTAGCGAAGTCGTTCTCTCCGGGATATGGTGGAAACAACTATAAAAATTATTTTTATAACGATCGCAATAAAGGAAGTAATCAAATGCAGAAGTGGTGCTAAGTAAATTACAATTTGGATTTAGAAAATCATGCGGTACACGAAAACCAAAAAGATAGTGCTAGTCACGTGTGAATGCAGCTGATAGCAGAGAAATGATATTTTTATACGGGTTGGAGATGTTGAAAGGCCATGACAGGATAAATTGGGTGAAGAATGGTAGACGCTACAACTTAGAATTATTACTTTATTTGGCTTACGTTCCACTTTTGGAACAAATGATTAAAGGTTTCTTGAAATAATCTAAGTGATATGACTGATATCAAAATTTTCAAAGCATGCAAATTTCATTTAAGAGAAGAAGGCATATTGGAGGCCTGATAAAAATCACTGCATTAATACTTTCTCTTTTTCAACCAATCACCTCGTAAGAGTGCGTGCTGTTGTCGGAAAGATAAATTTGCGATTTAACTCAACTCACTCACAGAAAGTAGAACAGAAGCCCGTTTTGTAAATGCTCATTACGTATAAGAATAATATGAAAAGAATTGATTTACCATTTCAATTAATTATGTGCTCATATTAAAATACAATTTAGTATATAATATTATAAAATATTTAATAATATTATATTATTACATTATTTAAAATATTATATAAATTATTATTGTATAAATTATTATATAAATTATAAATTATTTATAAATTTTTATATTATGTAAAATATTATATCATCATCATCTTCCCTTGAATCCCAGTTTAACAAGGGTCGGGATACGAATAGACTGTCTCAAATCCTCTCTGTCCTACATCGTATCATCCATCAGTCAATCCCCTATTAGAGACTTTTCCGTTTTTCAGTAAAATATGATATAATATTATAAATATTATATGCTATAATATTATAGTAGATAATAATATAAAATTACAATATTATTAAAGCCAATATTTGTATAATGATAACCACATAGGAAAAAAATCTCAGTTTGAAATACGCACCTGCATGACTGTTGACTCTCGGGAGACCAAGCTAGTGAGAAATTAGTGTAACCATTGAGACCGTTGTGATGGGTGTATATGTACAGTTGCTTGGGAAGAAACTTTGATGTAAAAGCTATCACAAAGGCCTGCAAATAATAATGTATTAACTTTATTAAGCGCTAATTAGTAGGGCTTACATCAATTTTGGTTTTATTGTGTCGCTGCCATCCTTTCAGGCGTTTCAATTTTATTGCCTATTCTAATCAACAATGAAATAGATAAGCCTCAAGCAGCAGCGTATTGGAAAAAATGGGGAAGGCGTGTAAAAAGGTATTATGACGCTGCGGGTTCGAATCTTACACTATGCAATATTGTAAATCCTTATCTAGACTTTTGTAAAAAAAAATATTTAGCTGTAAGGCCCGTCATCTGATTAACCCATATCGTTAAATAACGGATTCTTCACAACTAGAAAACTATAATAAAACTACGCTCGTCGTTTTTACTAGAGATAGTTACTTTCAATTTTTTTCGGGGTTCGACTTCAATTTGGTTTTTCGAAAATGGAAGTTCAGTTCGTATTCCGTTGACAAGCATGGACGTAACCAAGGTTTAGTAATGAGAATCGATCAACAGAATCGATCAACATATAACGACTTCCAAAAGGAAGTCGTTATATGTTGATCGATTCTAGCTCAGACTGGACCTTCGACCACTAAGTGCACTCGGTGACCTAGATAACATAGGCAGAGCCGTCCATATGATGGAGGCAAAGTGCATGAGGCCCTGAAAATTAGCCCGAAGTATCATATAGTGGAGCTCTTCACACTGAGCATCTTCAACATCTCCATTCTTCAACTTTAACATCTTCATACTGCTCTTCATACCTCATCTCGGTAAAAATACCTCCTCATAATTTTAAACTTGATAAAAACAGGTCCTCATAATTTTTAGTTAATGAAAACACACCCTCGCAATTTTTAACTGACAATAAAGACCCACTCATAATTTTGTACTCCATAAAAGCGCAAACTAGTAAATTTAAACTTCCTAGAAACACATTTTCTGAATTTTGCAGTTGATAGAAACACTACCTCATAATTTAATAAAGTGTACTTTTCCCCAACTTTATTTTATAGTGCTTTTGTTATTTCTGCAGTGATAACCGCATCGTTGTGAAAAGTATATTTATTTCATAGCTGCTTCTTACTCCCCATTGGCCTAATGGTAGGCCCATATCACTTATATCCTAATCCCATCCTTCCCTTCTTTTCTATATCTATCATGCGCATCCTAGTACGCGTAATTTCTGCTCTTTACATCAATACCTTGGTAAATGTTTCTCCCTCTGGGTCCAATGCCAGGTCCTAAACACCTAAAGCTTTATTCTGATCGCTCTTTCTTCGCCAATGTATGTATTTTATACATAGTAATTATTACTGCATTAACGATATATGCAACGTTACTGAATGTATTGTTATGCAGTTATAACGATACATGCAGTTACTGATACTGTATGTATCAGTATAGTGAGATACATGTACTTTACTGCATGTAAAGTGAGTACTTTCCTCACTTTACATGAAGACTTTGTCAATTTTTTATATCTTAACTGTCTAATGGCAGCTCCATAATACATAGATCTTCTCTTCAAAACCCTTCTGTTTTCCTTTAATTGCCTCATTTAGCAAACCACTCACTCTCAGAATTTGTTTTCCTCCTAAATACGAAACTTTTTCTTCTTTCACTTTTGCTTTTAACCCATGTATCGTTAAAATGCAGTTTTTAATGCTATACTTCCATTTTTTAAGCCATTCTTCCAAATTGATACATTATTTTGACTTTTCTCTTCTTTTCATGCCAACATTAAGGTGTCTTCTCTTCCATAACCAAGTGCCTTAAACAATTTTACTTTGCTCTCATCTCTCTACATGTGTCTCCTTGTTAATCTATTCTTCAAATAGGAATATGTTTTAGCTTTATCATAATTGTTCTTTTTCAAGCTAAGTTATCCATCTCTTCCATTACCTCGTTCCATTAAACAATTGAACATCTCACCTGACTCCCTTAGCTATATAGCACATAGGTCCATAGGTCTATCTTAAGTCTATAGCACTCATTAACATCCTCCTCCCCCCTCTGTTATGTAGCACTTTAGCATTCTTTATAATTCATCATCATCAGTTCCTTGTGTTCTGAAGAGATCTCAGGGTATCAACTTTCCCCCATTCTTTTCAGTCTTCAGCAACCCTTACAGCATCTTCCCATAACATGTTAAAAGTTTTAAGTCTTTGTTGATCGTGCTGAACCAAGTACTTCTAGGTCTTCCTCTTTTCCTTTTTCATTGGCTTGGGTTCCAATTTATTGCAGTCTTTGCATATCATATCATCATGTATTCTGATACATGATGATATGATACGATGTCATATCACCAGTATTATATGATATCATCTAATACTGGGGGGCCCGAGCCCCTTCTTAGGCCCCCCATAAGAAAATTTAAACTATATTTTCATTGTTTTTACGGCAATTTCTATGTGTAAATACATGTAAGAGAAGTGGTTAAGGAAGGGGGAGCGAGGGAACTTAATTCCACGAGCTCTGTTTCCATCAATACCGCTTACTGGCGGCGTTTCGAAACGTAAGTTTGATGGAGAGAAAAAACATTTAAATAGTGCAATATTTTACGCTAAAACGTTTTATCAGATATGAAGCTGCAAAAATATGCAATGTTAAGGAGATAAAGCAAAGATAAAACTGTATAAATTTACCATGTGCAGACAACCAAATATTACAAAATTGCAGCATGCAATCCTTTTTTACATAAAAAGATTATATGTATGTTGGAGATGAGCTGTAAAAATACTGTGTGATGCAGAGTGTGCAAATTTCACTCACAGAAGGATATTCCACAAACGGTAATATTTTCATTTGTGTCAACTAACCTAATCTTTATGCATTAAATTTTAACATAAAAATTAAGTACAAGTCATTAATTACTTGATCAGTTTGTGTGTCGATCATTAGAGAATAGCACACACGTAAACTACGCGTAAGCTAAATGACAACTAACCCGCAAAGAATATAATAGTAAATTACATGTATATGTATGGCAAAAGTAGGCCATCAAAACAATTTAAAAGAGAGTACGATAATATAATTACTTGACCCTTTCCTAGAGTGTTAAAACAAACTGTAAATTTAATAATATTACCACCTTGAGTCTATTTTTGTAGTGAATTATTTAGAGAGTTTATTTAAAATTTTTAAATTGAGAGTTATAAAGTCTTTAAGACATATTAACCACCACAAGTGATCAATTAACATGATGAATTCCACGAATCTGTCTCTGATGAAGCAGTAGTAGTTGAAGTAGTGTAGCAGTAGTAGAAGTAATAGTAGTAATAATAAGAGCAGTAGTAGTAGTAGTAGTAGTAGTAGTAGTAGTAGTAGTAGTAGTAATAGTAGTAGTAAAAAAGCAGTATTAGTAATAGTAGCACTAGTGAAGTTATAAATAATTAGAGTAATAATAATAATTATTATTATAATAAAAATAATGCTATTATTATAAATATTTCTATTTATAACAGTAATAATAATAATAGTAATAATCATAGTAACCATAATAATAATAATATTATTATTATTAATTTATTTTATTATTTTAATTTTATCATTATTATTATCATTATTATTATTGATATTATTATTATTGTCATTATTAGTGTTATTATTACTATAATAAAAATAACAATAATAATAATAATCATTATCATCATCATCATCTTCATCAATTTCATCATCATTATCATAATAATAATAATAGTAACAAAAATAATAATAATAATATTATTATTATTGTTATTTTTTTATATTATTTTATTTTTATTTTAATTTTAAATTTTAGACCGGTGGAAAGAACCTGGGGTTTGATTAAAACGATTCAAGCAATACGCGCCAAATCGCCGCCCGGATACTCGATGTCATCAATCGGCTTAAAAGAATTGTTCAAGCGGACTGCATTAAATCTTTGAATGGAAAAGTCATGGAAAGCCTTTGCCAAAGAAGAGATGTCTCGCGCTTATCGCCGGTTTGCTCTGCAATTAGTTTGCCTATGTCATAAAATAAAGTCAACTCCTTCGGTATTCATCGGACCCATGGTTTCAATGGCCACCGGAACAGCTTCATATCCTAAGGATAGATCACGGTATTTATCCAATTTCCTACAGGCGGCATGAACAGCAGCTCCACCGGTTGTGACTGAAGTCGTATTCAGGTAGTAGTTTGCCATAGTATCAATGACCGTGACGTCCCATACGGCACATTTACCGTAGCAGCAGGGCATTAAAGTCATGCCATCCGGGCGCTTGCCGTCTGATCTGGACAACCCACTTGGTTCCTCAGAGGAAGGGATGCCAGCTCTTGAAAGTGCTCGCCATATTAAGTTATTTAAATTGTGATGGCGAGACATTCTACCTGAGCTGCGTTTGCAGGAGAGGCCGTGTAGACCTAAAGCGTCGACTTCATGACCGCAGGGGCACATGTGAGGCTTGCAAGTTTTCGCCCCAAAACGGAAACTAACGGCTACTCGAGTTGCCTCATTGTCTAAAAAAGCCCACAAGAAGCAACAGAGCGTGAAGCCAGTCGCTGCTTCTTTTGGTTGATACAGCTAGGAGTTGTGCTCTGTCTACTGCACTGGGCTGGGATTCTAACAGACTGATAGGAATCAGATCCGCTATAGGACGGTCCCTTGATTTCTGGTTACTGACTGAGGTAGAAGGTGGAGCATTGGAGGTGAGGCTTTTGGACCAAACTGACAACGCAACGTCAATGAATATATCGGCAGAAAGGCAGCACTTGTGAAGGATGGCGTCTTGCAACTGCCTCGTTCCCATCGCTGACGCCAAGAAGTCCGAAGGCGCGATACGGGAAGCAAGGCGTATTCCAAGACCACCCTTGCTCACCGGTAGACTGGCTTGCTGCCACTGCAAATCAGACAAATCTGCGTTGATGACGGCGCACAAGCTTTGCCTAAGCGCCTCATTGTAGTCTAATAGTCCAGGATGAGAGAAGCTCGGACTAGTGTGCAGAATGTGCATAAGTTTAGGTGAACTTAATGAAAAGCGAAGGATTGTCAAAGCATCATGAGCGGCTAGCGACTTCAAGCGCGATGCTGTACGTTTAAGATACTCCAAGCGACTAGATAAAGCGGTGGTAGTAGCTTCTACTCCAGAGAGTGGCTCGCCGAGAAGAGTACTATGGGATAGGCCCATTGGCACAGAGGATGACAAAACGGAGTTCCCCGGAGATTTGCAATCTGATGATATGACTTCGCACTTGGTACGATTCAACTGAAGCCCAGATTCTTAACCAATGTCGATGATAGTCTGTACATCATTTGCAATCGACTACTCGCAACCACCTAGAGTAATGTCATCTAGGTATACCACAGTGAGAGCGCAAGGGAGAGACGTAAGGTGAGGGTGAATAGTCAAGAAAAACAGCATGGGCTCTAGGGGATCCCCTTGTTGGACTCCTTCCTGTGACTCAATGCTCCAGTCTCCGAACTTCAACCACGAAGGGCTTGAGTAGGCTAGATGGCAGAAACTATACAGCTCTGATATCGTGTGATGTATTTCGCTGAGCATTCATGATACTCAAGCAATTAAAAGCATTACAGAAGTGTAGCGAAGTGATCAGTTGGCATTGACTCAGCGAAACGGCGAGTAGCGTGAAACGCTGCCTCACAGCCACCTGGAATACCAGCTCCAAGTTGAATAGGACTCAAGTAATCGCTGAGAGCAGATACTGATTGCGCAGTTAGCGACTAAACGACGCCAAGTGTAACCTACTGCAATGGGGCGAATGCCGCGAGATTTCTTATTGAGTGCAAAGAGTTTACCGCAAACAACACCGGTTGGACCTCAGGGGGGCAAACACCTCTAAGCAGGAGATTCACGAAAGAAGTGAAAGCGGTAAAAAATGTCCTAGCCAACTCTCTACAAGTCACAAGCTCCAGAAGATGCTGAGGACGAAGGCCATCAGGCCCACCGGCTGAGCCTGCTGGAAATCTACGTACAGTTTTGACAACATCCTGCTCTGAGACTTGAACGGGCGGAGTCTCCATTGAGTCCGGAAGGGGTGCCATTATAATGCTACTAGCTGCGGGTGGTGGGTGCTTAGCCTTCAGGATATTGAAAGTATTTCAACTGCATTGCGCTGGGCTTTCATCTGAGCAGAGGATGCGTACAGTTGCCGAAACATTCCAATCTTCCATTTTGAACCTTAGTGCTGAGGCACGGGAGTCATGAGGACGATGAGCTCTTTTAATTCTCTCTACGACCGGCTCAGTGGGAGAGCCAGCACCTAAGCCCTGCAACCTTTTCTTAATTAACGAGCTTAGGTTATGCCTTTTACCTGTGCGAGCAGGGACTTGCAAAACCGAGGATGCGATGAGCAACAAATCTGACCAGTATGATAAAACTAACAGATCGCTTTCGATCTTACGGGAGGCATCAAATCAAGGCTGCTGAACACGCAGGTCTGGCTGATTTGGGAATGTGTTTTATTGTAGGTCGCATCAAGCAGGGATGCTCAAGAATGAGCGGCTGAGAAGAAAATGAATTGCGAGATAAGTTAGCAGAATTGGGAGCATCAGTGGGAGGAGAACTCTGTCTAGCCGAACCAGAGTCGCAGCTCCGGTTCCTGTTCCTATTCCTAATATCAGACACTGCAGGCCCTGGTTGCGAAGATGCCGCCTGCGCGGAGATCTGCAAAGGAAGTTGGTTGGAACCCGGGCAAATTTGGCCATGAAGATGAACCCTTCCGTCTCCCGAATGAAGCTGACGTTGAGCTAGGCACAACGAACAGATGCCAGTTTTCTTGCTGGCAGTCTGAGATAGTGGCCAAGTCTGTCTGGCAGGCATGTGGTAAACAGGGCATAGCAAGCGAGAGATAAAAGAATTACAACCGGATCGCTACTGCAAATAGCTGCAGTCCAATAGTCCAATTCAGGTGAAACCTAAAGCATATGCAGATTTTAATAAAAGATAAAATAAGCCGAATGCGCACAAAAGAATAGAAATAAAAGGGTCTGGGAGTACAGGGATATATATATATATAAAAGCAGTATGCCAAAGACAAAGTGAAAAAAATAGCAGAAGTGAAGAAAAACTATAAAAAGTGCTAAAGAAAAATACTGGTGTGCGTTAACAAACTAACCACCTCGAGCGCCTCTAGCGAATGTAATTAATGTAATTCGCCTCTTTCGAATGATATTATTATTGTTATTATATTATTGGCATTATTATTATGATTAATATCAATTATAAAAAAATAAGGTTTGACACTCTTCTTCTCATAAGTTTGATGAAATTAAAAGTTTGCTTTTTAAGGTTTTTATTATTTCAGACCTTTCAGACCATTAGGAAATTTAGTTAGTTTCTAGTCTTGCTTGTCATTCTTCTTCTAGTCTTCTCCTGATGCTTATATTATTCGATTGATCTGTTATCAAAAGGTAGAATGATTCTCTCTATCTTAATGCACTGCCTACTAGCAGGTACATAGTATATAACGCCTCCACTCTTTTATGTCTTCCGCCTTCCTCTTCATTTCCACATACGATTGAGTCTTTAAATCATCTAACATACCTAATCTCGGCCTGCCCCTGCCTCTTTTTCCTTCCATTCTACCTTCTATGACATCTCCTAATAGAACTTCCCCCCTTAGAATGCGTCCTATCCAAGTCTTCTTCCTATTTCTTAATACATTTATTAACTATAATAATATGTACCAACTCTCTGTCTATATGTACTTCCTCATTTCAAACCTTTTGAGTCCAGCTAAACCTCTCCATTCTTCTCCAAATCCACATTTCCCAATGCCTCCAATTTTCTAATATTTTCCTACCTTAAGTAGAGATGTGAATCGAACAGAACCGAAGCGAACCCTAAAATCTAGAATTTTGACCGAACCAAACTCGAACCTTGACTCTGATCGAACCCGAACCGAACCTGAACCCAGACTCTGACCAAACCCGAACCGAACCCGAACCCAGACTCTGGCCGAACCGAATCGAACCCGAACCCAGACTCTGGCCGAATCTGAACCAAACCCGAACCCAGACTTCGTCCAAACCGAACAGAACCAGACTCTTGGAGTTCCTCTCTTCTTCATCAGCCTGACATTAAATAAAGATAGTAAGAACAATACAAATATATATTAGTTTTTGCATTTACATGTCTTACAGTATCTAACAGCATATATTCAGGTAAGGCTGGTTCCGACACAAATTTTAAAATGGTAGCGGTACAAAAGAATGGTAGCGGGAAGCGAGACGGGCCTACAGAAGATAATGGATAGTGTGAATGATACGGCATTGAAATATGGAATGAAGATCAACATCAAAGAGATAAAAGTGCTGGGAGTATCCTATAAAAATCTGAAAATGCTTGACTCATTCTAGGAGGATTTGCTCTTGTTAAATTCAAATTATGAATTTTTTCTAATTTTAGTGTGCTACCTTAATATTGTTGCAGCCAGATTTACAAATAATTATATATGACATTCTATATGTGTTAAGGCTATCTGGAGTGAATAAATTTGCACCATAGCAATACAATAATATCATAACTATTTTCGTAACTTCATAATTGATCTGAGAGTTTCAAATTTGAAACCCTAAGGTAAATTATGAAGCTTATTACTGGTAAGTTGATAGCAAACGGTGTATATTATGATCATTTTTCTATGGAAGTACACGTGTTTACTAAATCACCTTTATTTGACATTTATATGTTACTAAATTGCACTTCTTCTTCTTCAGTGCACTACCAAGTGGCGGGTTCAAGGTACCTATTCATACTAAAAGTCTCGTTTTCTCGCTCCATAAGAGCACTCCTTAGATCAACAAGTAAATCCCTTCAAAAAGTCTATGCCTTATCCATACCTTATGTAGCCTATAGCTTGGGAAAAAATGGCTTCTGAGGTGGTGTACCGTTGCCTTCCTCAGTTATATGAATTATTTACAAATTAATCCTGGGAAAATATTTCATGGTGAGGTGGGTCCCCTCTAGCCATATTCAGCTCCTGTCTTTAGTCGCCTCTTACATACACGCGGCAGATTGTTTGCGGTTGCCCTATTCTGCAGTGGTCCAACCACACCCGAGTACAACACGGGGAATTGCACTCTGTCTTCAAAATATTGGATCAAATTTTAGCCATGACATTTCCACTTAATTATAAACGTTTCTAATATATTGGCCAATAGTGACAATAAAAATTTAAAAGTTGATGAAGCATTCTATTTGTTCGTTATAATCAAGGAAACTATTTCAAAAACAATAATAAAGCTAATTATCTATATTATGAACATTTGTTGGTCAACTAACAATATTTCACGAAATGTACAGGAATAAATACCACTTCTCTCCTTTTTTCATTGTCATATTTTTACCCAAGTGAAAAATGTGGCTATTATGACTCAATTAATTTTAAGCATTTTACCATAAACCAATTTAAACATGTTTGTCATAACCATAATTATTATAAGTAAAGTTAAACAATTGCAACATTATCCAAACCAAACCATTTCAAACTCGAATCGAACTCTTGCGAGTTGGAATGCAAGACGAACCCGAACCGAACCGAACTGTCATTTTCAACGAACCGAATCGAACCCTTACTCTGGAAATTCATAAAATTCCCATCTCTAACCTTAAGGTCCATGTTTCACATCCATACAATAGCGTGGTCCAAACCAAAGTTTTCACTCTCTTTATCTTCGAGTACCTCAGACTTTTGTTAAAAGTTCTTTCCGATTACCATAGAGCCGCTTTTGCTAGTGCAATCATACTGCATATTTCAGTCCAGTGGCGGATCCAGGGGGGTGGCCCAGGGGGCCCGGGCCCCCCACCCCTGAGGCCCGCCAATAAAAAATGTTAAACTATATTTTTGTTGTATCTTTGGCAATTTTATGCGTAAATATGTTTGTAAGGGCAGTGGTTAAGGGAGGGGGTGGCGGGTGACGGTACGAGAGGGAACTCAGTTCTACTAGCTCGATTTTTTTAAATTATGTACCTTTCATATTTGGTATACTACGATCCCTGTATATTGGAAGGGGCCCTAAAATGTTGCCCGTTTCACTAGCTCTCAATTTTCACTTTAACCACTGTAAAAAATGAAAAAAAGTGTTAGTAAAAAATGTGAACTCTGTCCCGGGTAGTGGGGCAAACAGCCTTGGCTGGGGTTCTAAGTCCCCCTACCGACAAAATTAGGTCACTTTTGTAATTCGTCCAGATCCGCTGAGTTTCTTCAGAGGTGAAAAAATTAAACATTCATGTTCCAAAACAAATGTAGGATTTTAGGCATTTTAGGTTTTCCCCTTACTTTAATAAAGTTATGAGTGGGGGGGGGAATAAGATACGGTGATACAATCATTCTATAAGCCGAACGCAGTAGTGAAAAAGTGTTGAACCCCCAGAACATTTTGTCTGGTTTCGTCACATGTCCCGATGAAGGCGGGGCAAAAAATGCCTGGATCCGCCCCTGTTTCTGTCTCACATTTCCCGTCATCGGCTATAGTAGGCTTACGACCTAAATATTTGAAACTCCTTACCTGTTCCAATTTTCGTTCCATTTATTGGGATATTAACTTCACCTTTATTATTCGATAATTCGATTGAATAAATGAAAACAATAACAAATAAAAATAAACAGTAAAAATACTTTTGGACGTTTTTAAGCTTGGATTTTTCTCAACAGTTTTCGTGGTTGTCATTGACGACACACTCTAAATATTGTTATATTATTTCATGACAGGAATACCGAACAATAAACTGAAATACTAACGTTAGTTGCAACTGAAATTTTAGCTATACTGTTGAGTAGGTTAAACCAAACTCCTATGTTTCTACATCTCTCCGGTACTGGTCGACGTGTCTCGCACACAAACTTCTGCGCGTCCAGTCTGATCTCGATACAATTATTGAGCAGGGCAAACAGAGGGGCCAGAGGAAAAGCCGCCACGAATAATGTTATGAACCCAAACTGTATAACTACACAAGCAACATACCGCCAGCTTACAGCTTAATGGTTGCTGCTTTTGATTAAGATATTGGGCAAATCCATTAGTCTTCGGATCACTAAGTGGAATAAAGAAAGATTATAAATCAAGTTAAATGATGGTGCTAACTAACAACGGTAGAATTTTAAGGATATTAAAAAAGAATGATAGCAGTAATGATGCAGTAATGAAACACTCTTCAAAAACTTGCGCCCTGAAAAGTATATTTAGTAGAGTTATTTAAGTTGAATCGGTTATTACATTTATCTTTTCTAGTTGTATGTAGTAGATTGTAAAATTATTAACCTTATAATCTCATATTAGTACCATTTAATTGTATTATTAAAATCTTATATTTGTAACCTTATATTTGAAAGGTGGACCTTACTATATAATTATTCTTCGAGCATAATTTATGTTTATATCTGGCTTATTTTGCTCCAGAGATCCCGGTTTTGTACGTGAATTCTGAAGAGTGGCTTATTCTTGGATTCTAAATTCATCCTTGTTAACAATATAACTATACAGGTGTTCCTCTAATCTTCAAATGCCGCACTATCGAAAGACAGATTTATTATACAAATAATGACTCAACTTACATTGAGTTATATAATGTGTTGACACACACACACGCTATATATTATTATTATTATTAACAACGAAAACTTGTATAGCAGTGTTATGACCGAACTCGGTCTTCGAGACTACTTTATAGGAAGAGTTCAACAGTAATCATGAGCTATTAACAATTACATTTAAATTAATATCTAAAGTAGTAAAAACTTCTACATATGAGCGGAACTTTACGCTATCCAGCAACACTCGTTGCAGTCTTCATACACAAAATACTTATAATAAACTTACGTGGGTAGTACTTTCATGTAGGAAAACTACGCGACCACAATAAAGTTTTCACAACACGACGGAAATTTAAATAATTGCACTCCTGTCTCAGACTATTAGGATTCAAACCATTCCAAACGTAAGCCACGGCAGAAAGTCAGGCTCGATCACCCAGCGAGGCATTTGTTCTCGGCCTAATGAGTAAACCCGAACCATCTGACCGAAGACCGTGACGCTGACGACCTTGAGAAACATATTGAAGGTCAGAAGAGAGATTTTCTGGTCCACAGCCGTGCAGTGACCGCCAAGTTAGGCATGCAGTCTTAAAAGTCACCCGTTCACGTACCTTCAGCCAATGCAGCTGCATTAACAGTGGAGTAACGTGATCTCCTCTTCTGCCGCCATGGATAAGTCTCGCTGCTGCATTCAAAACCGACTGATACCTATTTACGTGAACATCCTGTAAGCCATAAAGAGTGGAGTCACCATAGTCGAGTCGTGATAATACTAAGGTGGATACTAATGTCTGAAATATTGGTCATGGTACAGACTGTCGTATACATCGAAGAGCCCTGAGTACACCGAAACAGGTACAGACAGTTCTCTTGATATGAGAGGTCATCATAGAGTCGCAGTCCAGATAAACTCCGAGGGGTTACGAACACATGAGACAGGTAGTATTTCAGATTTAGCTATCCGTAGCGGTAAGGTTGGGAGCAGGTATTGTCTACGACTAGAGGTTAACTACATCATTTCTGTTTTACACATATTTAGCTGAAGACGATTAGAACACATCCAGGCGTAGATATCCCCAAGGCAAAGAGATACTCGAGACAGATATATTTCAGCATCGTCAGGTTTACAATGCCTGTTGACTTGAGTATCGTCTGCATAGAGGTGTGACTTGAACCCGTGACGCTGGATGATGTTCGCTAGGTCAGCAATGTCCAGCGTGAAAAGCATAGGTCCCAGTACTGAACCCTGAGGAACTCCACACAATACCTTTGATCAGAAGGACTGATGTGCATTGTATGTTACATGCTGAGTTCGTTCGCTAAGATATGAAATGAACCAACACAGCACTAACCCATGAAGTCCACACGATACTGCCAATCTCTCAATCAATGCACAGTGATCAACAGTGCCAAAGACGGCTGAGAGATCCAACAACACCAGCATCATCAACAACAACATCATCAACGGAGTATATAGCGCGAAGGAGATCAGAGTGGATCTTAAGTACAGCTGTCTCTGCGGAATGATTGGCTCTGTATGCAGACTGAGTGATGGGTAGCAACTTAAATTTGTCGAGGTGAGTACGTATCTGATCTGCCACCAGGCGCTCCATTAGTTTTGATATGACACTGAGATTAGAAATCTGTCTGTAAGATTTCACATCATTTACATCCATATCGGATTTCTTTAGTAACGGGGTAATCAAGAAATCAGCGCCTATTCCTCATTGATTGATTGATTCGCAGATTGACTGATTGTATGAGGCACAACTCCGTGAGAGAGGGATTGATTGAACAAGTGAGAAATAAATGGTGCTAGAATATCATATTACTTTTAAGGAGCCATGTAGGTATAGGATCACAACCAAATTGTTTATTTGATAGGGCCAATGTCGCCACAATAACCTGTTCCACGGTTAACTCAGTAAAGGAATTGAGGTGACAGTTTTCAGTGGCAGGGGTGAAGGTAGGCGATGAAGCATCAGATGTATTCTTGCGAACAGTAGCGACTTTGTCATCAAAGGACTTGTGGAAGTCATGAGCAGTAACAGGAGTAATAGGAGCCGAGGCAGCGGAACCTCCTTTGCCCATAATGTGATCTAAGGTTTTCCACATCTTCCTGGGTGTTCCTGACTCTTCAGAAATCTTATGACGCCAGTAGGCGCATGTGCGAGAACGACAAAGCTTGTGATAGTCATCTTCTGTATTTGTAACCTTTCCACAATTTAATGACTAGCTGATGGAGGCAATCCTTTGAGAGCTCTTTCGGTGCGACGAAGTTCAATCTTAGATTGCCGACAATCTGCATCGAACCACACATCTAATGGACGCTCCCTAATCCTTACAGAATTCTTAGGTATTAAGCAGTCCATGATTCGTGTTAGTTCACTATTGTATATATATATATATATATATATATATATATATATATATATATATATATATATATATATATATATATATATATACATGTATATATATATATATATACATGTATATATATGAATGTATATATATGCATACAATTACAATATAAAAATATATATATATATATGAGCGTATATACATGTATATATGCATATACATATATGCATGTACATATATACCGTTATGTATATATGCATGTACGTATGTATATATGCATGTACATATATACCGTTTTTCTCATCCGCTTTTCTCCTCATGTCCATATATGAGTGGGTCTTTAACTTCTCTAACATACCTAATCTCGGCCTGCCTCTGTCTCTATTTCCTTCCATTCTACCTTCTATGATCTACTTTATTAGACTTTCACACCTTAGATTTTGTCCTATCGAAGTGCAGCAGTGTTGCAATCTTCATGTAAGTTGAACTTCTGTAATTTCCTGTTTTTAAAATCTAAATGGCTGCGAGATTGATCGGTTGCAGTTTGTTCATAATTTACTTGCTCGAGCAATTTTTTTGTAGTTCCCAGTAATTAAATGTTACATCTATTTTAAAGCCTTTACACTGGCTAAAGATTAAAAAGCGTATCATTTTCAATATTTCTTCGTTAACCTATAAGCCCATCACTATACCTGGACAAACTTGTATGTCTCACTTGATTAAAGTGATGCAACTGCTGTTACTCGGTCTTCTAAGTTAATTACTCTTGTGAGAGTAATGATTTTTTAATGAATCTTCACACTCTAAGCTATCTAATCGCTCATTCGAGCATTCTGCACCGCAGATTCAACAACTTTTTTAGTTAACAACAACTTATTTTTAGTTAACAACTTTTTCATCTCTCTTTTCCATCCAGTGTCCATGAGTTGCGACCAGCGTGTCAACTTCCTTTTCATTAATTCTCTTTATCTTTGGACTGATTTTCTGGACTGTGGTATTTTCACCGTTTGCGGACATTCTATTTGTACGCCGGCTTGATGATATGGTTTCAATAGTGCTCTTTGTCGTCATTAATGGCCGTAGAGTGCTACCCTAGCAGTTATTACTATTACTATTATTTTTTTAATTTTATTTTTTAGATATATTTTTATTTAAAGTTAACGAGGTTTACGAGACTCATGACAAGAGAAAACAAAAGCCTAACAAGGCAATGAACAGTAACAGATCCTAAGACAGATGAAGAGCCTGAGGAAAATATCCAAGAGAACTCATCGGTTGAAAAATCATCATTTTCAAGTATAAAATCGTCTGAATCAAGTAAGATCCTTATGTACGATCGCAGTTTTCTTCTAGAGTATCGTAACTCGGTGGCCATCAGTCCCCTCATAAATCTACCCTACGTCCCTGGGATCTCATATGTCAAGGAGCTGTCCGGGTTCACCCGCTCTACTCTCGATACACCTTTCTCGGTAAACTTTTGCATTGTTCTGCTTCCCACAATCTCCAGATTGCTAATAGAGTGAGTTGGGTGGCGGGATTGAAGAAGAAGAAAGTAAAAGTATTTAAAGGTAGAGCTGTTTGTCCGCGTTCTGCTAAAATTTGTGTCATAGTTGACAAGTCACAAGCAAGTTTCGAACGTCGCGTGTTGTCGCCTGAAGTTCCTAAACTCTTTGAGCCCCCTGAACATCGATGACATTGCATTATCTCGATGTTCTACATCATCAATAGGGAATTTGTCGCTGTACAAACCTTCAGCTATCGATTGTGAAGTCAGCTAGGACGTGGATTTGCTGATCTCGCTCTCCTCCAGAGTTTTGTGTGGTGGTACCTTTCTGTCTGTATTGCACCGTAGTATTGCCTCAGTGCAGAACTTCCACCGATTCCCTCCGCAGTGCCGATTATCAAGACCTCTGGGACTCAGCAAGCATCGGCGTTGGTGCCTCTGAATTGTCATGGTTATGGATATTATGTACCTCATTTGACCGAGTCTTATTCAAGTTACTACGCGGAGAAGGTTCCTAAAGCGGACACTTACTACTGTCATCCATTGAGTGTTGTTCGTCTCACTCCTATTGCGAACATAGCTGTGCTCCACACCCATAAAGAGCTTGACAAAATTGATCAAGAACTAAAGTCATGCGCAACGCTGGCGCCCCTTACGCCGTTTCCTTCCATTCGAGCCTATGCATCTAAGATTAAAGTGAAGCGAGAATGTAAGAGAGAGAAATTCCTAGAGGCCAAACTAAAAGACGAGAAGCTGGTTGTTAGGGGTGGTGATGAGGATAAATCAGCAGAACATGATGAGGCTAGGGAGGCGGCATTGCAGGTGGCTGCTATCTGAGAGGCGGAGAAAGGCTACCCAGAGAAAATCAACAAGAACAATGCCTTGCTCTACAAGAATAAGCAAAAGCAGGGAAGCGATCAGGTGGAGGTTCCTGTAATGGATGGTCTGAAGCCGTTGATACCGGAAGTGAAGGATCAAGAGGAAGAGGATGACGTCGTTCTGCTTGAGGTCTCGTCGGCCATGACTCATGATCTCCCCAGTAACGTCCTGGTGGAAGGGAAACTGGTGCGAGACGAGTTACTCGAAGGAGATGAGCCACCTCATGAGCTGCCTGTAACAGCTGATAAGACAGATAGTGACTTGCTGATGGAAGGAATGATGGTTTCAGACGAACTGTTTGATGAAGGCGTACTTGACAACGTCGAGCACGTACAAGATCATCATGTTCATGATATTATCCAGCACGATGAGACGTCAGTGGAGGGTGAGGTAGACGTCGAGATATTTGATACTGAAGCCTATGGCAGCGACCTAAACAGCATGATGCTAAAGTTCATCTTGAACAATATAGCACCGACGTACATCATGAACAACACGGTGCTGATCATGAGCAGCACAGTGCTGAAGATCATCATGAACAGCTGGGTACTGAAAAACATCATGAACAGCACGGTGCTGAAGATCACCATGAACAGCTCGTTGCTGAAGGTCATAATGAACAGCTCGGTGCTGGAGTTCATCATGAACAGCTCGGAGGTGAAGATTATCATGAACAGCTCGGTGCTGAAGATCATCATGAACAGCTCGGTACTGAAGATCACTTCATAAGAAACAGAAGAAGAAGATGCAGTCGTGGAGGCCTCAGATTCAGCGGGTGCTTCATTTCAATCTCCAGAAGCAACAACAACAACATGAGAGCTTTGATCGACAGCATATCGGGTTTACTGTGAGCTCACCAGGATCATCTGGCTCCCTGCCTCTACCGCACTCCTCAACCCACAAACCTCTGCCAGGGGCAGGGCCTCAGCTCTCGAGCCTGGCCACTGCGAGGGTTGACTCCGCTGAGAGACGCCCCACGTTCATGGGACACCCGCCGCAGAACCGGATCGGCTCATCGGATGGATTGACCCCTCAGGTTCTTCTGCGTCCTGACACCGCCACCTCTCAGCCGCCGCAGAATGTCTACACTCAACCCACGGCTGATCTGCTGTCACCGTTCGACGTCAGCCGTCCGTCCAGTCTGGAGATCAACGCTCTGAAACAGCCTCTCGTAGAGCTCAGTCTGCCCCCACGAGATCTGATCAGCAGCAGTTTGGTCTGCCACTGCTACATCAACAGCAGCCTGGTGCTGCGGGAATGAGACAGGAGCGGAGCAGTCAGCTGATTGGTGGGGAGCAATTTCCTGTGATATCGGATGCCATTGATCACAATGTTATCAATGATGATGATGATGATGATGATGATGATGATGATGATGATGATGATGATGATGATGGTGATGATGATGATGATGATGATGATGATGACGATGATGACGATGACGAGATGACGATGACGTGATGACGATGACGATGATGATGATAATCTTGGGTTCGCCCCTCACTGACATCGCTTTCGAGTGGGGAAATTGACGTTAACATTAGCTTTGCCAGATTTTGTAATGTAGTTTACACATTCTTTCAATTAATTTTCTCCATTCAATTATTCTTTTTCTTCAAACAAAATAATTACTCCTATTGTAGCCCAGGTACTAAATTTGAATAAAGAAGCCGCGAATGATCTGTGAATAGCAGATCATTCGCGGCTTTTTGATGATGATGATGATGATGATGATGCTGACGATGACGATGACAAAGACGATGACGAGGACGACGACGACGATGATGATGACGTGGGGCAGGGCTACAAACATACCTGGGCTACAATAAGAGTAATTATTTTGATTCTTAAATGATCCAATATTTATCTATTATCTATGCATAGACTGTCTATGTAGAGACTGTCTACGTAGACACTGTGTATATAGAGACTCCCAGGGACCAGAGTCTACAATTTTATCTGAGGTAATATAGGATCCTGAGATTAAATGTTCCAGAGCTTAAATTCCATATAATATGACTCTTATAATTATTTTGGATCTTTACCTGATCTCGATTTTTGACTGAATCTATATATCTTACTACACTATTAATAAATTCAAAGACTGTATTAAATTAAATGTTAATTTAATACCTAAAAACTAAAATAATACACGAATATGCAGTAGAACGAAAATTACAACGATTTAAAATAGCTCCTGTAAGAGAAATTAACATAATTTAAAATTATATGTTTTCTATCGAATTGCTCTTCACTCTAAATATTGCAAAGGAAAGTACTTTACATAAAAGACAATTATTATCGACACACAAATTATTACTACGCTCTCTAGCACAAATTCCTACACTTTACTTTCCTCTCGACTATTCGCCTACTAGGATCCCTTCTATTAAAATATTCCTATTCAAATCTTCAAATCTTTCTTTCAAATCTTCAAATCTTTCAAATCTTCCTATTCAGATCAAATCTTCCTATTGAGGTGTCTTAACCAACAAGAATTCAGTCTTAGATGGATTATGTGCCGAAACATTGGCAGACATCCAAGAGGATATAGACTGAAAAGATTGCTGCATGAAGGTTTCAGCATCAGAATAGGAGTTAGGGATGAAACGTGTGTACATTTGAGTGTTACCAAGCATATAGATCATGATCAAGAGAAGGAGTAGAGATCAGAGAGTTTAAGGGTGTTATATAGAGGTTGAAGAGGATAGGACCAAGAACGGAGCCTTGAGGCACACCATACTGTAAGTGGGACGGCGAAGAGATGTACTCCATCCCATTCACACTAAAAAAACGATCCGTCAGATAGGAGAAAAACCAATCAAAAACAATTCCACGAATACTAAACCAGGATGAAAGGCATTCCAGAAGCACATTGTGATCCATGGTATCAAAAGCGGCCGAAAGATCAAGCAGACTTAATCCAGTTAAGTATTTCGTGCACATGGAATTGACAATAGAATTGCACACAGATAGAAGCATCCTTTCAGTTGAACGATGCTTAGTATAAGCAGCTTGATGCTTATTAAATAGATCATTGATATAGAGAGGAGTAGAGAGCCTCTGGAGAACAATTCTTTCAGTGAGTTTAGATATGTATGACAGATTAGATATAGGCCTGTAATTCGACAATGATTCCCTATCTAGAGTAAGCTTTTTCAGCAATGGAGTAATAACTGCAAGCGATTAAATATGCCAGTAGAGAGAGAGAGAGAGAGAGAGAGAGAGAGAGAGAGAGAGAGAAGAGAAGAGAGAGAGAGAGAGTGAGAAAGAGAGAGTGAGTGAGAGAGAGAGAGAGAGAGAGAGAGATTAACAATCAATGTTAATACAGTATCTGGTTTAACATGAATGTAAGTGAATTCAACAGGAAACTGATCTGACGGCGAGTGAAATAATATATTAACACTTAAAGGATGAACAGCAGAGCGACTTCGTGTAATGACAACATCAAGTGAATGATGGTCAATTTGAGTAGCAACATTCACATGTTGAACAGCATTACAAGAGTAAAGTATTAAATTTCAGAGTTAAGGAATCAAGAGGATTGTCGAGGAGAATGTAGCAGTCACCTGTAATCACAAAGTCTGATTTATAAGTACTATGGAAGGAGAGTAAGAATGGTAGGATATATATGATGTATGGTATTTGTATTTAAAATACAAATACCATACATCATATACAAAATATTTCGAATGACGCTTTCGCAGAGGCTGTCTATTTAGAGACTGTCTATGTAGAGACCCTCTATGTAGAGTCTGTACATAGACAGTCTCTAAATAGACAGACTCTACATAGAGAGTCTCTATGTAGAGACTCTCTATGTGGAGTCTGTACATAGAGACTCTCTATGTACAGACTCTATTTGGTGGAAGTCAGATACCGTGTTCTCTGCCTTCCCATTTAATGGCGCTATTTAAAGTTATATTTTAGAGTGCGTTAAAGTGTGATTTTTTAACAGCTCATATATGAAGCATATTTGGAATATATTCTACTCTGCAAAATATAAAGTGCGGACAATATAGTCTAATATTACCATAACCAGGCATACAGTGTAATGAGCTAGTTAACGAGGTTCCACCCAAGCGCGCCAATTCCTCCAGTTAGCTGCATCCTATTAGTTAATTAGGCCTGTCTATACATAGCTAAGTCTGCGTTCAAGTGGTGGGCAACTGATTCTTATATTGAAACTTATCTACACTACAAGAAATTAACTATTAATGTAAAATTATTAATACTGCAAAATAATTTGAACTAAATTAAAACCAAGGAAATAAAAAATAAAAAATTCAAAATGAAATATTTTAAGATTTGATTTTCAACATCAGGAGGCAATGTCAGGGACGTTTCAGACAACGTCTGCTATGAGCAGATTACCTATATGACTAGCAGATCACCATATGACCTACTTGTAAATTTATAAACTAAAGAGGGTTCGTGAGGTACAAAATATAGTGAGTCCGTTCTGTTCATCTCTCCATAGCAACGCTGCTTCCATCGCCCCTAGCGAGTATAAATACAAAGCTAAATAGAACAACTTTTTAATGTTAAATGTTTTATACATTTATAAATGAAACATCTGGATGGCTCAAAATGTCTCAAAGGCTCATTGTGTCAGTCAAATGGCTGTTCCTGAGATCCTGGGATCAATTCCCGGTTGAGCAGATCAGAGAATAAAATCTCGGACAGTCACCATATTCCAGTGACTCTAGTAAACCTGCCGTCTGACGTCTTGAAGACAAGCTTCCCTGCCTTCTGCACCTGACGTTAAACCCACATTTTGAAAAGAATTTCAATACGGGTGTCTCCTGTAGTTGGCTGTAGTAATATTAATATTATATCGTTGAACCGTAAGTAGTCAAGATCAAATAAATAAGCAATCAATATAACATAGTCAAACCATTGTTAACAGTTAAAATAAACAAATAAAAAATAAACAGTTAAAATAAACAGTTAAAATAAAAAAGTATTTAAAAAACAGTTTTTTAAATTGAATAAAAATGCTATTTTTTAAAGGTTCTATAGTCTATAGCTTGCGGGAAGCTTGACACATAGTTGCTTCATCTGGTGAATTGCTGGTATTTGTTCATATACATCTGCTTTCGATAATTTCCTGGAATCAAGTGTTGAATTGCTACAAAATGAAAGCAATATAGCTTCTATTTTGTAATTTTGTAATTATTTAGGTATTCCTAGTGAATATATAAAAAGAAATACCAAAGTAATCCATATTCTAGAGAGACGTCTGATGTATCCAAAATTTTCTCAACAAATGAGCTTTAGTCACAGTCACAGTGTTTGGTATAAGCCTACAAACGGATTATCTCTGTGTATGTCTGTGTATTTCTTCTATAGTACACATAAACCCCCGTACATGATGCTCTAATGGATAGTGCGGGGCAGAGTTGGATGAACAGTGCTGGTTGACAGTGCTGTTAGGAAAGTGTTGTGCGGTGGTTGGGCTGTGTTGATGGACAGTACGGGCCGGAGAATTTTGGTAGTGGGAAGGCAGTTGTTAGGCTAACGAAAAGAAGTGCTATAATTTAAGACTTTTCATAAGAACTGCAGTAACTAATACCTACAATATTTGACGTAAAAGTACTTGTATAATCAGTAATAGTGCAATGGTAATAAAGATTAATCGAATTAGCATAGCTAATGAAGTGCATGAATTGTTATTCATTTTGGGAACAATATGTAACCTATGATTAATCGGTATTAAGGTCACCTTTTCCTGTCTAAATGTGGTCCTGACTGCGTCGCTGCAAATACAGTATTAGATAAAGGCATCCGGATATTTTCTCAGAAAATATGCATATTTTAAGAAGAAAATTATACCCATTTCAAGATATTCGTCGAATAATCCTTCGTTCTTTATTAAATAGTAGTCATTTTCCCAGATCTTCTGTGAAACCAGTGAAATAGTCTGATCTCTTCGCCAGTGTTGGTAAACTGCTTTAATTCTTCTGTTAAATAAATCAAAGAGATTGTGTAAATTTAGGATCGTTGATTAGGCTGTTAACATTAGCTATAATTGAAGTTCTCCTATAGAATTCTCTCCCTTAGTGCACGGCCTACATCAGGTCTATAGTATATACGCTTCCACTCTTCTCTGTCTTCCGTTTTCCCCTTCATGTCCATATTTGAGTCGATCTTTAAATCATCTAACATACCTAATGAATACCAAATAAGGCCTGCCACTGCGTCTTTTTTCTCCCATTTTACCTTCTATGACCTCTTATCTTTCTTTGACTTTCTTTCTTTACTTTTTTTGTACTTTCTCCCTTTAGAATGTGTCCAATCCAACTCTTTGTTCCTATTTCTTAATATACTTATCAACTGTCTATCTGTACCAACTCTCGCCAGAACTTCCTGATTTGTAACCTTTTGAGACCAGTTAATCCTCTCCATTCTTCTTCAAATGCACATTTCCAATGCCTGCAGTTTCTAAGAATCTTCCATCCTTTAGAGGTCCATGTTTCACATCCATATAATAGCGTTGTCCAAACCAAGGTTTTTGATATCTTTATCTTTGTGTCTTTCTTTAGACATTGTGATAAACGTTCTTTCCTACTACTGAAGGCCACGAATGTTTGTGCAATTCTACTGAATATTTCAGTATCACATATCTCGTCATCGGTTATAGTATGACCCAAACATTTGAAACCTCTTACCTGTTCCAATTTCGTACAATTGTGATATTAACTTTACCTTTATTATGGGATACTCCCATCACTTTTATCTTTTTGATATTAATCTTCATGCCATATTTCAATGCCGTATCATTCAGACTATCCATAATCTTCTGCAGTCCAGTCTCGCTGCCCGCAACCATTCCGTGGTCATCTGCAAATTCTACAACTTAACTTGTAAGAATTTTCCTCCTTATTTTATTCCATCTTCCATGTCCTTATGTTTTCCTCCAACTTTTGCCTCGATTCTTGTTCGATTTTGATTACTGCTCTTTGATTCATTTGCAAGTTTAAAATTAGTCTTCTATCTCTCCAGTCAATTTCTATTCTTTTCGAGATATTTATCAGCGTTATCCTGTCAAAATCCTTCTCAAAGTCCACAAAGCTTGCAAAAACGTCATTTCCATATTCTAAGCTCCTTTAGCAAATTACCCGTATTACCTCTATTGCTTCTCTTGTGCCGCATCCTTTCCTAAAACCAAATTGTGTCGTGTTCAGTATCATCTCTGCTTTCGACTGAATGCGATTATTTGCTATCTTTAATAAGATCTTCGATGCATGAGGTATTAAACTGATTGTTCTGTAATCCGAACACTCCACAGCATTGGCTTTTTTGGGAATTGGGATCATCACTGACTTGGTGAAGTCGTCTTGCAAAATACCTCTATTTTAATACCTCATACCTTACATACCCTCCATTGACTTATTGAGTGTTTCTCCTTCAAACTTTTTCAAGACGTCTGCTAGGATATTCCTACGGCTTTCCCCTTTTTCATACTGTAAATTGCAGAATAAATTTCCTCCTTCATTAAATCGAGGCCCCTTTTATCGTTTTCTGTGATATTTTCTTCTTCTATTTTAAAATCCTCTTGAACTGGTTTCCCAGCCTTATCATACAATTCCTCCACATATTATCTCCATCTCTCTTTTACTTCTTCCAGCTCGGTCTTCAGTTTCCTACCTTTATCCATTACATTAATGTTCTTTGCATCTTCTTTCTTTTTCCTATCGGTATTCTCAATATCCTGACTACCTGGTATAATAGATCCGATCTCCCTCTTCTATCATATTCTGTTAAATCATCATTTTTCACTCCACCAATGATCGTTTGTTTCGTCTGTTATTCTTCTAAGTTCATTGTTTAAGCATCT
Source organism: Enchytraeus crypticus (assembly GCA_905160935.1). Classification (NCBI taxonomy): domain Eukaryota; kingdom Metazoa; phylum Annelida; class Clitellata; order Enchytraeida; family Enchytraeidae; genus Enchytraeus; species Enchytraeus crypticus. Next base: position 72,554 of record CAJHZI010000454.1, on the reverse strand, counting down.
ATATTTCATTCGGCCATGATTGGTGTCAATACTTTTCCATTTCCTCCTTTCATCCATTTTGTCTAGCATCTCGCTTGTGATCCAAGGTTTTTTAGCTGTATTTGCTTTACGAAAACCATAAACTTCTTTTGCACCTATTTTAATAGCCTCTTTTAGCTGACACCATCTTTCGTTTACCTCCGTTCTTTCGTAGTCCTTCATTTCCCTCGTATCTTCTCGTATATGGTATCTTCCCTCGTTTCAGATGCTACCTGGTTTTTTCCATCTGTAGCGCCTTCTCTTTTCATGTTCGAACCAAGTGTTGGTCACCACTAATCGCATTCTATTGCTAAAGTCAACCAATATCTGTCCTCTCTCATTTCTTTCTCCTAGACTATATTCCCAAACTTCATTTCCATATCTCCCTTCACCCACCACCGCGTTCCAATCCCCCATAACTATCACTTGATCTGTCGCCTTTTCTCCTTTAATCAGTCCTTCTATTTTTTCGTACTTCGCTTCAATTTCCTCATCCTCTAAGGCTGATGTAGGCATGTAGACTTGGATAAGCACCAAATCTACTGGATCTGCTTTGATCCGCACTAACATCAGTCTGTCACTGCACTGGAGAACCTTTGTTACGCGCTCACTTAAACTTCTATCCAATATCATAGCCTCACCCTTCTCCCTCTTATCTCCTCCGGAGTATATAACCCTGTACCCATCACTTAAAAAATATCTATTTCCCAACCACCTCACTTCACTCATCCCTAGGACATTTATTTTCCCTCTCTTTTCATTTCCCTCTTCACATTTCCTAACTTTCCCCTTTCACCCATAGTTCTCACATTCCATGTGCCAACACTTATCCTTTTGGGGCGCATGGAATGTCCTCTTGATATATCTGTGGGGCACCCAAAGCGCCGACTAGCCGTGGGATTCTTACCACCCCCTCCCCATTTAAGGGGTGCACGGGACTGGGGGCGTTGATTTTTGTCGTGATATACCATTATTTCTTGGGGGATATGCTTTTTGACGAGGTGGGTCCCCTATGCCTTCTTCAGCTTTGACTGCCATTTACAGGGCAGGGGTGTCAGTCCCTGAGAAAACTATCCTGTTTACCCTATATATATATATATATACTGTATATATTTGGCATTATTGGCCAATATATATATATATAGATATATATATATATATATATATATATATAATGTATACATATACTATATATATATATATATATATATATATATATATATATATATATATATATATATATATAATTATGTATACAATTATATACTTATATAGGCCTATATATATATCTATAGAATACCAAACGGCTCAAAATTCCTAATATTCTCACTTCGTAACGTAGACGTTCATTTTCTTTCTCCGCTCCTACTGTTTGGAACTCTCTGCCTCCTGATCTTCACTCATGTTCTACTACATCCACTTTCCGTTGTAAGTTGAAAACACATCTCTTCCCACCATAGATTTTATTTCATCTTGCCTGACTGTTTTTTTGATCACCGGACCGGCACTGTTTAGGATCTTTTATTTCTCTTCAGCACGTGTTTTTTTCAGATCGTTTGGGGAGAATCGATATGTAGTGACAAGTGATGGGGGGATGTCCCTGACATCATCCTTGTATGAGGAAACGGACGTTGAACCTTTATTATATATATATATATGAAATATATATATATATGAAATATATATATATATATATATATATATATATATACATATACAGTATATACATATCTATTTATTAATCTACTAGTCAAGCTTATAGTCAACATGGGCTAGATAACTCATATATATATATATATATATATATATATATATATATATATATATATATATATATATATATATATATATATATATATGCACGTACATACATGTATATATATATATATATATACATGTATGTACATATATATACATATTTATTTATTAGTCTACTAGTCAAGCTTATAGTCAGCATGGGGTAGATAACTTAACAGTTTATAGACCTACTATGGCAAAAGTGATAAATCATTATATACTTGATGGCATTGGGGTGTGACTTTAGTTATTAAGCCACGCCCACGGTGAGCGCGATTCAAGGCTGGGAAGCATTCAATTCCTCTACATATTCTCTACATCATTCCTTTACTTTATCCAGCTCTGTCTTCAATTCCTCCTCTTTGCCCATTATACTAATGTTCTTTGCATCTCTTTTCTTTTTCTTCTAGGTTCGCGTCAATATCCTGACTTACTGGTACAATAGATTCGACCTCCCTCTACATATTCTGCTAAATCATCACAATTTGCACTCCATCAGTGATCACTCCATCACTCCTTCAGTGCTTTGTCTGTAATTCATCTAAGCTAATTGTTTAAGCTTCTATATTTCCTTCGGCCATGACTGGTGTCAATAATTTTCCATTTCCTCCTTTTATTCATTTTGACAAGCAACTCACCTATGATCCGAGGATTTTTAGCAGTTTTTGCTTTAAGAAAGCCAAATACTTCTTTTCTACGAATAGAGTAGCCTCCTTTAGCTGACAACATCTTTCAATAACCCCTGTTCTTTCGCAGTCCTTCATTTTCTTAACTTCTCTTTCCACTGCTTCCTGAAACTGACTTATTTTCACGTACAAACCGTTCAAATTCCAATTCTTACTACTTTTCCCCGCGCCGTGCTCGGGTGTGGTTGGACCACTGCAGAATAAGAATCTGCTGCGTGTACATCAGAGGCGATTATGGCAGAAGCTGAGGATGGCTAAAGGTGAAAAATACTTCATGATGAGGTGGGTAAACACGTGTTTGGATTATAATGTGAGGTGGGTGTTAACACCCACTTCACCATAAAATATTTTTCCCGAGCATTAAATGGTAATTAATCTATCTATTTCAGGAAGGTGTTAGTGGTGTTGGATTAATCCACTACCGCTACCCGCAAACACCACCACTACTGCTATTATTATTACTACAATTACTACTACTACTACTGCTATTATTATTACTACAATTACTACTACTACTACTGCTATTATTATTACTACAATTACTACTACTACTACTGCTATTATTATTACTACAATTACTACTACTACTACTGCTATTATTATTACTACTATTACTACTACTACTACTACTACTACTACTACTACTATTACTACTACAACTAGGCCCTACTTCTACTACTACTACTACTACTACTACTACTACTACTGCTATTATTATTACGACTATTACTACTACTACTACTACAACTACTACTACTACTACTACTACTACATTAACGCTGGCAAGAAGACGGAGGTTGACATAGCCTTTATCGGAATACCGATAACAAAGGAGATGGGAGAGACTGAGCAGAAAACCATCAAACAGCTGAATAACTATGTAAAGGAAAAAGCGCCCAACTGGAGCGAACCGTTAGAATGGGCGACCATCAGACCAGGTGGGTTGTATGACAGTAACACCCTAGTTTCATTAACAAACGAACTCATCAATAGTGTCTTTTTCGGTTCAAATCAAATCAATCAAACATCAATCAAGTAAAACACTCAGACAATTCATTCTCAACAGTCAATCTTTCACAGTACAAAACCACACATACAGAACTGTACATTTTAGAAAAAGGATTATCATATATACCAACAAATAGGAAAATGCCCATCAAAAATATTATTTTAAATACTAATAGACTAATTAGGGATTTAAAATTAAAATCATACTTCAAAAGCCAGCAATTAAGGGAGAAGGTTAATTTTGTCGAGAAATCAGATTGGACTCCCCCAGCTGATGAAATAAATAGTAATCTATAGTGCTGTTAATTGTGTCCGTGAAGCTCAATAGCTTAACGGACACAATTAACAGCACTGTATTCGACACAATTAAACAATAATGTAATAGTACAGACAACAATAGAAAAACGAAGAACATCACAGACATACTTGAAAACAAATACTCAATAGAACACAAATCATTATGTCAAGGTCTCTAATGTTCATTGAATTATTATAATCATTATTGAATTATATTTGACCTCGGCCTCGAATAGCTCTCTGAATTTAATCTAAAGGTTTTAATCACGAAGGCGTGTTTTTAAAAAATGAAATTAAATTTATTAAATACAACACGAATTAAATAGTACTTACAGACAGTGTACAAAGAAATGAAAATATCCAACAGTTCTATCGCGCAAAATACAGTAACTCGAGATACAATCCAAAATAAAACATTCGATCGCGAATTTAACAAATAGGCCTACGACTATATGCACAAATTTATATATTAGTAATCCAACGTTCAAATTTAAATAACGACCACAAAACTACTTTAGTAATTCTACTGTAAGAACCTCTGTGTTAAACGTTAGCACCTACAAAACGAAGTTATCTCTGTTCTCTTACGTTTTCCTTTTACCACACTTAAGGTCTCCACCACGGTCTAATCTGCTCACAGATAAGCCACTATCGTCTATAACGTCTAGACGAGAAAGATCTGTATCTTTCCTAATATCTTTCCAAACACGTGTTCTCTCCTCTAAACCTTTTTCACGTGTCCTTATAAGCAAACCTTCACCTCTCCAATTCTCCTCTGACCAGGCTGGCTCCACCAATCAGAGGCTCTGAAATTATTTAAGCCACGCCCACGACGGAGATCTGAACAGCTGACTCGAATACTATTAGTTTTACATATAATGTGACAGTCTAGAAAATAACACCTTATATCCTTAGTTAAAAGCCATATATACACTAATTAATACAACAAATTTGTGATCCTGATACCTCCCACCGAGATCATGAATGGTGAAAGAAAGTGTTAATATACGGAATAATAATTTAGCATTCAGGATCGATAACAATTAGGACACATATGAAGATGTATTAAATATCAACGCCAAACAAAACGTTAAAATGTCTCTTTCATTTCCTAGTTATAGAATGTTCATAATTCTATACTGTCTCTGTTACCATATACGTTAATCAGTTCACTATTAACATATCAACATAAACCAATGTCTCTTTCAAATTCACAAGTTGGATAATCATGAATAATACTACTGTCTAAATTCAACCGTTTCGCTCATCTTGTGATAAAATTAAAACAACTCATTACTAAACTTTCTCATTAACAGTTCATCAGTACTGTATATAGTCCATTAGTACTATGTTCAGTTCATCAGTCTCTTTATCATTACATTATATTTTTATTTAACCACAGTCTCTGAACTCCATTCTGTCTGTTAACAATTTATAATGTTCTGATTGAGAGATCAACGCAAATCTCTGTCTACCATCGCTGAGTTTACCTTCACAGAGAAAGTCGTTCAACTGATTGTCTCCTTCTGATTTATTTGTTGAATCTGTTTTTAATGACTTATCTGGATCATATTCTTTGATATGCCATAATATGACGACGTAAAACATTCTACATGATATCGGATTGTAGATATCTAAGTGAACCATTGATATTCCAATGAGTTTCCTCTTTCGCCGCAATGTCAAATTTCGCATGAGTTTGTCGCACTCTGATGGATTCGAAACTGACAGAAATTCTTTCTTAATTTTCTTCTGCATTAGTCCTTTCAGTATAAACGCCAGAAGCAAAATGCACAGTTCAGCCACAGTTCAATCATTGAATTTCTCAATAGCGCAATGGTTAAGGGTGTAGATAACGTCATGAAGTTTTAAATGACAGATCCTGAGGTGAATCGAACTCTCGTGGGTTCGAGTCCCAGCCGCGCTGATCTGCGAGTAAAATCTCGGACATTCACTGGACTGGCAACACGGAAAATGAACTAAATTGCCTAACGGATATAACATGTGATAGATATCAACGTAGTTGATCATTTCACTATAATGTGTTATTATTATTATTATTATGAAGGTATATTAGTATCATCCTGTGAGCATATGTCATTGATAATTCCTTTCTGTAGATCTATTTCTTTAGATTTCAATCTTGTTTTCTGCTGAATATATTTCAGATATTTCATATTCAATTCCTTACCGTGTGCTGTAAGCATGTTCTGTTGATTCAGAATTCCGTTATATTTTCTTAGAACATCATTCTGTCGATTTGCCATTTTATTGTGTTCCCAATTGTTCTTAGTTAGTGAAACTCAGTAGATCTAGTATTCTTGCTGATCTGCTGTAACTGCTGAAGAGGTATCTGTTGCTTCGACTTAAGCTCTGACTGCTTTTGCTGCGACTGATCTTTGAATTGTTGCTGCTGAAGCTGACATTGCTCAGTCATTGGTGTAATTACCTGAGAATCAACTGCTATAGCTGCTAAATCTATATTACATGGTAACTTCCTTATCTGATCACATTTCTTGACTACTCCTTGGCTAGATATGTCGATTAAATCTACAGTTTCTTCTCCACTGACCTCTGATATTACATACAACTCTCTATTATTTATTTTTGATAGCTTCCAGTCTTCTGAAAACTGTTTATCAGTTTTCTGATCTTCTTTAAACTTCAGTTTTCTCTTTGTCCATGTCGTTTAGCACCCTCATTTCTTGTATATTACTTTGTCCTTTTTCACTTTTTTTTCATGTCAATTTTTCGTACATAATGATCCGTAATCTCACCAATCGTTTCCTTGTGATCTTCATTTTCTGGATTCTCATCTGTTTGACTGTATTCTTCTTTTCCATTTCTGTTCGTTGCTTCTGCTGACTCTGCTGCTTCAAATAATAATCTTACATCTGCCTCAGTTAGTAGAGCTGTATTGCTTACTAAGCTAGGTGTGACAGCACAACGTAGCATGGTTTCTGGGATATCCAGGTTTTTCCCATTTTCTTTTCTAATAAGCGTTACTGGTATGATGACTTCCCTGGCAGCTACCAGTTTGCCAAATGCTGACTGTAGCTTAAACTAACTGCTATTTGTTTGACTTTCTATTACTGCTTTTGGAACCATACTTGGATGAAGTACTGATATTTCTGCTCCACTATCTCTGAGAAATTCAACAATTTTCCCATCAAAACTTGCAAATTTGTTATTTGTAAATGAATCAAACTGGATTTGGGTCCAGTTTGATTCCAGTTTGATTCATTTACAAATAACAAATTTGCAAGTTTTGATGGGAAAATTGTTGAATTTCTCAGAGACAGTGGATATGTCCTTTCTGTCTCTGATATATTCACCTCATTCTCTTGGACGTTTATTCTATAAACTATGTTTCCTTTTTAGAGTGGCTGGGACAATTCAAAATTCTGTGACCAAATCTACCACAGTTGTAACAGGATGTGCTCCTTTTGCTCTTCTTCTGCATACGCTCGTGTTGTGACTATCTATTGTGTTGCATAAATAACATTTCATTCCATTTGTTGGTTTTCTTAGTTGATCAAATGAATTTCTTTGAGGCTTTTCACTTGTATCTCTCCAGTGAACTTGATCCATTGATCTTGATCTTCGTTTATTCTCATTTTCTGCTCTTGGACTTTGTTCTTGGTTCTCTTTGTTGTAGGCATTATATCCTTTAAAGTTTCTATGTGATGAATACTGTTGGTTATATAAACTATTTTGACTTCTAGACGTCTCAAAGATGTCGACAATTTCTGCCATCATACTTTGTTATAGGTGATTTTCTTGTTATTTCCTTATCATGGATATGGTTTCTTGAGTAAGTTTTCAGAGAATCTCTCAATCTGTCCCCTATGATGAGATCATTGAGTTCCTCAAATGTTGTTACTCCTCTAGACTCTATATAATACTTCCACACAGTCCTGAGTCTACTGTTGAACTGTGTACAACTTTCGTTGTCTTTCCTCGTCATATTCCAAAAATTCTGTCGATATGATGTAGGTGTCAGTTGGAATTCCCTCAGAATTAATGAATTCCACATGTCGTAATCGTCTGTCTATTCATTCATTAAAGCTAGTATTGGCTGTTTAGCTTTGCTGTTTAAGTATGGAGTCGGTACGGCTACTCGTAAATCTTTGTCCACTCCAAAAGATTCAAATATGTGTTCCATTTGTACAAAATATAATGGTATAGCAAATGGATCAGATGGCATGTTGTATAGCGTTCCCTCTATGTTGTCTAAAGCAACTTTTAATCTGTAACCGCTTTGATTTTCTAATTCTTCTCTGTGAATTCTTTCTAATTCTTCTCTTTCTTTTCTCTCACCGTATTCCTTATCTTTATATGCTCTTTCTTTCTCAAGCTCCTGTATTCTTTGTTCTTCTAATTTACTGATATGTTTCTGAAACTCCAATCTTTCCTCGTATCTCATTCTTTCCATTTCTTTTCTCTCTGTTTCTCTTCTTAGTTCTGCCTTTTCCTCTTTTTCTTCACGCAATCTTTATGCTTTCTCCTCTTTTAATTTTAGTTCTCTTTTCTCCTCTTCTCGCAGTCTACTGGCTTCTCTTTTCTCCTCTTTACGCGATGCTACTAAATGTGCTATTAATGCATTGATATCCAGCGACATAGCTTGTTGACTACGTTGAGATTTTTGTTCACTTACACCGTCTGGATTCGGTGACACGTCTCCTGATTTCTTTGAAGTAGATTATTCCTGTAATTGTAGGAATCTATTTGCTTCAAATATGGAAGGTTCAAACTCTATTAGTGTTTTAACTGGCGTAATGACACCAGTTTGTTTCCGTAGCTGCATGACAAAATGCACTACTTCTGGTCTAGACATTCTCTTTATTTCATTTTCGCTGAACTTTGTGTGGTACGCAGATAGTTCTCTGATTAGTCTCTCAATGCCTGACTTTACCACTACTTTATGTAGTTGGTGATCTGTTTCTAGTTCTCTATCTGCGTCTACAAAATCCTTTGCCGCTGCATGAGATAGTCCACTGTCATCAGACCCTATAGTTGCTCCTGAGGAAACTATATGTGATGCAGCTGTTGACTGCGTTGTCATAGCAACTGTTGCTGCTGAAACTGCTGTTACTGTAGCTGTTGTCTTAGGCACGAATAATCTTGATTTATTAGCCATTTTCAGTTTGGAAATATATTCAAAATATTTCTTTATTAATTAATTTGCTGATATACACTGATTCTCAGTTAGTAATAAGCCTATTATATAAGCACATATTATGTCCACAAAATCACGTACGTTACCAATCAACCCTCATATAATGGAATTCAGTATAGTGCACTACGATAAAATGCAACTATAAAGCTACAAATTCAATAAAACACTTATTATTGGTTTGACACCACTATTTAACTTTCTTCTAATAATCAATAATTGTCCACAATATAATCTTTCACAGATTTACAATATCATGTTTTAACAATTCAATTACTTTTACAACTTCATGGTACAGTCAATCTAATTTCTCTATTGTCTATGGAACACTTGCATAGACAATGTAATAAAAAAAATGCAGTGACAATATAATCACAGTGCAATCAAAATAACAAGGAAAGTCTTTACAATTTACAGAACTTTCCACGTTAAATAATTAAGACCTAGATCCTAGTTCTGTTTGATTCAATAATTTTGTTTGATCACATAACCAACCTATAACGCAGTTTCTTATAGGCTCTTTTATTTGACGCAAACAAAACTACAAGCTTCAAAAGAACATTTTAAAAATGTCTGTCTTTAAATAAACTGGGGTTTGTGCGTGGAATTTTATATTGAACTTGTTTAATTCCTCTATTTAAATTCTAATCTATATTTTACTTAAGTTAAGACTTAATATTTGCATTATATACACTATACATGTAGAAAATGGCGGACTGTCGTGGCGGAAGTCCACTTGTTTAGACTGCTGTCTGAAACAAGGATCGCTAAAGGGGTTTTATGGGATTGAGAGACGATACCGAGTTTTATGTTTTGGTCGGATCTAGAAGCTCTTTTTTAGACTTAAATTGTAGAAAACAAATATAAATAACAAATATGCTTCGAATAGGCAGTCTAAATGTTAGAGGCTTCAACAATGATCCAAAACGTAAGATGATAGCAAATGATTTTAAACAGTATACATTAGATATTATGACAATACAAGAAACACATGCTAAAACAGAAGATATAACATATATAAGCACGATACAAAATGATCAATTTAACATATTCAACTCAGGAACAAAATCAACTAGTGGCGTAGGAATAATAACAAAGAAAGATTTACATGGAAACTTCACAATAGTAGACGATAGAATTTGTTATTTTAGCTGTGAACTAAACAATGAAAAATACGTCATCATAAGCGCCTATGCTCCCACTTTACCTGTAAGTGAAAAACAACCAGAAATTAGAGACAAATTTTATGAAAAACTTGAAAGTATAATAAATAAATTTAGTAATAGAACAAACATCATAATAGGGGGAGATTTCAATGCAAAAACTAGCTCTGGATTTAAAGCATACCCAGAAAATATGGGAAAATTTGGTAAGGGGATAATAAATAGTAATGGAGAAAAACTACTAGAATTCTGTAACAAATATTATCTAGTACTTTCAAACACTCTATTTCAACACAAAATGGCCCACAGAGCTACATGGACTAGTAAATTAAAATCAGTAAACACTAGATAAAAAACAAATCAAATTGACTATATCATTACACAAATAAAAAACAAACACATGATAGAAAATAGCAGATCTTACAGTGGTCATTGGACGGATAACTAGTAATATGTCAAATAAAATTTGAAAAAATATATAAAAGAATAAAACCAAATATAAGAAAAAATGTTTGTAAACTTAATCTGGAAAAACTAAGTGACAACGATATCAAAGAAAAATTCCAAATTAACATACAACATGGTTATGATAAACTTGTAGCAGAAAATGAAGAAATAAGCTGGAAGAATCTTTCAGAAATGATAAAAAATAGTAGTATAAATTATCTCAAATCAGTAGAAAAGCATGGAGATAAAAAATACATAGTAAACCCTTTAATTAGTGAACGCTCTGCAAAGCAAAAAGACATAAGAAATATAATAGAATCCCACAACAAATGAGAACTTGAAAAATGAAATGAAGAAAGAAAGAAATGCCGTAATGAAATGTCTACATAAAGAAATAAAAATTGAAAATAGTCAAAAAGAAGAAAGAGAATTAGAAGAACTCGCGAACACAAAAAACGACTCTATCAAAATGTTCAAAGTCTTGAGAAGGATAAATAGACAAAAACCAAAAGAAAAACTAATTTTAAGAGAAAACAGTAACATAATACAAAATGAAAATGTAATAAATACAAAAATAACTGAACACTTCAAAGGTATATTTTACAACCAAAATACAGAAATATTAACTGAAATTAAACCTGAAAAAATGAAGACACCTTTCTCTACAGATGAAATAAAATGCTGTTAGGAAATTAAAAACAAATAAAAAAGCCCAGGATCTGATGAAATCACAGCAGAAGAACTAAAAAACTGTCCAGAAAAAATTTACAATGAAATTGCAAAAATATTCAATAAAATGGCTGAAACAGGAAAATATCCAGAAGAGATTAAACTAGGAATATTAATACCCCTACAAAAACCAGGAAAAGTAAAAGCCACATGCAGCAATTTAAGACCCATAATTTTCTTAAATCTTATCAGAAAGATACTGTCAATTGTAATGATAAATAGAATATAAAATAAAATTGACAAAATAATACCAGTCACTCACGCACTTACTTTTAGGTACTTTTCACATTGAAATAGAGTGTTTGATAGTACTAGATTATATTTGTTACAGAATTCTAGTAGTTTTTCTCCATTGCTATTTATTATCCCTTTACCTAATTTTCCCATATTTTCTGGGTATGCTTTAAATCCAGAGCCTGTTTTTGCATTGAAATCTCCCCCTATTATGATGTTTGTTCTATTACTAAATTTATTCATTATGCTTTCAAGTTTTCATAAAATTTGTCTCTAATTTTTGGTTGTTTTTCACTTACAGGTAAAGTGGGAGCATAGGCGCTTATGATGACGTATTTTTCATTGTTTAGTTCACAGCTAAAATAACAAATTCTATCGTCTACTATTGTGAAGTTTCCATGTAAATCTTTTTTTGTTATTATTCCTACGCCACTAGTTGATTTTGTTCCTGAGTTGAATATGTTAAAGTGATCATTTTGTATTGTGCTTATATAAGTTATATCTTCTGTTTTATTCTTGTTATATCGTCTATAGCGTCTAGACGAGAAAGATCTGTATCTTTCCTAATATCTTTTCAAACACGTGTTATCTCCTCTAAACCTGTTTCACGTGCCCTTGTTAGCAAACCTTCACCTCTCCAATTCTCCTCTGACCAGGCTGGCCCCACCAATCAGAGGCTCTGAAACTATTTAAGCCCCGCCCACGACGGAGATCTGAACAGCTGACTCGAATACTGTTAGTTTTGCATATAATGTATCAGGCTAGAAAATAACACTTTTATATCCTTAGTTAAAAGCCATATATACACTAATTAATGCAACAAATATGTGATCCTGATACATTATTTTTAGATAAATTAAAAAATCAAAATCTTAGCTTAGACGAAATTTCCAACATTAGTCAAATAGAAATGGAGATCCTACAGACACTAAAAAATAATAAGCAAATAGTCATAAAGCCGGCCGATAAAGGGGGCGCAACTGTTATCGTAGATAGACAATGTTATATATCTGAATCTATAAGACAACTGAAAAATGTAGAATATTATAAAGAAATTCCTAGACCAATATATTTAGAAAGCAAGAAGAAAATAGAGGAAATTCTGAAAAAAATACAAAAATCTAAACATATAAATAAGAAGGGAGATTTAGCGCACTCAGTTAAGCTGCGCGTCAGTTGAACGAAGTAAAGCCACGCTGCACGCGGTTAGTAAATTGTGGGCGACCACTTTGGAAGACCGCGTGTAGACAGCTTTGAAAGTAAACAATCCCCAGGGTGTTGGAGGTTATTCTTAAATCCGCGCCGGTTGCTATTGGAGCGCCAACAAAAGGCAACGATTACTAATAACCATGAAAGGGAATGGAGGAAATAACGAAAACTACAAAAACAGAAACGTAAGAAAGGAAACATTGTAAACACATGCGGTATGTCATGTGTGTAACTATACGGAATAAAAAATAAAAAAAGAAACAGCTTAAATATTTAACAGGACCAACTCAAGTAAAGGAGAGAACCTTTTATCTCCTTCCTAAAATCCATAAAGCACAATATCCGATATAGATAGCGAGACTTATAGAGTCAGTGAATATATTAATAGATATCTGCATCCAGTATCTATTCATCACCCAGGTTACATAAAAAAATTCGTATTCCTTTGTAAATAAAATTAAAAATTATATCGTAGATATAATTTTAATTATACCTACGATATAATTAATATCTATTTTTATATAAAAATATGAAAATATATTATATATATTGATATTATATATATATATTGATATTTTTAATACATATTAAAATATTTTATTATTTAATTGTTACAGGCGACATAACGTCTCTATACACTAACATGTATATAGATCGAAGTATTCAGTGTGTAGAAAAAATATTCACAGATTATCCGGATGATAAACGTCCGGATAATCAGCAAATACAACTACTAGAAATTTCCTTACGTTTTTGAACGATTTTGAATTTAACGGCAGACATTATCTACAAATAAAAGGAACTGCTATGGGCAAGCGCTTTGCCCCTGCATTAGCCAATATTTACCTTACTGAATTCGATCAGAAAGCACTCTGTATGAGTATACAACCAGACTAGTATTATATAGCGGATATATCGATGATATATTTTTTCTATGGCCAGAAGATGTAAATTACTTAAGGAGGTTCGAAAAATATTTAAATAATGTAATTCCAAGCATTAAAATTAAGTTAAGTTATAATTATGTATCAAATAATCTTTTAGATGTGAATGTATTTAAAAATGATAATGAATTAAAAACAAAAGTTTATTTCAAAGAAACGGATACCCATCAGCTGCTACATAAAAATTATTTTCATCCTAAGCAAACATTTGGGGGTATTGCTAAATCTCAGTTAATACGTTTTAAAAGGATATGTAGCAATGTAGAAGATTTCGAAACAGCTACTAAAATACTTTTCCAGAGTTTAAAAACAGGGTCTACTCATACTCTATGCTGAGGGATACCCGTCGTGAAATCTTGTATAATTGTAATCTAGACGATAAAACACAAAACAAACAGCTGGAGCAAAATAACAAAGAGCAAAGGTTAATTCCAAAAATTGTAAACTTCTCAACATTAGGTACCAAATAGGACAAAAATTAAAATCTATAATACAAAATAATACAGAATTCAAGAAGGACAGAATAATAGTAGCTTATAAGCAAAACACAAATTTAAGACAGATATTAGTGAGAAGTAGATTACAGAGCAATGGTAATAGTAGCTTTCGAAAGTGTGGTAAGCCACAGTGTTTAATGTGCTTGAATAATACACGTGATGAACAAACATTCACAAGCACACAAAACAAAAAACAGTTCAGTATAAAACAAAACATGACGTGCATCACTGAAAACGTCATATATCTAATGACCTGTAGAAAGTGTGGTATGCAGTACGTAGGAGAGACAGGAAGGCGAATAAGAGACTGACTTAATAACTACAAGTCCTCAATTAGAAATAAAGAGAACACACCGATATCTATTCATTTTAATAGCACGAATCATTCTATTCTAGACTTGGAAATTATAGCGATAGAAAATGTAACAGATCAACCAAATACTACAAGCATCAGGAGAAATCTAGAAGAAGAATGGCAGAAAAGACTAGAAACGAAATTTCCTAATGGTCTGAACGGAATGAAATAATAAAAACTGAGAAAGGCCTACTAAAAATTTCATTAAACTAATGAGAAGAGTGAGTATCAAAACTTATAATATTATTATACTTATTATTGCTACTATCTTCACTACTGTTACCATTACAACTACTGCTATTATTATTACTACAATTACTACTAGTACAACTACTACTACTGCTATTATTATTATTACTATTACTACTACTACTACTACAACTACTACTACTACTACTACTTCTAATACTATGATGATGATGGTGATTATGACGACGACAATGGCGATGAAGCTGATGACGACGACAATGAAGATGAAGATGATGATAGTGATGAAGACGACAATGAAGATGAAGAAGAAGAACATGATGACGATGATGATGATTTTAAATATTTCTTTTTAACCTTTCTTTTTACTAAATAATGTCCTTCTTTTAACTTATTTTTTTAACTCAGGACAATATGAAAATAATAGCAATAAAAACGGCCCAGAGCAGTAATTTTAATTTTTGTAGCTAAAATGATAACCCGAAAAGAGAAGCTATACTAACGGCAGAATAATTTCTTGAAAGTTGTTGAGCAGCTGTTTACCAATCAAAATGAGTGCCAACTGCTGAGCTAACTCCATAAAGCAACTTCCGGTTTCACACTGCAATTTGTAGTGAAGAAGTGTTAAATCTGAATTCTGATTCAGCGAATACACGTATTTGAACATTTCCTTATTAATTCTAAAATTAAGTTCGATAGAAATGTGAAAAGGAAACTGAAAGTACTGTGTATGGCGTTGCCGCCGGCTGATATAATAAACAACCATGTAAAAGTTTTTGAAACTTATCGAATTTCCAAGTCAATTCTATAATACCTGATTGATAAAGGTTTACGTATACCTCAACAGTAAGTTATAAGCAGTTGTAAGTATAAATATTAATTTTTTTATCTCGAAAATATAAATATTAAAAATAAAAAACGGTTTTTCCCATGGTAAAAGCTGGTAAAGCCAATGTTAACGTCAATTGCCTCACTCGAAAGCGATGTCAGTGACGGACGAGCCCATGACTTGAATCCTGCACATACTGAACCGCGGTCGAATATCTTACCGACATCGCCACTGGCTCCAGCTGGTATACTCGTGTATACTTATACTTATGTTACTTGTATTATAATAATTACTGTAATATTAGTTAATTTTACCTCTTCTTGTTTTAGACCAAATAGGGTATTGTAATGTCCAGGATATCCTGTAAACCTATAAAAACATTCCAATATTTATTATGTTTTCGTCAGCAGCATTGAATAATATTCAACTCTATTGCAATGTCGCCACAGTTACTTTGCTTTCAATAAGAAACAGTGCAACTACTTAGAGACGTATAAATTATTGCTTTTCCAATTTTGGAAATCTCTCAATTAAAGTTAAATGGGTATTTGCTATCTCTCCTCTCTCTCTTTCTCTCTCTCTCTCCAATCTCTCTCTCTCTCTCCTCTCTCTCCTCTCTCTCACTCTCTCTCTCTCACTCTCTCTCTCTCTCTCTCTCTCTCTCTCTCTCTCTCTCTCTCTCTCTCTCTCTCTGCCAAGTGGCCAATGTTTACACATTCACACAGAGAGTCAAACTGAGCCTGTAGGTTTAGCTGTCATTCAGATAAATAAACTTGGTAATGCCAACATCGTATGCCGAAGAAGAACAAAGTTGTAAGTTTGGTCCAGGAAACAGAAATGACCAAAGTCAGAAATTGACTGATTTCTGCAAAAAGGATAATGATTTAGCTCTTCCATTAGTCTTCTATCTCCGCCTCAGCCCATATTAGGTCCGTCATCACCAGGGCGTTTCGATATGATATAGTTGCTGCAGTCACATTTACCCAATCATACAATCAAACCTATACCTAAAGCAGTCAGATCGGGGTATGCCAAAGTGTTGTCAACTATTCTCAATATGATTTCTAACAGTTCGCTGAACAGTTATGACTGGATTCAATTATTGCACTATGGAAGAGATGGGCTAATTACACCTCATCGCTCAGGCAAATCGAACGAATCGGTAAAATACGATTAAGAAGAGAATTGACCTCATTGATAATCGTAAACAGATAGCACATCCTAAGCAGATGGTCATAAACATTTGTTTTAATCGTTAAAGCTTTATTTATTATTATTTAGTATTAATAGTTCTGACTAACTATGCTCGCCTATTAGGTCTAAAATAGAAGACTGCGGTCAGACTTCTATGCTAAGATTATGATCCTGCGCAGACAATCCGGATAATATACAAATACGTAGGATAACATCCAGCTCTTGCTCAAGTTCTTCCGCCCTCCCCTGATCCAGTCAGTATTTCAAATCTTAGAAAATAATATCTTACATGCTGCTCACAGTTTTCCATTAGATACTTCTGCGAGTTGTATTGGTCTTACGTCTCAAGGTGTACTTGATTTACACAATGATCGGATATCTGAACCTATTCTTCTCCCAGTCTTTACTTCATTCGGCAATACTCTGCTTAACGATGAATGTCCGTACTCACATTATGAAAATCGATTACGCGGACGCCTTATATCCATAAACTAGAAAGATGGGAAGTACGCCCTATTAAAATTGGCTACAATTGTAAACGGATAGCTGGAAAGCGTGAAAATTGAAAGTACATATGTTTCTTCTAAAGTGTCGTCTTTGCTTTTTCCAATTCAGGTGGGCGTTGGTATAAATGGGGGTAGCAAGGCGACTATGCACGCAGTTCGACGTTTCCTCGTTTTAATGCCACAAGAGTTCTTTGTAGTGAAAATAGATTTCAAGAATGCCTTGAATAATATAAAACTTGTAACACAAGCGCTGCAAGAAATTTTCAACAGGCTACTAGCCTGTTGATAAAGGCGAGTTAGGAATTAGACAAACATAGCATGTTGTACCTAGACCTTTTTTATCTTCATATATGGCAATCAGGACTCTAGAGAACTTCATTCTGAGTCTCTTCTCATCTTATCATGATGACCTATCATTTGATCTCGTTCCTTCATTGTGATCTAATCGATATTATTCTCTATCTCCAACAAGAGATCAAGCAAAAAGATAACAATAATTGGATTCTACAGCCATTCTATTTGAATGGCTGTAGAATCCAATAGGCTTGGACCATCATTGTACGTATTCAAAATGACGCATCTCAAAGATCGAGGCCTCTGGCTGTTTTCTAATTCCCTGAAGCAGTGACTAGTTGCCTGCCTTCTCTATCTCATACTGCGATCTTCACTTGGATGTCGAGTCCGCTAGAATGGCCATTGGTTTAAGAGTGGGAGCTCGGATATGTGAGCGCACTCTTGCCCCAACCGCCCCCAATGAGGCATCCCCAATTTGTGTGGAGTACGGGTAGGGCCAGTCAAAATCACAGTCTTAACGACATCATTTGCGTGCACTCCCCATAACCTGCATTCCATCTATCACGGAGCCTAATAGTCTCTTTCGGTCTGACAGGAAGCGTCCGGATGGTCTGACGCTCTTACCATGGCAGAGGGGCAAGTGCTTGGCTTGGGATGTAACAGTCTCCGATACCTTAGACAATTTATGTCTCCTCGTATATGCAGAAGGTGGATCCGTAGAGCTGGCTGGAAGAAAAAGGTCAAAAAATATAGAGATTTGCATTCGGTCTACGAGTTCTTACCAATAGTTCAGTCCATAAATCTAGCTGAATCATAAGTAGAGTCCATGTCCTCAGATTCCATTTCACAACTCTTGCCCGCTTAGTCCTAATAGTATGCAAGTGGAATACCATGTTCCTGTCGATAAATCACATCCTCTACATTAAAATAAAGAAATGATATCTCTGTAGATATGTGGATAACTTTAAATCAACAGCTACAATGAAAAGTAGCTGTGGACCTCGCAGATCCCATTTTGAGATGGATCCCGCTGAAGCGAAGACAATGTGTGGAGCTATGGACATTTCATTGAGTCGGCAACTAGGGAAGCCTTAACCTCTTCCGGAATATAAGGCTAAACATATTTACATGACCCTCTAAAAGTGAAAACAGTAGGCTTAAATGACGATGAATGAAGTTGCAAAGATAAAAGAAGTGGCTGACGGTATTACTTAAAATTCATTAATGAAATGTATCATCATCAGTGTTAAATATATAAGCTATCTAATGTAAATCAGTCCAAAGTAAAAAGTAAATCAGTCTGGGCTAAATTGTTCAATTTGAGAATTTCGATTGTTGTTATTGTGAATCAATGATTGTAAAATCTAGCTTAGAGCCTGAGAAGCCTACGGTAAATCTCTCAATATTTATTAACTGATTTGAGCCAGGTCTCAGCCAAACAGTTTGACATCATTAGTCCTTCAGCTTGACGTCATACGAGTGTTTACTTTGTCGCGCGGAAGCTAATGTCGATGTGACAAAATATCTAACTTCAATTATATAGTATCCCGGTTATTTGGAAAAAGCAATTTCTATTGCAAAACCGGGATAACTCCGGCCCTAATGAAAATATTTCTATAATATTTGGAGAGCGAATGGCAAAATTTCTCCACTATAGGATAATAAAATAGGTGTATCACGACAAAAAGGCATTATATACCATGGACCTGCCAGTAGGCAGTGCACTAAGAGAGAGAGAGAGAGAGAGAGAGAGAGAGAGAGAGGTGAATAAAATATTAAGGCAAAAATATCAAAAATTGATTATACTATCGCAATATTTCTAAAGGGTTGTTTTTAATGCATAGTCTGTATAACAACATTATAACAACATAACAACAATTACAGTGCTACAGTCATCAATGTTAACATCGAGCACTATTGAGACAAAATCAAGCCGGCGAGCAAAAAGAAGGACCAAAAACTGTGCAAATTTCAAAAACCAGAAAATCGGTCAAAAGATCGGGTTAAAGAAAATAAGGTTTAGGCTCTAGTAGTAACTCGTGCAATAAATATATAACAGAGTGTGCGGTGTTTTCTCTTTTGGGTTGGGTTTTCAGGGGACTGTCGGTGTTTACGTTGGGAGACTACATTCTCAAGTTGGCAGGCAATATTACGATCAGCCATACTTTCGCTTTTGAGCCAGCTTTCTAATAATAATAATAATAATAGTTATAATAATAATAATAATAATAAACCAAGGAACCAAGTGGGTTGTCCAGATCAGACGGCAAGCGTCCGGACGGCATGACTTTAGTACCCTGGTGCAACGGTAAATGTGCCGTATGGGACGTCACGGTCATTGACACTATGGCAAACCCCTACCTGAATACGACTTCAGTCACAGCCGGTGGAGCTGCTGTTCATGCCGCCTCTAGGAAGTTGGATAAATACCGAGATCTGTCCTCAGGATATGAAGTTGTTCCGGTTGCCATTGATACCATGGGCCCGATGAATCCCGAAGGAGTTGACTTTATCACTGGCATAGGCAGACTTATCACAGAGCAAACCGGCGATAAGCGAGAGATATCTTTTCTTTGGCAAAGGCTTTCCATGACTTTGCAAAGATTTCATGCAGTCTGCTTCAACAATTCTTTTAAGCCGATTGATGACCTCGAGTAGCCGGGCTGTGATTCAGCACGTATTGCTTGAATCGTTTTTATCAAACCCCAGGTTCTTTACACCGGGGTAAAATTAAAATAAAAAATAAAAATAATAATAATAATAATATTCGAGGCCAGAATGGCCTCTATCTCCCAGGGGTCCCTCTCACCAGGGCTACAGCACCAAGGTCAAAGGCTGAACCAGATGTTGGCCTCAGGGCAGGCTGAGGCGGAGAGGCAGAGCTCATCGGGTTTTACAAATCATATCTCAAATCAAGCGGATACTCGCTCCCAAAATTCAATAGGAACAGCTATCCAGATTTCAAGGTCGATGACTTCTAAAAGCGGTTCTCCCAGCAGAGTTCTCACAACTGCCTCATCAACGCCTGTTCACGGGAGTCACCGTCGTGGTGGATCGATAACAGATGAAGTGGAGACGGGCGCTGCTGGAGCCAAAAGTTGTGGATTCAGGACAATGTCACCCGCTGCTGCACCAGCAACGTTTAATAAAAATAATAATAATAATGACATTAAAATAATCTTAATTTTAAAATGTTGATTACGTCATGAATTCATAATAATTCTTTGGCTTTTTTTATTTATGTTTTTGTAAATAATAGTAATAAATGAACAAATTACTGGTGAACAGTTGAACCTCGACAATGAGATCACTGACGTGTTAGGTGACGGTCGCGCTGTGGTTCAGGAACACTATGTGGACGCTGTTAGTCCTGACGTAACCAGAAACATGGAAAACACCTCCATCAGTCTACCCAAAATTAATCTTAGACCTGCCATTTCAGCACCTATGCAGAATCTAAGTCCCAACCCATCTGTGGCTTCATCTCTTCTAACCCAAAATTAAAGCCAAATCCAAACAGGTGCCCGACCTATACCCCCAAAAACTCAAATAAAATCGGGGGTTCAGTCCACGCAGCCTCAGCCTCAGGTGCCGACTGGTGACAAGAGGGCACTGGGGCAGCACGTGAACACTAGGGTGATCGTCAGCGGGTTGAACACAGCCCGTCTAAAAGAGAAGAGATGCGTCCTACGTCCCTGCCTCTCAATACACCCCTCCTCCTCCTCGAGTGCGTCCATAGAGCCTGAGATAGGTCCACAAGAGTTTTCTGCGCCGACAATCAGCGACAAAAATAAGAAACTCGAGGCTAGAATGGCCTCTGTCTCCCAGGGGTCCCTCTCACCAGGGCCACAGTACCAGGGTCTAAGGCTGAACCAGATGTTGGCCTCAGGGCAGGCTGAGGCGGAGAGGCAGAGCTCATCGGGTTTTACAAAACAGAGCTCTAATCAAGCGGATACTCGCTCCCAAAATTCTCTAGAAACAGCTATCCAGATTTCAGGGTCGATGACTTCTAAAAGCGGTTCTCCCAGCAGAGTTCTCACAACTGCCTCATCAAAGCATGTTCAGGGGAGTCACCGTCGTGGTGGATTGATAACAGAAGAAGTGGAGACGATTGATTGATTCTGCAACCTGTCACAAGCTTCAGTGCACTCCTCCTCGAAGGATCGAGTGTGAGGGAAGGACCACTCTCCAGGGAATTCTAGGCCAGATCATTATTATTACTATTAAAATTTTTAAAATTATTAAAATTATTATTATTAAAATTAAAATTAAAATTATTAGTATTATTATTATTATTATTATTATTATTATTATTATTATTATTATTAAGCTAATGTGGATGTGACAAAATATCTAACTTCAATTATATTATCCTGGTTATTTGGAAAAAGCAATTATCATTATCATTATCATTATCATTACTATTACTATTATTATTATTACTATTATTATTATTATTTTTTTTACCCCGGTGTAAAGAACCTGGGGTTTGATAAAAACGATTGAAGCAATACGTGCTGAATCACCGCCCGGCTACTCGAGGTCATCAATCGGCTTAAAAGAATTGTTGAAGCAGACTGCATGAAATCTTTGCAAAGTCATGGAAAGCCTTTGCCAAAGAAAAGATACCTCTCACTTATCGCCGGTTTGCTCTGTGATAAGTCTGGATATGCCATTAATAAAGTCAACTCCTTCGGGATTCATCGGGCCCATGATTTCAATGGCCACCGGAACAACTTCATATCCTGAGGGCAGATCTCGGTATTTATCCAACTTCCTAGAGGCGGCATGAACAGCAGCTCCACCGGCTGTGACTGAAGTCGTATTCAGGTAGGGGTTTGCCATAGTGTCAATGACCGTGACGTCCCATACGGCACACTTACCATTGCATCAGGGCACTAAAGTCATGCCGTCCGGACGCTTGCCGTTAGATCTGAATAACCCACTTAGTTCCTTAGAGGAAGGGATGCCTGCTCTTGAAAGTACTCGCCATGTTAAGTCATTTATATTGTGATGGCGAAACATTCTACCTGAACTGCGTTTTGCCGTGTAGACCTAAAGCGTCGACTTCATGACCGCAGGGGCACATGTGAGGCTTGCAAGTTTTCGCCCCTAAACGGAAACTAACGGCTACTCGAATCGCCTCATTGTCTAAAAAAGCCCACAAGAAGCAACAGGGAGAGCGTGAAGCCAGTCACTGCTTCTTTTGCTTGATACAGCTAGGAGTCGTGCTCTGTCTACTGCATTGGGTTGGGATTCTAACACTGTTGTAAATCCGATCCACTATAGGACGTCCCATGATTTCTGGTTACTGACTGAGGTAGAAGGTGGAGCACTAGATGTGAGGCTTTTGGACCAAATTGACAGCGCAACGTCAATGGATCTATCGGCAGAAAGGGAGCACTTATGTAGGATGGCGTCTTGCATCTGCCTCGTTCCCATCGCTGATGCCAAGAAGGCTGAAGGCGCGATATGGGAAACAAGACGAATTCCAAGACCACCCATGCTCACCGGTAGACTGGCTTGCTGCCACTGCAAATCAGACAAATCTGCGTTGATCACGGCGCACAAGCATAGCCTAAGAGCCTCGTCGTAGTCTAAAAGCCGCGGACTAGAGAAACTCGGACTAGTGTGCAGAATGTGCATAAGTTTAGGTGCACTTAATGAAAAGCGAAGGATTGTCAAAGCATCATGAGCGGCTAGCGACTAGTGACAAGCGCGATGCTGTACGTTTGACATCCTCCAAGCGGCTAGATAAAGCGGTGGTAGTAGCTTCTTCTCCAGAGAGTGGCTCGCCGAGTAGAGTACTATGGGAGGGGCCCATTGGCACAAAGGATGACAAAACTGAGTTGCCCGGAGATTTGCAAACTGATGATATGACTTCGCACTTGATACGATTCAGCTGAAGCCCAAATTCTTGGCCTCTGTCGATGATTGTATGTACATCATTTGCAATCGACGACTCACAACCACCTAGAGTAATGTCATCTAGGTATCTCACCGTGAGAGCGCTAGAGAGAGAAGTAAGGAGAAGGTGAATAGTCAAGCAAAACAGCATGGGCCCCAGGGGATCCCCTTGTTGGACTCCTTCCTGTGACTCAATGCACCAGTCTCCGAACTTCAACCACGAAGGGCTTGAGTAAGCTAGATAATAATAATAATAATAATAATAATAATAATAATAATAATAATAATAATAATTTTCTCGAGTAGCCGGGCGGCGATTCAGCACGTATTGCTCGAATCGTTTTTATCAAACCCCAGGTTCTTTACACCGGGGTAAAAAAATAAAAAATAAAAATAAAAATAAAAATAAAAAAATAAAAAAATAAAAAATAATAATAATAATAATAATAATAATAATAATAATAATAATGATGATGATAATAATAATAATAATAATAATAATAATAATATTTGAATCGTTTTTATCAAACCCCAGGTTCTTTACACCGGGGTAAAAGAGATAAATAAATAAATAATAATAATAATTATTATTATTATAATAACAGACTGAGACTCATCTCAGCTCAGGATGCTCTTACAGTATTGCGCAATTGCCTCAGCGCAGCAAAACTTAGCTATATTCTACGAGCTTCTCCATGTGCTGATCACTCACAACTTGATGAATTCGACGAAATCTTACGAAAGGCTATTTGCACTATTGTAAACGTCCATCTCTCGGACAATCAGTTTCTTCAAGCTACTCTACCTATCAGAATAGGAGGTCTAGAGGTTCGCTCTGTCTCTTCGCTTGCGCCATCCGCCTTCTTGGCTTCTGCTGCAGGGACTAACGTGCTAGCACCCAGGACTCAATTCTCTCTTCTTTAGCTCTTTGCCCTGATCCGGAGATTAGCAGGATTAAGGAAATACGGCGTGGTCGTTGTAAGTCAGATGCTCCGACAGGCTCATTGGCTCATCAGCAGAAGACGTGGGACGCTCGCATGACAAAATCATTGCACTCTGATCTCCTCAGTAACGCCCTGGATCCACAGAATAAGTCAAGACTACTCGCCGTTTCATCTATTCACAGTGGCCACTGGCTTAAAGCCTTACCGATATCTACTTGCGGTCTTCGTCTGGATGATGAAGCGGTCAGAGTGACAGTTGGTCTTCGTTTGGGCACTAGCCTGTGCCAACCGCACTCATGTGTCTGTGGTGCAGCAGTTAACGTGTTGGGGACTCACGGGTTATCTTGCAGACGTAGCGCCGGTAGTTGGACGTCATCAATATCTCAATGACATCATATGGCGCGCTCTGAACATAGCTAACGTTCTGCGGCCGAAGCAGCTGCTAGCAGGAAACTCGTTAAGTACAACGAATTGTCTTGTAAGTACATTTTTGCACCTATAGCCTTTGAGACCCTGGGACCCATAAATTCTGTAGGCGCAGACTTCGTTGATGTGATTGGTAAGAGGACTACTGCCGTTACTGGAGATTTACGCGAGAAATCTTTCCTGTGGCAACGCTTGTCAGTGGCTCTGCAGCGATACAATGCAGTTTGTTTCCGTGGTACTTTTGGTGATACGGCATTTCGGAGTGGAGAGCATGATAAAAAATTATTAAAAAATTTAAAAAAAGAATCCCCTACTTAGGGGTTAAAAAAATTAATAATAATAATAATAATTATTATTATTATTATTATTATTAATATTATTATTATTAATGGCAGGTCTAAGTTTAGGGTGATCGTCAACGGGTCGAACACAACCCGTCTGAAAGAGAAGAAAAGCGTCCTACGTCCCAGCCTCTCAATATCCCCTCCTCCTCCTCGAGTGCTTCCATAGAGCCTGAGACTGATCCACAAGAGTTTTCTGGGCTGACCCTCAGCGAGATTTTATAATAATAATAGTAATAACAATAACAGTAATAGTAATAATATTAATAATAATAATAATAATAATATTAAAATATCGGACTTTACAAATCAGAGCCCTAATCAAGCGGATACTCGACCCCAGAATTCTCTAAAAACAGCTATCCAGATTTCAGGGTTGTTGACTACTAAAAGCGGTTCTTACAACAGAGTTCTCACAACTGCCTCATCAACGCCTGTTCACGGGGAGTCACCGTCGTGGTGGATAGATAACAGATGAAGTGAGAACGGGCGCTGCTGGAGCCAAAGGCAGTGGATTCAGGGCAATGCCACCCTCTGCTGCAATCAGCAACGTTTAACTTTCATAATATTAATTACAATAATAATAATAATAATAATAACAATAATAATAATAATAATAATAATAATAATAATGATAATAGCAATAATAATAATAATATGCTCTCCCTATTGATTCTTATGGGCTTTTTTAGACAACGAGGCAATTCGAGTAGCCGGTTGTTTCCATTTAGGGGCGAAACGTGCGAGCCTCACACGTGCCCCTGCGGTCATGAAGTCGAGGTCTCCGCGGCCCGTCCTACAAACGCAGCAAAGGTAGAATGTCTCGCCATCACAATTTAAACGACTTAATATGGCGAGCACTTTCGAGAGCAGGCATCCCTTCCTCTAAGGAACCAAATGTGTTGTCCTGATCAGACGGCAAGCGCCCGGATGGGATGACTTTAATGCCCTTGTGCAATGGTAAATGTGCCGTGTGGGTCGTCACGGTCTTTGAATCCATGACAAACTCATACCTGAATACGACTTCAGTCATAGCCGGTGGAGCTGCTCTTCATGCCGCCTCTAGGAAATTGGATAAATACCGTGATCTGTCCATAGGATATGAAGCTGTTCCGGTGGCCATTGAAACCATGGGCCGGATGAATACCGAAGGAGTTGACTTTATTTTATGGCATAGGCAGACTTATAGCCGAGCGAACCGGCGATAAGCGAGAGACCTCTTTTCTTTGGCAAAGGCTTTCCATGACTTTGCAAAGATTTAATGCAGTCTGCTTCAGTAATTCTTTTAAACCGATTTTGGACCTCGAGTATCCGGGCGGCGATTCAGCACGTATTGCTTGAATAGTTTTTATCAAACCTCGGGTTCTTTACACCTGGGTAAAAAATCAAAAATAAAACAAATTAAAAATTAAGATATTAAGTAATAATATTAATAATAATAGTAAAAATTAAAATAATAATAATAATAATAAAGGTTTAACGTCTGTTTGCCATTCAGGGATGATGTCAGGGACGTCCCCAGCAGCACACATCACTACAGATAAATTCATCCAGACCAATCTGCAAAGAAATATGCTGACTAAAAGTAAGGTCCTAAACGAAAGCCAATCCGGTAACGAAAATGGACAGGGTAGATTGATTATATCTATGACGGTAAAAGGTAAATCTTAAGCTCACTAGAGAAAGTTGAAAGAGAAAAACAAGAACTAAGTTTAGCAAATAAGATTTCCATATTGTGGGTGCTGCTTAAGAAAATGAACGTCTACCCAATGATGTGAGAGTATTTGGAACAGAGAGAAGAGTAGCATCGGTGGAACGAAGTGCACGTGAGGGATGATAGGGAAGAAGAATTTCAAATGTGTAAGAAGGCAAGAAGGCTTGCCAAATTGCAGAGTTGTGAAAGTTAATAGAGCTATTTTATATTTTATGCGTTGATTAACAGAGAGCCAATGAAGAGTGCGAAGAAGAGAGAGCGAACATGAAGTTGAGAGGACTTGCAAACAACTCGTGCAAGAGAACTTTGGACGTGCTACAAACGATTGAGAGAAGAACTAGGTAACCCATGTAATAATGAATTACAGTTGTCGAGCTTTGAAGAAACCATAAAATTAGCAAAGTTAGTGGCTGAATTTCTAGTAAGGGATGGACGTGTTTGCCTAATCTGACGAATCTGAATGAACGAAGCGCGACAAGCAGAAGAGATATGGGATTTAAAGTCAAGTTTTTCATCAAATATGTAGTAGTAGTAGTATGCACTTCTGTGCACCGATGTGTGCAAACAACACTTGCAACCGTAGGTTCGGGAAATAGAAAGCAGCACACTAGTCCCAATCCACTGAACTAAATAAAAACTTTGTAAGCTTGGATTTAAAGGAAAATGTTCCGAGTTTATTTCGCAGCGATGCCGGTAGTTTATTCCATGTTGATTCAGATGCCCTTGTGAAGGATCTTGAAATCAGAGCTGACTTAAGTCCAGCAGCTTCGCGAGTAAGCGCATTCCTAGTGACCGCAGTTGCCTAGTTGGTTTATATTCATTTACAAGATAACGGAGGTATGTTTGCTGATTTGTGCTGAGTATCGTATGTGTGATCAAAGTAAACCTTGTACTTAATACGCTGGGGAATTGGCAGCCAGTGAAGCTCCCGCAGCACAGGCCTGTTATAATCCTGTCCCCTTGCGCCTGAAACGACACGTGCTAAGCTGTTCTGGACTCTCCGTGGCTTTTGAATATTTTGAGCTGATGTGCTATAGAGAAGAGAGTTGCAGTAATCGAGCCTTGCACTGATTATGCTGCAAGCTACTCTGTTGGCGACGACTTTGTCGAGCATGGCTCGTATATGTCAAAAGGCACGAATATTTTAGTTGCTTACTTTGACAATATTGCTGACATTGGCAAGTTCTGATCTATGGTTACTCCTAGATACTTCAACTGAACTGAGAAAAAAATGTATATGACTTCAGGGTTTTTCAGGGATCGAGAAGGTGAAAGAGTAGGATTCTGAAAATTAACAGAGTTATTAGTAATTTATTTCTTTGCAAAGGAGTGCTAATTAAAAGTTTTGGACGGATTAACAGCAAAACGATTAGCACAAAACCAAGAATAAACCTGGTCTACATGTAGAATGGATGAGAGACGAGTTAGTCTCTGAACGGAATCATGCTTAGAAGACGATATATATATATATAGTTGTGCGTCGTCTGCACAGAAGTGAAAATCAATGGAAAATCAATGTGAAAATCAATTTCGACATATAATAGTGAAAATCTATGGAGGACTGAGCAAGAAGGTACCTAAGAGGAGTAATATATAGAGAGAAGAACTATGGACCTTGAACCCTGAACCTTGAGGAACATCGCTTAGGATAGGTAGTTCAGAAGAGCGATTTTGACCAATAAAGACCGATTGTGTGCGACATGAGAAATATGAAGTGAGAAGAGAAAAAGCAGAATCAGTAATGCCAATACAAGATTTATGCCTATTTATTAGAATGTCATGGTCAACTGTATCGAAGGCAGCAGAGAGCTCTAAAAGAACCAAGGCAGAAACCTGTTTACTACTCATGGAAAAGCTAAGATCATTAGATCATTATGTATACGAAGAAGAGCGGCTTCAGGCGAATGGAGTTTTCTGTAGGCAAATTGATAATGAGAGAGAGAAGAGAAAGAATCAAGATGAGTGCATAAACTGATATAAATTACCTATTAGAGTAGTTTAGAGATAAAGTTAGGATTGGAAATCGGACGATAACTAAAAAGATCATCTTTTGATAGAGATGGCTTTTTTAGCAAAGAAGATACAACTGCTTGCTTGAGGAAGGTCAATAATAATAATAATTATTATTATTATTATAATAAAGATTTAACGTCCGTTTCCTCATCCAGGGATGATGTCAGGGACGTCCACAACAGCACACATCACTACAGATCAACTCACCCAGACCAATCTGCAAAAGAAATGTGCTGAAGAGAAGTAAGGTCCTAAACAAAAACCAGTCCGGTGATCAAAAATGGTCAGAATAGATTGATTATGTCTACGGTGGGAAAAGGTGAGTCTTAAGCTTGCTAGAGAATGTTGAAAGAGAAGAACAAGAGCGAAGGTTGGCAGGTAAAGAGTACCAGATTGTGGGTGCTGCGTAAGAAAAAGAACGTCTGCCAAATGATGGGAGAATATTTGGAACTGAGAGAAGATTGGCATCGGTGGAACGAAATGAACGTGAGGGACGACAGGGAAGAAGAATTTCAGATAAGTAAGAAGGCTTGCCAAATCGCAGAGTTTTGAAAGTTAATAGAGCTATTTTATATTTTATGTGTTGATTAACAGAGAGCCAATGAAGAGTGCG
This sequence comes from Enchytraeus crypticus, assembly GCA_905160935.1. Lineage (NCBI taxonomy): Eukaryota > Metazoa > Annelida > Clitellata > Enchytraeida > Enchytraeidae > Enchytraeus > Enchytraeus crypticus. Next base: position 43,006 of record CAJHZI010000454.1, on the reverse strand, counting down.
AAGAAGAGAGAGCGAACATGAAGTTGAGAGGACTTGCAAACAACTCGTGCAAGAGAATTTTGGATGTGCTGCAAACGATTGAGAGAAGAAGTAGGCAATCCATGTAATAATGAATTCCTGTAGTCGAGCTTTGAATGAACTATAGAACTAGCAAGGATAGTGGCTTAATTTCTAGTAAGGGATGGACGTATTTGCCTAATCTGACGAACTGAAAGAAAGAAGCGCGACAAACAGAAGAGATATGGGATTTAAAGTCAAGGTTTTCATCAAATATGACTGACTCCAAGGTTTTTGGCGGATCGAGAAGGTGAAAGAGAAAGATTCTGAAAATTAACAGAATTATTAGTAATTTTATTTCTTTTGCAAAAGGAGTGCCAATTAAAAGGTATTCAGTTTTGAAGGGATTAACAGCAAGACGGTTAACACAAAACCTGGAATAAACCTTGTCTAGAATGGATGAGAGATGGGCCAGTTTCTGATCGGAATCATGATTAGAAAGGAAATATACAGTTGAGTGTCGTCTGCATAGAAATGAATATTTATGGAAGACTGAGCAAGCAAGTAGCTAAGAGGAGTGATATATAAAGAGAAGAGCAATGGACCCAACACTGAACCTTGAGGAACATCGCCTAGGAGGGGTAGTTCAGAAGAGCAATTTTGACCTATAACAACTGATTGTGTGCGACATGAGAGATAGGATGTAAGAAGGGAAAAAGCTGAATCAGAAATGCCAAAACAAGATTTAAGCCTATTTATTAGAATGCCAAGGTCAATTGTATCGAAGGCAACAGAGAGATCTAGAAGAACCAAGGCAGAAACCTGTTTACTATTCATGGCCAAGCTAAGATCATTATGTATACGAAGAAGAGCGGTTTCAGTAGAATGGAGTTTTCTATAGGCAGATTGATAATGAGAGAGAGAAGGGAAAGAATCAAGATGAGTGCATAAACGGGTATAAATTACCTTTTCAAGAAGTTTAGAGATGAAGTTAAGATTGGAAATAGGACGGTAACTGGAAAGATCATCTTTTGGTAGAGAAGGCTTTTTTAGCAAAGGAGATACAACTGCTTGTTTGAAGGAGGTTGGGAAGATACCTTCTGAGAGTGAGAGGTTGATTAAGTATGTAATAGGAGCAACTAAAACATCAATACAGGATTTCAGTAATCGTGTAGGAATAACATCAAGGCAGCAAGATGAGTCGGTTGAGCGAAGAATAAAATTGCGTATTTCTTCCGGTTTAGCTGGTTCAAAACTAGAAAGTAGTGGTGGCTCAGGCATATTTACAGAAATGGTGTTGTCCATGTCAATAGAGTTGGAGGGTAGAGAGCTACAGAGTTTGGCAATTTTGTCTTCGAAAAAGTTGAGGAAAGAGGTAGCAAGAGACGATGGTGAGGAGCTACAGAGGAGTGACTTGGGAATGGTGCGATCAAGCAGAGAATCAAGTGCTCCCAATAATTTCTTGGGGCAATATTGATTCTGCGAGATTAGATTTTGATAATACAGGCTATTAGCAGAACTAATCATTATATTTAATAATTTTCTTTGTTTGAGGTATTTGGACTTAATGTCTGGATTTTGTAGTTCAGGTGGATTTTTCAGATCCTTCCTGAACTTAGTTTCGAGTTTTGAACGTTCAGATTTTTGTTTAAGGATTTCTTCAGAAATGAATGTTTTCCTAGGGTTTGAGCGGCAATGAATGGTTGTGAGAGGGGCATGTTTGTCTAATATGGAAGAAAGTACGGAGCTAAATTGAGCTGAATATTCGGCAACAGTTAAAGACGGATTCGAATACAAAGAAGAGGACACAATATCAGCAGAGAAGGTGTCAATGTTAATAGAAGAGAGTTTTCTATTAAGTTGTAAGTGTTCTGGAAGGGTGTACATTAACAGTCACAGGCAATTTACAGAAAATTGCACTGTGATCTGATAATGAAGGATCAGAGATTCCATGATCAAGAAATGACATGCTATTTCGAGTGATAGCAGATCAAGAATGTGACCAGAGGAGTGAGTAGGGGAAGATATATGTTGTGTGAGATCAAAGGCATCACGTGTTGATAAAAAGGCAGAAGAATAATGGTCATCGGAATCAAGGTGGATGTTGAAATCACCCATAATTTCAATATATTAAATCAGTGGGTGATGAGGCAATATATTGAAGAAGCAAGGAAAAATCAGAAATGAAATTGGCCTTGGATAATGAAGGTGGTCTGTAGACAGTCAAAAAGAGATAGGATTTGGATTTACATACAAGACGGAACGCCATATATTCAAAGGATAAAAATGGAGAACAGTTACAAACAGAGAAAAAGAAGTTGAGCTAAAAATAGCAGCGATGCCAACACCACGACCAGAACGACCGACATGAAGATAAATGGTAACAAATAATCAAAAATAAATTTTAAATAAAATTGCAGAGTCGATACCTAGCATTTTGATCCAAAAGAGGATAAATTATTGAAAATATTGAAGCAATTAATATCGATATTTTTGTATTAGGTTTTCGTTATAAAAACAATGAATTCTATGCAAACCTTCCCTTGAAGAAAGCAACATAGAACATTGCCGAGTAAAAGTTGACGAATTGAAACACAAACACTTTAAATATTAGCTGATCGTCGAACTCTGCCTGCGTTCTATGCATTTCTGTAATACAAAATGACAGATTTTTAGAAGCCATTGTATACATATTAAACTTTATTATTATAAAATTCCTACTTCATTGACTTTTATGCCCAATAAATAGTAGTCTATTGATCGTTCCACTTGCAATCTATCATATCTATGTAGACATATATATATATATATATATATATATATATATATATATATATATATATATATATATATATATAATATATACTTATATATATATAAATATTTATATATATATAAGTAAGTATAATTACTGATATAAGTATACGTATATAAATATAAATATTTTTCTTTTAATGCACTGCCTAACGGCAGTGCTATGACATATAACTCTTCCAACCAATTCTATCCTCAGCCTTCCTTTTCATCCCTATATGAATTTGCTATCAGATCATCAATCACTTTTCAATTGCATAATTCTTTCTATTATAGTTTTTAGCAAGCCGTTCCCTCTATTAATATCCAGCTTTTCTTTTTGTTTCTAATCACATTCTAAACTGTCTTTCTGTGCCGACTCTCTCAAGAACTTCTTGATTTTAATTAATTTTTCAGTCCAACAAATCTTTTCCATCCATCTACATGGTAACATTTCCAGTAAATCCAGTTTACTGATATCTCTTTTTTCTTTGATGTCTACGTTTCACATCCATACAGAAGTGTCGACCAAACCAATGTTTTCACAATCTTCATCTTTTGGTTTTTCCAAATGCCTTTGATTAGTAGTTCTGTTCTCTTTCCGAAAGCCCCCTCGCTTGTGCAATTCTACATATTTTCGTTTCACACTTTCCTACCATCATCTCATTATCTTAAATTGATGCCTTCTCTGCTGATATCAAGTCCTCCTCTTTGTATTCTAATCCATCTTCAACTGTTGCTGAATACTCAATTCAGTTTAACTCTGTACATTCTTCCATATTAAATTAGCATGCTCCTCTAAGAACCATTTATTGTCGTTCATATCCTAGGAAACCCTAGGATATGTTTCTTTAAGGATTTCTGAAGAAATTCTTAAAGAATCTTTTTGACGTTCCAAACTCGAAACAAAGTTCAGGAAGGATCTGAAAGACCCACCTGAAATTCGAAATTCGGAAATTAACGCAAAGTACCTCAAATAGAGAAATTTTTTTAATAAAATGATTACTTCTGCGAAAAGTTTCTATTATCAAAATCTAATCTCGCAGAATCAGAATTGTCCCAAAAGTGGCCAAACGTGATCAAATTTATCTGAACAGATATCTGTTCAGAATTGTCCTAAAAGTGGCTATACACGATCATATTTATCTGAACAGATATCTGTTCAGATAAATTTGATCGTGTATGGCCACTTTTAGGACAATTCTGATTCTGCACATCTGTTCAGATAAATTTGACGTAGTCCACACACGGCCAAATTTAACTTACAGATATCTGAATAGATATCTGATCAAATATCTGTTCAGATAAATTGGAATCGTCCATGGACGGTCAAATTTATCTGTTCAGATCTGAAATCTCAACAGATAAATAGGCCACACACGGTCAAATTTTTCTGCCGATAAAACTGACGGTTTCCCACACATGGTCAAATTTAACTGTTCAGATAGCTGATTAGTTATCCAAATTAGATGTCAGTCATATCCTGTCTTCAGCGCGCGTGATGGGCGCTTTAATTGCTACAATTAATTAGTATCTTTTTGAACTATGCAAACTACTAATTTGAGAGCTACCCATCCGCTGATTGATGGGCCATGGCGGCTGCAATGATGGAAGTATCATTCAATAGGTTTTTTAATCATCGTATAGTATTTATGAAAATCATTTTTCAGCAATGATGAGCTAACTTCTGTCCATTGCTCATCTGATCTACTTTTTTATTATTTTATTTTTTAAGCTCAGTGTAAAATTATACCCCCTCTTCTTTTGTATGCACAAGTTCACCTATTATCGTCATTTTCATTAAAATTTACCATAGTTCACATTTAGTCTGTGTTTTTTTCAGTGGATTGCGCGATTGAATCCAGGCTACTTGCATCCGAGGCAAAAACTCTAACCGTTACACCATATCCACCCAATACTTCACTATCAATATAACAGTATAATATAATATTTGTTATAGTCCATACTCCCACATGGTAATTAATCTGCATCATTAAGTATTCTGCATCATCGTCACTATTTAGTTTGTATTTCTGCATACTTGTGTAGGCAAAGAGTATTACATGTAAAAGTTAAAAAAACTAAAAGCTAATGTATTATATATTAGTAAATGAGCTATATGCATTAACAGCCAAAAGCTAATAATCGGGCGTTAATTTCCTCACTCGAAAGCGATGTCAGTGCCGGGAGAGCCCAGAATTTGAACCCCGCATATACTAATCCGCGGACTAGTATCTTACCGACATCGCCACTGGCTCCAGCCATAAATATATGTGGCCTGTTTATGAAGTGTTCATTATTGAGGGAGATTGTAGAACACTATATAAATTGCGCATGTAATTTTATTTTTGATAAATAGAGATTGACTATGAATAAAATTATTATTCTTTGTTTATAACATTTTAATTTGTTTAGCGAAGATGATTATCATTTAAATTTTAACAAAATCCGTTGAAGTTCCCGTATTTACCTATTCTGGGTAGACATGAAAGGGTCTAGATAGGAAATGGAACATTAAGGTCGCGAATATACCGATTTGACACCACCACGTTTGCCCGATTAGGTTTTTAATTTTTCACGTGGCAACGCAGTCCCGAACTTGTGACCTCTCGTTCTAGAGGCGAGTTCTCTATCACTGCGTCACGAGAATTTATATTAAGATCAGTATTGATTTAATAGAGATATTTAATTTCGTTATCGCTTATCTCTGCATGTCAAAAGCATCTTTATGTTATATAATAATTTTTTAAATTACTCTTTAAAAAAAATTAATTTCTATTTAAAATGCTCTGATCATTACTCACAAACAAGTTTTAAACGTCGCGTGTTGTCGCCAGAAGTCCCTAAACTCTTTGAGCCCTTCAACATTGATGACATTGCATTACCTCGATGATCTACATAATCAATAGGGAATTTGTCGCTGTGCAAACCTTCAACTATGAAAAGAGCTACGACGTGGATTTGCTGATGCCGCTGTCCTCGAAATTTCTGTGTTGTGGTATTCAGCCGGTATTTGAACCGGTATTGCCTCAGTGCAGAACTTCCACCGATTCCTTCCGCAGTGCCGATTATGCTGGGACTCAGCAAGCATCGGCGTTGGTGCCTTTGAATGGTTATGGCTATGGATATTATGTACCTCATGTACCCGAGTCTTATTCAAGATACTACGCGAAAAAGGTTCCCAAACCAAGCACTTGCAACTGTCATCCATTGAATGTTGTTCGTCTCACTCCTATTGCGTACGTAGCTGTGCGCCACGCCCTTAGAGAGCTCGACAAAATTGATCAAGAACAAAAGTCAAGCGAAACGCTGGCGCCCCTAGCCACGCTGTTATCTTCTTTTCCAACCAATGCGTCTAAGCAGAAAGTGAAGCGAGAATGTAAGAGAGAAATTCCTAGATGCCAAAATAAGAGAAAGGAAGCAAATCTTAAGGGTGATGATAAAGATAAATCAGCGGGAGATGATGAGGCTGAGGAGGCGGCACTGCAAGTGACTGCCCTCTCGGAGACGATGATAGGCTACAATGATAGACGATGATAGAAGATCAACAAGGACAGAACTAAGCTCTGCAAGAATAAGCAAAAGCAGGGAGGCGATCAGGTAGAGGTTCCTGTAGTGTATGGACTGAAGCCGTTGATACATGAGGTGAAGGATCAGGAAGGTGAGAGTGACGCCTTTCAGCTTGAGGTCTCGTCGACCATGACAAATGATCTCTGCAGTGACGTCCTGATGGAAGGGAAACTGGTGCGAGACGAATTTTTCGAAGGTGATGAGCCACCTCATGAGCTGCCTGTAACAGCTGGTAACAAGGCAGAAAGTGCCTTACTGATGGAACGTGTTCTGGTTTCAGACGAACTGTTTGATGAAGACGTACTTGACAACGTCGAGCACGTACAAGATCATCATGTTTATGATAACATCCACAACGATGAAAGGTCAGTGGAGGGAATGGTAGTAGACGTCGAGAGATTTGATAATGAAACCCATGAAAGTGATCCTAATCAGCATGGTGCTAAATATCATCTTGAACAATATTGCGCCGACGTACATCATGAACAACGCTGTGCTGATCATGATCAGCAAGGGGCAGATCATCATGAGCAGCTCGGTGCTGAAGATTATCATGAACAACACGGTGCTGAAGATCATCATGAACAGCTTGGTGCTGATGATTATCATGAACAGCACGGTGCTGAAGATCACCATGAACAGCACAGTGTTGAAGATCATCATAAACAGCTCGGTGCTGAAGATCATCATGAACAGCTCGGTGCTGAAGATCATCATGAACAGCACGGTGATGTAGATCATTGTAAATAGCATGAGAAGCATGATCGAATCGATAATCACGGCGGTCAGACACTTCATAAGAAACAGAAGAAGAAGACGCAGTCGAGGAGGCCTCAGATTCAGCCGGTGCTTCATTTCAATCTCCAGAAGCAACAACATCATCATCAGAGCGTTGTTCGACAGCGTATCGAGTTTACCGTGAGCCCACCAGGATCATCTGGCTCCCTGCCTCCACCGCACTCCTCGACCCACAAACCTCTGCTAGGGGCCGGGCCTCAGCTCTCGAGCCAGGCCACTGCGAGAGATGATTCCGCAGTGAGGTGCCTCACGTGGATGTTCATGGATCGCCCGCCGCAGAATTGGATCGGCTCACCGGCTGGGTTGACTCCTCAGGTTCATCTGCGTCCAGACACCGCCACCTCTCAGCCGCCGCAGGATGGCTTCGCTCAACCCACGGCTGACCTGCTCTCACCGTTCTACGTCAACTCTCCGTTCAGTCTAAAGATCAACTCTCTGATACAGCCTCTCGGTAGAAATAAGTCTGCTCACGCGAGATCTGATCAGCAGCTGTTTGCTCCGTTACTGCTACATCAACGGCAGCCTGGTACTGCTGGAATGACGCAGGGGCGCAGCAGTGAGATGATTGGTAGGGAGCAATTTACTATGATATCGAAGTTGGTGAAGAGCGAGATGGGAGGGGAATCTGAGGGCAGGTCTACCTCCCTGGGTGGTGAAGAATCGCTCTTAAATCAACCATCATCGACAGCATATTCAACTGCGAATCAGTATGTGCGGGGTTCGAGTCCTGGGCTTTGACGTCACTGATGTCGCTTTCTGGTCATAGTGAACTCTCCCAGTGCAGGGGTGGAGCAGACATTCAGATGTGAAAAGTGGTTTGCCAAGGACGAGGGAGATAATTTTCGACAAAAAGTAGTACTTTTAAGTAAAACGTAAAAGTACTCTGAATTTTTTAAGAAAACAAATTAGAGGCCTACCTTGACAGAAAAGTTTTACACGGTTCTTTTTTCTTAAATTAGTTTAGTTAGTTACTCGATTTAATTTATGTTATGTTATACATTTTGAATACACTGTTCTTTTAAAATGCTCAAATTAAAATAAGTTTAGGCCGACAAGTCTTCGTGGGCGGGACAAGTCTTCAGATCTGAAAACTGACGAGCCCACAAACGGTCAAATTTATCTGAACTCATCTCTTGCTGCTTCTTTTCTCAGATTTTCGATGATAAAATTGCCAAACTCTGTAGCTCAATACTCTCCAACACTATTAGCGCCAACAATACCATTTCTGCAAACATGCCTGAGCCACCCCTACTTTCTGGTTTTGAACCAACCACGCTGGGAGAAATACACAATCTTATTCTTCACTCCACCGACTCATCTTGCTGCCTTGATGTCATTCCTACTGGATTACTGAAATCTTGATCAACCACTCACTCGCAGAAGGAGTCTTCCCAACCTCCTTTAAACAAGCTGTTGTCTATCCTTAGCTAAAAAGGCCTTCTCTACCAAATGATGATCTTTGCAGTTACCGACTAATCTCTAATCTTAACTTATCTCTAAGCTACTTGAAAAAGTAATTTATGCTCGTCTATGCAGTCACTTTGATTCATCCCCCCTCTCTCATTATCAATCTGCCTAATAGGCAGAGTTGGGTAAATCTAGGTAAACCAGAAATCTGTCACACGCTTGTAACAATTCTTTAATCTGTTGAGGACCGTCCATTTGACAGAAGACTAGTTAGATTATTGATACAAGAAGAAGTATTTCTTACTTTTCACGTCGATTGCTGCACTGTTCGGTTTGGACAGAGGCACTTCATATATATCAGCCGGTTTAATACTAGTACCAAATTTTAGGGAAGCGATGTATTAGCCGGATGCTTGGCAATGCTTGGATGATTTGTAAGCTGGATGCTTGGCAGCTTTGATGCGCTTCATTCGCCAAGTCGCTTGACTAGTCGCCAGCTGATTTTCCTTTTCTGTGAGAGGAGCAGTAGGTGATCAATATGAACTCGATGACATCTTGGACAAAGCTTGCTCCACGTTGAAAACTTTACGTGCTGCTTGATTTGGCCGAAGATAGTTTGACCTTGATCATTCTGCCTCCGCTAACTCCTTGTTTCTCTCTTTTCTCTTAAATGCCAGCAGCTTTTCGCTTTGCTATATCAAAAACTTGGTGGTCGTCTTAATCTTCTCGTCAGATACGCTAACCGCGGACCCTGGAGTTTGATACGTGAGGTTGTCACTCTGACTCTCACCCAGAACTGACTTGATACAGTTAAAACCCGCCTGTGAGGCCGTCAAGTTGTCCTTGAAACGGTAGATTAAGCGCACTTCTGACTCACGTACCACTGGCTTCTTTCCAAGTTCTAGCCCTGACGCACCGAGCATAGCGAGATTACAAACAAGAGGCGCCTGCTCAAGAGTTGGAATCGGAGTGTCTCTCCCCACCATAACTTCTGAGGAGTCATCGATCGATGAATAGGTACATGCGATCACTTCTAGACTGGTTTACTAGGATAGAACCGGCAAATCTAGACTTTTTCTATTCGTACTCGGAATCCTTTAGGATCACTTGATTTTAATAATATTAATAATCATAATAATAATAATAATAATAATAATAAGATCAAGTCCCATATTGGACGGAAGATCAACACAGAGGTTTCCATCGGGGCATATGGCGATGGAATCATACGCCCGGATGGCTCTTTGGATAAGAGAACCAGTTCACGAAATATTGGCGAAGAATCTCAAAGGCTTCCAGGCGATAGATAGGACATAAGATCAATTGGACCGTTTGAAAGTTCAATGGGAAGATCGAATTCCAGTCTTGCCCGAATTTCTTCTCAGAGATTTCCTTCAAGAGGATACAGCGATGGAATAACCAACCCAGTTGGTTCTTCGATTAGAAAAGTTATTATCGGTCTTGATGCTAAATCCTCTCAGAATCTAGACTCATCGTACACGCTAGATGGTGACAGATACCTCAGAGCCGACAGTTCTTTAAGAAAGCGCACCATTCCCAGCTTTGTGGGTCGGGCAACACCGCCATATTCTGAAAGTGAAGAAGATGATCGTGGAGTTCGAGCTAACAGTTCTTTGTCGAAGAGGAACAGTGTGGCTGGGAGGTTCTCAAGAATGTATCTCAGTGGAGATGATGATCGAATTAGTTTAGACAGCTCAATGACAACAAAAATCCGGTGTCGTACCGTCTGGAAGAGCCTCTTGCATGGCATTCGATAGCGACGATGATGAAGATATGGATAGGGACAAGGTTAGGAGAGGCTGGAAGAGCTACGAGGATACTGAAAAGAAGAGCACTTATCTCAAGCAGAGGATCCTTGATCCGCTTTCATCAAGACCTGCATTAGCGGTCCTCAGCTCAATAATAATAATAATAATAATAATAATAATAAGTAATAATATAATAATAATTTCTATGGCAGCGCCTATCTATAGCACTCTAGCGTTTTAATGCTGTATGCATTCGTGGCACATTGGCGAATGCAGCCTACCAGAGCGTAGAGGAACTATTTTAAATATTTGTCATCTTTCTTTTAATTAAATAAAGTGTCTCTTTTATCTTATATTTTAGCCCAGTGCCTTATACAGCCCAGGGCAAAAAAGAATAATAATAATAATAGGAAGACACTTAAATATGCCGCAGTCTCTAGCAGCTACATCTTCCGGTCAATTGCTTTTTGAGACATTGGACCCCATCAACTCTGCCGCGTCTGAATTCTTAAACAAATTAGGCAGGAGAACGAGTGCAATTACAGGCGACCAACGTGAAAAAGCCTATCTATGGCAGCGCCTATCTATCGCACTCCAGCGTTTTAATGATGTATGCATTCGTGGCACATTGGCTAATGCGGCCTCCCAGAGCGTAGAGGCACTGTTTTAAATATTTTTTAATCTTTCTTTTAATTAAATAAAGTTATTTTTATCTTATATTTTAGCCCAGGGCCTTATACAGGCCAGGGTAATTTTTAAAAATAAAAATTAAAAAAATAAAAATAAAAATAATAATAATAGTAAACGGTGAACTGTTGAACCTCGATTATGAGAACACTGACGTGTTAGGTGACGGCAGTGGTGTGGTTCAGGAATACTGTGTGGACGCTGTTAGTCCTGACGTAGCACGAAACATGGAAAACACCTCCATCAGTCTACCCAGAATAAACCTTATACTTGCCATTTCAGCACCTATGCACAATCTAAGCCCCATCCCATCTGTGGTTTCATCTGTTTCAACCCAAAATAAAAAGCCAAATCCAAACAGGTGCCCGACCTGTACCCCCAAAAACTCAAATCAAACCTGGGGTTCAGTCCACGCAGCCTCAGCCTCAGGTGCCGATTGGTGACATGCGGGCACTGGGGCAGCACGTGAGCACGAGCGTGATCATCAACGGGCTGAACACTGCCCGTCTTAAAGAGAAGAGATGCGTCCTACGTCCCGGCCTCTCAAAATCCCCCTCCTCTTTCTTCTCGCGTGCGTCCGTAGAGCCTGAGATAGATCCACAATTGATTTCTGGGCTGTCATTCAGCGAGAAAAAGAATGGCCTCTGCGTCCCAGGGGTCCCTCTCACCAGGGCCACTGCACCAGGGTCAACGGCTGAACCGGAAGTTGGCCTCAGGGCACACTGAGGCGGACAGGCAGAGCTCATCGGGTTTTACAAATCAGAGCCCTGATCAAGCGGATACTCGATCCCAGAATTCTCTAGGAAGATTTATTCAGATTTCAGGGTCGTTGACTTCTAAAGCGATTCTCCCAACAGAGTTCTCACAACTGCTTCATCAATGCCTGTTCAGGGTAGTCACAGTCGTGGTGGATCGATAACAGTTGAAGTGGGGACGGGCGCGGCTGGAGCCAAAGGCAGTGGATTCAGGTCAATACCACCCGCTGCTGCGATCAGCAACGTTTAACTTTTATAGTACAATGTACCACATAATAATAACTAATTAATTATTCGTGATTTTATAATAATAATAGTAATAACAATAATAGTAATAGTAATAATATTAATAATAATAATAATATATCGGACTTTACAAATCAGAGCCCTAATCAAGCGGATACTCGATCCTAGAATTCTCTAGGAACAGCTATCCAGATTTCAGGGTCCTTAACTTCTAGAAGCTGTTCTCCCAACAGAGTTCTCACAACTGAATCATCAACGCCTGTTCAGGGGAGTCACAGTCGTGGTGGACCGATAACAGATGAAGTGGGGACGGGCGCTGCTGGAGCCAGAAGCTGTGGATTCAGGGCAATGTCACCGTCTGCTGCAATCAGCAACGTTTAACTTTCATCTGACATAGATTTAGATACGCACTAAGACACCTCAGCATAATAATAATAATAATAATAAGAATAGTAATAATAATAATAATAATATGGTATATAACATAACATAATAATATTAATATAACATAATACTAATAGTCTACAGCTTCCATGCTAGAAGCTGTAGACTCTTCGCTACCTGAGCTGGGGCCCTTCTGCCGTCTGTCCTATGAAGACCCAAGTGTTCTACGTTTCGGTCAATGGGTGATCAAGTTAAGCGAGGGGGTACAACAGGGTGACCCTTTGGGCCCTCTCCTGTTCAGTTTGACAATACACCCGTTACTCCAGTAGCGAAATCCTCTTCCCTGAAAATAGTCTACTTAGACGACATAACTGTGGGCGGGGATGAGTCTACCGTGGCGGATAATATCTGAAGGCTGATGATGGCGGGAAAGGCTTTGGGGCTAAGCCTGAACCTAAATAAATGTCAGCTGATTAGCACTCGCTTTGACAGTAAGTTTCCTGCCATCAATTTATTCATTCGTGTAAGGCCTGTCGAAGCCAGTCTACTTGGAGCTCCGCTGCAGACAGGTCAAGCTATGGATTTGGCTCTCAACACGCAGTGCTCTAAACTAGAGAGAGCCACCAGCCGGTTGAAGCTCATCTCCGCACACGACGCTCTAACGATATTGCAGAGCTGTGTAGGTTCTTCTAAGCTCATATACATATTGCGTGCCTCTCCATGCGCGGGTCATCCAGCATTGCAGGCTTTTGATTCCATCATGCGAAAGTCGCTCAGTGGCATCGTTAATAATAGTATTAACGAAGTTCAATGGATTCAAGCTAGCCTGCCAATCTACTACGGACGATGTAAACTGCTCCGTCTGGACGACGAAGCAGTCAGAGTCGCGGCCGGTCTCCGTCTGGGCACTACCTTATGTGCGCCACACAACTGCATTTGTGGTGTCTCGGTCAATGCGTTAGGCATTCACGGCCTGTCGTGCAAGCGTAGTGCTGTCAGAATCACCAGACATCAGTTCCGAAACGATTTGATATGGCCCGCCATGAGTCGAGCGAATATCCCAGCCGTTAAAAGTCCTTGGGATTGATCCGCACTGATAGGAATCGTCCGGAAGGTGTCTCACAAATTCCATGGGCAGAGGGCAAGGAAAGTGTGTTAGCTGGGATGTCATTGTTACGGACACTTTCTCAGTAAGCAATCTCAGCCTATCTTGCGCTGCTGGTGGTGCTGCTACAGAGGCTACGTTAATAGGAAATAGGCTAATAGGAAAACTCTGAAGTATGCTGAAATCTCTAGAAACCATATCTTCACGCCTATTGCCTTTGAGACCCTGGGCCCCATCAACTCTGTCGCATCAGACTTCATTGACGAAATAGACAGGAGGACCAGCGCAATTACTGGTGATAAGCTCGAAAAAGCTTTTCTTTGGCAGCGACTGTCTATTGCTCTCCAGAGATATAATGCAGTCTGTTTCAGTGGCACTTTGGCTAATGCGGCTTCCCAGAGTGTAGAGGAATACATTTTAAGCGCTTCTTTTTTAAACTTTTAATTAAACAAAGTCTCTTTTATCTTATTTTTTAGCCTAGGGCCCTTTACAGCCCAGGGCATTTATAAAAAAATAAAATAAAATAATAATAATAATAATACTAATACTGAAGATAATAATAATAATAATAATAATAATAATAATAATAATATTAATAATACTAATATTAATATTAATACTAAAACTACCACTACTAGTACTACTACTACTACTACTACTACTACTACTACTAATAATAATAATAATAATAATAATAATAATAATAATAATAATAATATTATTATTATTATTATTATTATTATTATTATTATTATTATTATTATTATTATTATTATTATTATTATTATTATTATTAATAACAATAATAATAATAACAAAGGTTTAACGTCCGTTTAATCATACAGGGATGATGTCAGGGACGTTCCCACAGCACATATAACTACAGATCAATTCACGCAGATCAATCTGCAAAACAAAGGTGCTGAGGAAAGGTAAGGTCCTATACGAAAGCCAGTACGGTGATCAAAAATGATCAGAGTACACTGATTATGTTTGATTATGTCTGTTTGTTCCAAGTCTGCATGGGGCGTCCTAGACATTGCCTTATGTGGACGAACCGGATGTTAAATTATCACAGATTTATTGATTGAAAAAATATTTTCAATATGTCATTTCGTTTTGTTGTTCCAACAACAAATATTAGAAATGCTTCTTAAAAGTCATTTTAAAAATATTCTTATAGTCTTTTTTACTCATTAAGTAACGAATAATGATATTGCATCAGTCCATTTCAAGTGCAATTAGTTGTAGGATAACTAGTTTAAAAACCATTCTTACCCCATTCGGTAAGTTTTACAGCTATCTTCTCGTAAAGCCTGCCAAGTATGAGAATAGCGACAAGATTAATGATCGATGAAGAGACAAGAGCGAAAGCTTGATTTAGAACGCCGATAGGATCGTTTTTCTGATGTTCCATTGATCTAGCTACCGTTACTCGGTATACAATCACTGCTATGATAAATATCACTACCACCATGATCTGCGCATTCAATTATAGTCTAATACAGAACAAAAGAAAAAATTATTATTATTAGAATGGAAAATGGATAAATAGTTCATTTCCTGATCCGAATGTAAGTTCACTGACTTTATTATTCGCAAATTATATTATTATTTATTATTATTATTATTAACAATAACAATAAATTCACTTGATAATTTATTATTAAATAGCAACAGTTATTATTTAATAGCATTATTAATTTCTACCATTTTCTCTCTCTCTCTCTCTCTCTCTGTAACTGCACTGCCTACTGGCAGGTCCATGGTAGGCCTACATAATGCCTCCTCTCTTTCTCTGTCTTCCTCTTTAATCTTCATGTCAACCTATGAGTGGATCTTTAAATCATCTAACATTCCTAATCTCTGTCTACCTCTGCCTCTATTTTCTTTCATTCTGCCTTCAATGACCTCTTTAAATAGACTTTCCGATCCTCAGAAAATGTGTCCTATCCAACACTCTTTCCTATTTCTTGATACAACTATCAACTTAATACATTTAAATACATTTATGTGCACCTAACCTCTTCAGAACTTCCTCATTTGTAACTTTTTGAGTCCAGCTAATCCTCTCCATTTTTCTCCACATCCACATATCTAATGCCTCTAGTTTCCTAATATCTTCCCTCCTTAAGGTACATTTATATAAAGCCCAAGGTGTTCACAATCTTTGTCTTTGTGACTTTTTGTTGAAAGTTCTTTCCTATTACCGAAGTACCCTTTTTTCTATCCTACTGCATATTTCAATCTCACATTTTCCAGCATCGGTTATAGTAGGATGGGAAAGGTGAGAATATCCATATATTTGAAGTTGTTCTAATTCTTCGTACAATTTATGATATTCCAAATTCATACAATTGTGAAATTAACTTCACCTTTATTATGGGACATTCTCATCACTTTGGTCTTTTTAAGAAGAATAATAATAAAAAAGGTTTAACGTCCGTTTCCTCATACAAGGATGATGTCAGGGAAGTTCCCCATCACATGTCACAATCGATTCATCCCAAAAGATCTGAATAAAACACGTGCTGAAGAGATATAAAAGATCCTAAACAGTGCCGGTCCGGTGATAAAAAAAACAGTCAGGCATGATGAAATAAAATCTATGGTGGGAAGAGATGTGTTTTCAACTTGCAACGGAAAGTGGAAGTAGTAGAACATGAGCGAAGATCAGGAGGCAGAGAGTTCCAAACAGTAGGAGTATTTTGTAAATTAATCTTTCTGCCAATGTATCTTATCTGCCAATTAATCTTATCTGTCAATGCCGTACCATTCAGACTTTCCATTACCATCTGCACTCCAGTCTCGCTGCCTGCTAACATTCCCTGGTCATCTGCAAATCTTACATCTTGTACCAGTTTTCCTCCTACTTTTATTCCTTCTTCCATGGCTTCCATGGCTTCATTCCATCATTGTCTCAGCGTACATGTTAAACAGAAGCGAGGAAATGTTACATTTGTCTTTCTTTGGCAATACTACCTTATATTACTACACGTCCTAATTCACCATCTTTTGAGTAGTCTTGTTCGATTTTGATTACTGCTCTTTGATTCATTTACAAGTATAAAATTAGTCTTTTATCTCTCCAGTCAATTTCTATTCTTTTCAAGATTTTCATCATCATTATCCAATCAATCCTGTCAAAAGCCTTCTCAGAGTCTACAAAGCATACAAAAACGTCATTTCATATTCTAAGCTTTCGCAAATAATCCGCATTACCCCTAATTACTACTCTTGTGCCGCATCGTTTCCTAAAACCAAATTTTGTCTTGCTCAGTATTACATCTGCTTTCGAAAGAATGAGATTATTTATTATCCTTAATAAGATCTTCGATGAGTAATGAACCCGCCTTGTTCACAATTTGCATATTATGAAATGTATACTATAGATAGAATGCATATATTATAGAGCTTATATGCTATAGTTATTGATAAATAATAATTGACGTTATGAAAGAATTTCCAGTAGGGTTTTCCACAAAGACTTATAATAGATTATGTAGGCCGAGGTTGGGATGGGTAAAGCTAGGATTTTCCGATAGGGTATTTCCAATGTGACGTATAGCTGTCGTAAATTAGCTAAGCGAGAAGTGCTGTGATTCGATAGATGGGTTTGATATCGATCGACAGCGGTGTATATAATGAGAAGCTAGATACTGTAGAAACAAGTTGGGGACGGGGGCCTATTTGGTTTGTTTGAGTAGGTTCCAGGAGGGAGGCTCTGATGAGTCTATACGGTGTACAACGTGTATTACTCATAAAGGATGAGTCTCAATGATCCTTCCTCTTACGGACTCCCTACGAGATAGGGATGAGACCCTCTGGTTTTCTAGTGTCACTGCAGGCGGGAGGCTGGTATGCCACGGCATTACCCGGTCGAGTTCGTCTCTGCGCGTAATTACTAAGTTCCTGGGTCGAGTGTGTCTCTGCAGGCGGGAGGCTGGTAGTCCACAGGATTACTCGAGTCGAGTCCGTCTCTGAGGGGGATTTCCTATGCGCCTGGGTTGAGTATATCTCTGCAGGCGGGAAGCTAGCGACGGCATTGCCTTGATCGAGTTGGTCTTTGCAGGAGGAAGCGGCAATTGATAATCACAATCGACAATCCAATTGATAAACCAATGACAATTGACAATCCACGAATTTCATTGTGACTACACGGAAGGCCATTGTACCACCTTCAGCAACGACAATTTATCCGTCGGTACAAAGTATCTGAGTAGATTCACAGCGTAGCATCCCGAGCGGACGGCGCAATATATTCCCCCGCCGATATGAACCTCGTGTTTAAACTCCTTTGGTTTTCCAACATCTCCAAGCTTACTGGTGATTTCGTCTGCTGCCATAGATAGGACGGCCAAACGTGATGGAGATATGGCTACTCCTTTTTGTGTAGGAAATCCATTCTCGTTATCGTGTTCTCTGATGTGCACGTACTTTGTATCGTGATATGTAGTTACAGACACAAATCTATCATTTCCCAACTCTAGTTTCTAAAACATAGAAAAAGAACAAATATATAAAATGCAGCTTCCTCTATTTTCTAAAACATGTTATACAACAAGTTATACAACAGAAATAACTTACGTGAATTGATGCCATGGTGAGTCTTCTGGAAACTTTAGTCGAATGAATGAGTAATGGAAGTTGAGATGCGTTATATAGAGATCATAATGCTTACGTAGGCTAAATTAGTTCGCAACAACAAAGATGAGTCATAAAGCTGACGTATTGAGTTTAGAGATAGCATCAGGCATGTTCAGGCGTGTCTACAGAACTTATGCACGTAAGCTAAATTATTTCGCAACAACAAAGATGAGTCATATAGCTAACGTACACAATTTTAAAAAATAACGTCAAGCCAGCTGTTATCAATTACGAGCTGTCAACTCTACTGGGTTTGAAATTGAGCTCATTTGAGCTCAGCAAAATCCGATCTGATTTGATCTGTTGCATCAATCATCTTTTGACAGGTCGGAGTTAAAGGTTAATTACACACCTACATACAGGTACAAGTAGAGGTACAAGTAGAGGTACAATGACCAAGTACGGAACCTTGAGGGACACCTATGTCGTTTTAGAAGTATTTTTATCTAACGCCATCTATAAATATAGGCCTATATTTTACTTCTTCCAACTCTGTCTTCAATTCCTCATATTTAGCCTAATATACTAAGGTTCTTTCCAGCTCATTTCTTTATCATATCGGTTCTTGTCAATATCCTGACTTCCTGGTATAATAGATGCTACATCCCTCTTCTCTCATATTCTGATAAATCTTCACACTTTTCACTCCACCAATGATCTTTTGCTTTGTCTGTAATTCTTCTAAGATCATTGTTTAAGCTTCAATATATTCTTCGGCCATGTCTGATGTCAATACTTTTTCATTTCCTCCTCTCATCCATTTTGTTTAGCACTTATTGTTATCCAAGGTCCTTTAGTCATTTTTGCACATATTTTAGTAGCCGCATTAGCTACACAATCTTTCATTTACCCCTTTTCATTTGCAGTCCTTCATTATCTTAACTTCTTTTTCCACTACTTCTTGAGACTGGTTTCTTTTCTAGTTCAATGGGTTCAAATTTATTGCTTTTCTTCACGGTACCAATATTGTTTTTATTACTCTTTTAAATAACACACAGTTGCTAAATATAAGAGATAATTGTGTAGAAATGTCAAAATCTGTGATTCATAGCCTAGAAAACTTGTTCTCAATTGCAAAGAATGCATTGTTTCATATATTCGATAAGAATACAATATAGAAAAGTCAACTCTTCTCTGGTCAGTTGCCTTTTGATATAAAAATTGTAAATGCAAGGCTTAATATTTTGAAGAAACTGCTACTTTCAGATAATTCGTATTGTAAATATTTTAATTGTATCGAAGGAGTTGTTGTCATTGGTTAATAAATACTGCGTCAACTATAGTAACAAGAGTTACTGTAGCTTGTCAGAGAACTTCCAGTTTGAGAGAGTTAACTGGAAATCAATATTGCGAAACTACTTTGAACGTTCGCTGGAAATCATTTATTAATTTTTTAGTTTCTTTAGTTGCTTGTTCAAACAAGCAACTAAAGAAACGTTTGTTTGCGTCGAATGCTTTCAGTGCTTTTATATTTGCTTGAATGATTGTATTTGTAATTTTTTGTCTTGCAACCTGAATGGTGAAATAGAGCTCTATCAGTGGGTATGGCTTTCTGAAGGTTATAGGAACGGAAGAATGCTGGAAATGAAAAGGTTAGAGGCAGACCAAGATTCATGATTTCGGAAGAATTGGTAACAAATTCTTTTACAAATTATGCGCCACCCAATCCAGCATATATTCGTATATGTGTAGGATTGGATGGCGCATAATTTGAGGGCTATTTCATATTTCTTAATATTCAACTTTATGCCAAGAACTTTCACATTACCCATAATATTGCATATATCTTGGCTTAATGATTCCTCATTTCCTCCAAGTGTCACATCGTCTAAGTAAGCAACTCTCAGAGTACAATTCAGAGATTTCAGCAGATGATAAACTGTGAGGCTGAATAGAAGAGGTCCAGAGAATCTTCCTGCTCAACATCAAACCACTGACTCAATGATGTGCTCGTTGAATTTGAGGTGTGACTTTTAAGACGTGTGAAAGATTGTTCTAAACTTCCACTTAGGGAGAACAGTCTATCTGCAATTAACGAAGAAGTTCTCTTCTTTATTGTATTAGAAAGATTCATCCATTTTCTGCGGACTATTTGATAACTTATTAAGAATATTAGTCAACGCTTTTGTCAGCATTAGTGTTGGTCTGGCAGCATTAGTGTTATGTTTTATTGTTTGAGTTGGTAAGGTTGGGTGCAGCAATGAAGTTGTATCGTTGCGCAGAGGTGATGAAGGTTCCAGGATGCGCAGAGGCGACGAAGCAGAAGCATGGGTAGATTATGGATTTTTAATTAATTGAATGGGAAGCGAGTCAGAAGTGACTCTGGATGCGTATGCAGATGGGACTCTCACCCAGCGGTTTGACATTTTACCGTGCACGCGGATTGCTCTTGTCTGTTTCCATATTTGATGCATTGAAAAGCACACTCTGCAAGCTCCAGGCATTCTGTATATATCTGCAGGTAATGAACCGGGAGTTGAAGGGTTAAATGTAGGAGACTTAGAATATTCTAGATTCTAGATTGAGTCTAGACTTAAATCCCTTAAAGTGGCTTCTGATAAAGCTTCAAAATTCATTCTAATTTCAGTATGACTAACAGAGATGCTGGCTTGAGAGTTTGAGAAATTATTGCGACGGATCGATGCCGTTCCTTGTGAAACACAATCGGTGTTAGAAACTCACTCAATGTTGAATAATGTAGCATGTATCAGTGATAACTTCAAGCATTAAGCTCTTAACTAATTCCTAGAGGTTTGCTTTTTTCTCTAAGCAGTCTGGACAGAGACGTAAGGCACAGAGTGAGAACTTTACAGAACTCTCGCAATACACTTGAGGATAAGGCTCAAATGGACGACCAGCACATTTAGCTAATTTATCTTATGAAAGCTTGTATCTATAAATTTAGAAGTGTACATGGTGACTATCCAGCAAATAATCATTCATCGCACAAATTATCTAAGTTGCGAAAGATTTCGACGCTTGACGCAGACACTATAAATATAGAGAGGCGCGAAATAATATTAATATGGATGTAATTGTTTATGTAAATTCATAGGGAACGTTATAATTATTAAATAAATGTCAAGGATTTGACTCTACAATTTATCTGAGTTAAAATGATATCCAGAGATTAAATGCTCCAGGGCTTTAATAATAGTATGCCTCTTCAATTATTTTGGAATCTTTACCTGTTCTCGATTTCGACTGAATCTAGATATCCTACTACTCGATTAATAACTACAACGACTGTATTAAATTAAATATTAATTTAATACGAAAAGTAATAAAAACATACATGAATATGCAGTAGAACGAAAATTAGAACGATTTCAAATAGCAAGTGTAAGCGAAATTCGTATAATCTTTACTTTTTTACCGAATTACGGTTCACTTTTTGTATATCAAAGCATTTACATTACATCAAACACAAATACTTTCGACACACAAATTATTACAACGCTCTCTAGCGCAAATTCCTAAACTTTACTTTCCTATAGACTTTCGCCTACTAGGATTCCTTCTAGTATAATCCCTAGGCTAGAAGATCTCGGTGGAACTCTCTTCCCAGTATGATCATCTACAGATCACCCACACACATCGACTGTTCGATGGACTACAATCAGTTCTACTCAACGAACTCTTCGAATTACTCCTGAATTCGGCTACAACTGAGATTCTTCAAATCTCCACAATTTTTTAACGTGGCACGTTTTACGTCCTTGTTGTCAGTAATCCATCTTTGATTTCCCTACTTCCTGTTTAGGCAAGCCCTCATTGGTCACTTGCCCTAGCTTAGCTACCCCCTAGGATCACACTTCCATTAAACACCATAATTTCAAATCTTTACTTTGCTTAGACAGTAGTATTATTAAATACTTTAATTGAAATACCAATACCATACTTCCTATTCAAAATATTTCGGAACAACCTTTCTCAATAAATATAAACATCCGCCATTGATAATGATGTTATCTCATTTAAATTATCATATTTCATGATAATTTCAATCTAATCGGATTTGACACTGCAGGCTAAAATATCATCGCTGATTCTGTAATACCTGTTAACGATGATTCTGCTACTAGTAATGTAGTACAAAACTGAAATTTTAAAGATGGAAACCCTATATATTTAGAGTGTCTCTAAACCTGAAGGAAAGTTAAGCGCAATATCGTTTGATATGTCTGTGCAAAAACCAAACTAAATTCAGTCTGTTGAAAGGAATTTTTTGAAAGTTCGAAAGTGCGTGATTTGTGGTTGGGCTTGCTCACGTCGAAAAAAACAACACTTTAATTATGTAATTTTTAGAGTGATCCATTATATTCCAAGTACTGAAACTGTTTTCAATATAGTTAATACCAAACGCAATTTTCTCTGCATTGGTATGTGGACGAATAGCAGCTTTTAAAACTCCCAATTTGATATTATAAACTAATCGATTGTTGTTTGATCTGAGAGCATTGACGCAAGGTAAGTTAATCTACGCCAATTCATTCAGTAGTAATTATGTGATATATATATTCCCTCGTCAATGAAGAACACGGGATTTTACATGGTAGACCATTTGAAGGTCTAGCTATTCTCATCGATTATTGCTTTTGTAAACTTTTATATCTCTGTTACTGTCATTACATGTGAAATTCGCTACACGATATTAGCACTTGATAATTTATGTTAATTATTATTTATCTGCCTACTTTTAAAACTATATTAGAACGGGATTAGCTAGAAAAAACTTTTAAAAACAAATCTGGTTTCATAAGATTTTCACCATCTTTGTCTTTGTAACTTTCTCTAGACTTTTTGTTAAAAATTCTTTCTCTCACCGAAGGTAACTTTCGGTTGTACAATTCAACTGCTTATTGTGTAATCGATATTTGGTGATATTACATTAGGACAATTTGTTTCTCAGGTTCGACGTAAGATTTCCTTAGTATTTTAGTAACAGTACTTTTAATCGTAGAAGGAATCGGAACTGATATATATCGTATATGATAGAAATTTTTTTAAGCTTTTACGTTTTTCGAGTTTAAGTCGTGTGCGAACATAAAGAGGAAGACGGAAGTCAGAGAAGAGTGGAATCGTGGAATACCATGGACCCCCCTTTAGACAGAGCACTAAGAAGGAACTTTTGAAACTTCCGATTAGCATCAGAGTTCTCTAATAGCCATTAAAGGTACGTTTTCGTCTGTTTTCTGCTCACTATAAGGGCAGTAACGTAATGAATATTGGATTTGAACCCTGAAACCGTTGCCGAACAAAATGCAAACACAACACCGGCTCAGCCCATTTATTACATTTATTTCATTAGTAATTTAAATATTTATACTTTGACAGTTGCATTTAAATATACAATGGGCTATATCAAATCAGCAAGGTGAACAAGTAAGAGTGACACCATCTCTTCGAATTCTTAATTGGCCGTCTCTGGAAGTATCCAATGCAGCCAAGTAAGCCTATAGTTTTATATCAGTATAGGATTGTAATTGTGTACGAAATCCATGTCAAACTAAGCCTTAGAGACAATTATTTACTGAGCCAATCTATAGTAATTTTCCAAACATAGAAGCTGAGTTTTATAATCATTTTATTATTGACGTCCATAACATTGACTAAAGGCGAGGAACCGGACGTTTTTATTGTTTTCTATTTATTAATAATAAATGGCTAAATAAAATCGTCCGGTATGATTGATATTATCTTTGAATTATTCATTGATACAGTATTAGATAGAATTTGGAAGAGTTTTGATAAGTATATAAAGACGACATATTATAAAGAACATATTTTTAGAGGCAGAGAATACTAGAAGGTAGAATGCAAAGAAAGCGAAGCAGAGGCAGTCTGCAATTAGGAATGTTAATTGATTTAAAGATACACTCACATCGGAACAAGACGAGGAATCCGAAGACAGAAATGCATTAAAAAGTTTGACCAAAAATCAATCTGGAATTCCTCGTTAAACTTCGCTCTTGTTTTGCTATTTCAACATTCTTCATCAAGCTTAAAACTTACCTTTTCCCTCCATAGATATAATACCTTGATCTACCTTTGATCATTTTTTGATCACCGGACTGGCTTTCGTTTAGGACCGTACTTATCCTCAGCACATTTCTTTCGCAGGTTGGTGTGGGTGAATTGATCTTTAGTGCTGTGTGCCGTTGGGGATGTCCCTGACATCATCCCTGGATGAGGAAATAGACGTTAAACCTCTATTATTATTATTATCATTATTACATTTTTATTTATTTATTTATTTATTTTTTCCTACCCCGGTTTAAAGAACCTGAGATTTGATAAAAACGATTCAAGCAATACGTGCTGAATTGCCGCCCGGCTACTCGAGGTTTAAAAGAATTGTTGAAGCAGACTGCATGAAATCTTTGCAAAGTCATGGAAAGCCTTTGCCAAAGAAAAGATGTCTCCCGCTTATCCCCGGTTTTCTCTGCAATAAGTTGCCTATGCCATTAATAAAGTCAACTCCTTCGGGATTCATCGGGCCCATGGTTTCAATGGCAACCGGAACAACTTCATATCCTGAGGGCAGATCTCGGTATTTATCCAACTTCCTAGAGGCGGCATGAACAGCAGCTCCACCGGCTGTGACTGAAGTCGTATTCAGGTAAGAGTTTGCCATAGTGTCAATGTCGTGACGTCCCATACGGCACATTTACCGTTGCACCAGGGCACTAAAGTCATGCCATCCGGGCGCTTGCCGTCTGATCTGGACAACCCACTTGGTTCCTTAGTGGAAGGGAAGCCTGCTCTTGAAAGTGCTCGCCATATTAAGTCATTTAAATTGTGATGGCGAGACATTCTACCTGAGCTGCGTTTGCAGGAGAGGCCGTGGTGACCTAAAGCGTCGACATCCTGACCGTAGGGGCACATGTGAGGCTCGCAAGTTTTCGCCCTAAACGAAAACTCACGGCTACTCGAATCGCCTCATTGTCTATTATTATTATTTTTTTTGCCCTGGTCTGTACAAGGCCCTGGACTAAAATATAAGATAAAAGAGAGACTTTCTTTAATTAAAAGAAAGATGACAAATATTTAAAATAGTTCCTCTACGCTCTGGGAGGCCGCATTCGCCAATGTGCCACGAATGCATACAGCATTAAAACGCTGGAGTGCTATAGATAGGCGCTGGCATAGAAAGGCTTTTTCCCGTAGGTCACCTGAAATGGCACTGGTTCTCCTGCCTAATTCGTTAATGAAGTCCGTCGCCGCAGAGTTGATGGGGCCCAATGTCTCAAAAGCAATTGGCAGGAAGATGTAGCTGCTAGAGACTGCGGCATATTTAAGTGTCTTCCTATTGGCAGCGGCTTCAGCAGCTGAGCCAGCAGCAGCGCATGAAAGGCTGAGATTGCTTGCTGAGAATGTGTCTGTCACAGTGACATCCCAGCTCATACACTTGCCTTCTGCCCAAGGAATTTGAGATACACCTTCCGGTCGCTTCCCATTCGAGCGGCTCAATCCCTGGGGCTCTTTTATGGCCGGAATATTTGCGCGAGTTACAGCACGCCATACCAGATCATTCATATACTGGTGTCTGCCGATTCTGCCAGCGCTCCGCATGCACGAAAGGCCGTGAGTGACCAGAGCATTGACCGATGCTCCACAGACATAGTTGTGTGGCTCACAAAGAGTAGAGCCCAGCCGAAGACCAACAGCAACTCTCACTGCCTCGTCATCCAAGCGGAGGCCACAAGAAGATAAAGGCAAGGCTTTCAACCAGTCACCACTATGAAGAGTAGAAACAGCAAGCTGCCGGGCCTTTTCTTGTGGGATTAACGCCTTTGCGAGGAGTTCCGAGTGCGCAATGCCAGTGATTTTGGAGTCCCAAGACTTCATGGACTTAGACACCTTTCCAATAGGCGCTTCCGATGAGGATAGAGCAGACCAAATGCCTTGCACCCTGGCTACCTCTACATCGGTGAACTGAGGAGAGCATGGAAGGATCGAGACCTGTAAAGCGCTTGTCCCCGCGGCAGAAGCCAAAAAAGGCAGAAGGTGCCAGCGACGAGACAGAACGAATACCTAGCCCTCCATAGCAAATGGGCAGACTTGCTTGGACCCACTGACTGTCGTTAATATTAAGGTTAACGATGTCATTTAGGGACTTTCGCAGGATTAAATCGAAAAACTGCAACATTGGATGGCCCGCACATGGAGAGGCCCGCAAGATGTATATCAGTTTTGATGATCCAACGCAGCTTCGCAATATTGTTAAAGCATCGTGCGAGGAGATCAGCTTTAACCGGCTGGAGGCCCTCTCTAGTTTCGAGCACTGGGAATTCAGAACCACATCCATAGCGTGACCTGTCAACAGTGGAGCTCCGAGAAGACTGGCTTCAACAGGTTTCACATGAGTGAATGAGTTGATGACAGGAAAGTTACTGTTAGAGCGAGTGCAAATCAGCTCACATTTCTGAATGTTAAGACTTAGCCCTACAGCCTTACCCGCAACCATCAGCCTAGACATGTCATCCTCCACGGTAGCCTCCTCCACGGTAGCCTCCTCCACGGTAGCCTCCTCCCCTCCCACAGTAATGTCGTCCAAGTAGCCTATTTTCAGCGCAGAGGATAATGACTAAAGTAGGGGGTGTATTGTCAAACTGAACAGAAGAGGGCCCAACGGGTCACCCTGCTGTACACCCTCACTGGACATGAGCACCTTAGCACCAAAACGTAGTGCGCTTGGATCTCCATAGGACAGGCGACAGAAAGGACCCAGTTCAGGTAATCAAGCGTCTACTGCCTCCAGCATGGAGTCTCTTTTCAGGGAGTTAAAGGCGTTGCAGAAATCAAGTTTCGCCACCACCCAATCATCTGGCATGCTGCTAATGAAACGGCGGGTGGCATGCACAGCTGCTTCGCAACCTCCTTGCACACCCACACCCACCTGAAGTGGTTGAAGATAGTCTGAGAGCCTGGCTAGGGCGAAGGTATTTGCGCATTTAGACGCGATTCTACGCCATGCGTAGCCAACAGCGATCGGTCTAAGCCCGCCAGACTTTTTCCTCAAAGCGATTAGATTAGCTCCAAAAAGGATTGGCTTGACTTCCTGGTGGCATTTACCCTGTAGAAGTAGATTTACAAATCCAGTAATAGCTGTAAGAGCCTCACTGCCCTTAATGGGGCACGACACTAACTGCAGTATGGCCTAACACCGTCCGGACCACCAGAGGAGCCAGCGGGGAAACTTCTTACAGTCTTCATTACCTCAGATTCGGTGACTTGGAAAATGATCGCCTGAGGTATGACAGAGCTGTGACTAGCACAAGGTGTGCAATCTGCAGATGGATGTTTCTGACATAACTCTCTGTAAGCCTCAATATTGCTCGGGGCCAACGTCTCTTCAGAGCAGAGGATTCTCACGGCTGCCCGCAGGTTCCCGTTCCTCGATCTTTGACGTTACCACTGCTCGTAAGGATTCCTTAGGGGTACATAACTTGAATGGTATACGACTCTTCGCACTGTCACAACAAAGGACAGGATCGGCTACCCCAGTCGCTCTTTTGCGAATCAGGGACGCCAAGTTGTGACTCTTCCCTGTTCGTTTAGGAGCCAGCAAAACGTCCTCACCCATAGCGAGCAGTGATTTCCATGCTTCTAAGTCGTCCGAGTCCCTTACGATTCTGTTCAAAATGTCGATCATGTAAGTGGTACGAGTGGCTCGAACAGATTTAGGGATGTGCTTAATTGTACCACACGTGAGGTTAGGGTGAGCAAAACTCTTGAAAGCAACAATAGAATGTGGCACCGGGGGGCTGCTGTTTATTGGGGGTCCAAGTGAACAGAGGTCATCAACCCTTACATCACTGGAGGAGGGCTGTGATGAGAATTGTCCCTGTGCATCGATTGGGGGCTTGTGAGACCCTAGGCAGCGGTTATCGCGAGGGCCATGGAGATGAACAGACCCGTCTCTAATGTGTAACTGAAACACTCCCAAGCATACGCTGCAAGTGCCGTTTTTCTTACTAGCATCCTGAGATAGAGGCCAAGTGTGTCTATGAGACGGCATTCATGCGTGAAGTTATAAACTACCCCGTGAATACTGAGTCTATCTGAATCTATAGTTTATGAATATAGAATTTGTGAATGAATATAGTTTTTGAATATCTGAGTCTATAGTTTATTATTATTATTATTATTATTATTATTTTTAAAAAGCTAATAATAATAATTATAGTCACATCTCTTGTTCTTTGATATCATGTATGCCCGTTCTACGACGTCAGAAAGTGACGTCAGTGACGGGAGAACTCAGGACTCGAACCCCGCACACACAGATCAAATTATTATTATTATTACTATTACTATTACTATTATTATTATTATTATTTATTTATCTTTTTAATATATTATTATTATTATTTTTATTCTTTTTATTATTATTTATTATTATTATTATTTTTATTCTCTTTATTATTATTATTATTATTAATCAAATGATGTGATTGATAATAAAATTTCCATTTTATTTTTTATTTTCATTTTTTGAGACTTCCATTTTAACAAATGGAAGTCTACATACGGGATTGGATGGTGGTGTTATATAGGATGGAGAGAATTTGAGGCAGTCTATTTGTATCCCGACCCTGGTTAAACTGGGAATCAAGGGAGGATGATGATGATGATGATGATGATGATGATGATGATGATGATGATGATGATGATGATGATGATGATAATGATGATGATGATGATGATGATGATGAATTCAATTATTTGATTATTGGTCTGAAATTTCATAGTCAAAACTATTTTAGTAAGGATTAAGTATATA
Source organism: Enchytraeus crypticus (assembly GCA_905160935.1). Taxonomy (NCBI): domain Eukaryota; kingdom Metazoa; phylum Annelida; class Clitellata; order Enchytraeida; family Enchytraeidae; genus Enchytraeus; species Enchytraeus crypticus. The sequence goes on along the minus strand of CAJHZI010000454.1, from coordinate 14,059 downwards.
ACCACTTGAGTTATTTACTCAGAGTTAGTTTCACATTTCATTTACCTTCTCGTTGTATGGTATTCTAACAATTATGAATAGGCGTGAAAATTAAGAAACCATTAAAAGAAGAAGTCCAAGACCAGCCACCATTCTTTTGCTACGACTACGCTTAGGAAAATACGGCTCTCTGACCCCTGTAACTGGATTGTAGTGGTACTCAACGCATTTTTCCGCGAACGAGGGTCGAGGTTGTTCCTGTAAAATACAATATAATGTTAAACATTTCAATATTAGGTTCACATAATGCTTGTCACAACTAGATTGGTGCTGCTGCTAACTACCGAATATGCTCACTTCTATTTGTTATACTTGATAGCTACATTTGACTTTCCGTATAAAAATTTTAATAACAAATGCATTGCATTTTGCTTATTTGGCGTTTCATAACCACAGTCGGCAGACTGATGTAGCTGGTACATTATCAATCGTTAGTCTCAGCATGTTAAAGTCCGCGTTTCAACACATGAATTTGATTAGGTTAAGTGATTATGCTTTGTCGTCAGGCTAGGGCTTAACCCCTTGTTGTGTCCAGGTTGTTGAAGAATGAACAAACCGTAAGTAATGTCCGAGTGGATCTTTGACACTGACAATTGTGCAAAACTTAACGGCACACTGGGTCAGGATGCACAGGTGCTTGTTTAAGGCCCATTTCCTCCTTCCTTTTCATTTCATGGTTATTAGTAATCGTTGCATTTTGATGCAGCCGGCGCGGATTTTAGAATAACCTTCCACCACCCTGGGAATTTTCCTTCCTAAGCTGTCAACACTCGGTCTTCCAAAGTGGTCGCCCACAAACTACTGGCCAAGGTCGATGTCGCTTAACTTCGATAATTGACACAAAACTAAACCAAGTGCGATAAATCCCGCCGTTAGTCAATGCACACACATCATTTTGGTACATACCAAAATGATTTGTGCATGCCAGGTTCAGTGGCCCTTGAATGTCTTAATTGCGTAGAGGTAACGTCATAAAATTTTAAATGACAGATCCTGAGGTGAATTGAAACCTCGTGGGTTCTAATCCCAGTCGCGCTGATCTGAGAATAAAATCTCGTACTTTTACTGGATTGATTTTAAGGAAAATAGTCTAAATTGCCTAACGGTTTAAACATGTGGTATTAAAAGTGAGGTATCAACATGGTTGATCATTTCACTAAAATGTGTATTTAATATTTTGCCTGCCCGTATCTCTGCAATTCCGTATTTGTATGCCCCTGTATATCTTTGTATGTATTGTGTGCCTGTCCGTGTGCCTGCCTGTGTTCATGTATGCCTCTGTGTTCCTGCTAGTGTGACTGTATGTGTGCATGTCAGTGTCTTTGTCTGCTTGCCTGTCACTTAGAGTCACTCTGTGTCACTCTCTGTCTTTGAGTACAACTCCCTATTTCCCACTACATTCTTACACCCAGCCCTTACTGTCAACAAGTGTTTACAAAATTTTTAGCATTTTTCCACTTAAGTGCTAACTACTAACTGTTGACTAATTTTACATGTTTAACACTTTTCCAAACGACTTCGAGTGCTACAACACCCTTAATGTGCAGTAGTATATAGCTAATTATAACCAGATTGCATGTACCTGCAGGTATTGTTATTAGCGCACCCCAAATTGCTGATGTCCTCATCAAGGGTTGGCGAAGGGTCGGCGCCTCCGTGGCAGCCGCACGTATCTAATATTACTCCTGCTTTTTATTCACATTTTATGTAAATATAATTGCTTTAAAAAAGTCTAATGAAAGACACAAAGATAAAAATAGTGAAGACTTTGATTTGGACCACGCAGTTGTATGGATGTGAAACATGGACCTAATGGAAGGAAGATATTAGGAAACTGGAGGCGTTGGAAATGTGAATTTGAATTTGGTAAAGAAATGTGAATTTGAATTTGGTATTTGGAAATGTAAATGTGAATTTGGAGAAGAAAGGAGAAGATTAGCTGGACTCAAAAGGTTACAAATGAGGAAATTCTGGAGAGAGCTGGCACGGATTGACAGTTGATAAATGTATGAAGCAATAGAAAGAAAGAGTTTTATAGGACACATTCTCAGGTGGGAAGGTCAATTAATAGAGGTCATAGACGGTAGACTGGAAGGAAAAAGAGGCAGGGGCAGGCCGAGATTAGATATATTAGATGCTTTAGAGACTCACTAAAACGTAGAAATGAAGAGGAAGGCGGAAGACAGAGAGGAGTGGCGGCGTTGTATACCATGGACCTGCCACTAGGCAGTGCACTAAGAGAGATAATTGTTTTAGAGCCACCTCGTAGTTATTTTATATGTGATTTATGTATCTTAACATTTCTGCATCTGATAGCTAACAATTCGGATATAATCACTAGTGATTTGAACTATAAATCTAGGAGAATAAATTCGTTTTCACTGGATTATTTTATAGGTACTGGTAGCTGGCTCCGTTGTGCTGCAGCAGTTGTTCGGTGTAATGAAACAAAGTCGTAATGTTCTAGTTTAACTCTTAGCATTCGTGGTCTACTGAGCTTAATCATCAACATATTGTCAATCAATGAACCATTGGATATGATAAGTTTATAACTGTGGAATACGCCTCTAATTTGATTCATATGAACTCATATTTGTTGGATATCTTTTACTATGGTTTTATTATTCATATGATGCTTGATTTCAGCGCGCTGCGTTCGATACTGTCGACCTTGGCATATTACTATCTTGACTAAATAAATCCTTTGGTATATCTATCACGGCTCTTGATTGGTTCCGTTCTTATTTACTCAATCGTACTCAGGTCGCTTCTTTTGGAGGTGTAGTTACTAATGTTTCGTCTTCGGCATGTGGTGTACCATAGGGGTCTGTTCTTGGACCTATTTTATATATGCTATGTACTGTGGACAAACTTGCCTTCATTAAGAGAAACGGTCTTAATGGTCACATATACACGGATGATACTCAGCTCAGAAGTTCGCCAGTTATGGAGTATTAAACCATGTTTGTACTTGCATTTATATTCAAATGAGGTTGATTATGCTATCATTAAGGTGAAAAGGTGTTTTACTGAACTTCAGTCATGGATGCTTAATAGCAAACTGGTTCTTAATGCATCTAAAAATAAATAATTATCTTTGGCACTCAGAGCCAACTCAATACAATTAATTTAACCTCGATTGCATTGGGTGAAGCTAATGTTCCTGTTATGGACACTGTTCGGAACCTTGGTGTTGTCTTTGACTCTAACCTGAACTTTGAGCAGCATTCTAAGCAATTATCTTCTAAGTGTTTCTTTCAAATTCGCCAGTTATGGAGTATGAAACCATGTTTGTATTTAAGAGAAATTTGTCTTTAAGAGAAATTCTTGTTTATGCCTTTATTTATTTCCTCAAGGCTGGATTATTGTAATAGCCTATTCTTAAGTTGCTATAAATCGGTAATTGATAGACTGCAAAGAATTCAGAATGCAGCTGCAAGATTAGTTATAAATGCGAGGCCCTCTGATTTGGCTACACCTTTGCTACAGATACTACATTGGCTTAAAATTCCAGAACGCATCGAATTCAAATCTTGCCTTACCACGTTCAAATGCCACGCTCAAATGTTCACTCAGCCCCGTCATATCTTTCTGACTACTGTATACCATTAAGTTCTTTTTCGGTAAGGAAAAACCTGCGATCAGTTGAATCAGGAAAACTCGCTGTTCCAATTTGGCTAACATTTTCTTATGGTGACAATACGTTTCCTGTAGCAGGTCCTAAATTAAAGAATGAACTTCCACATTTTATAAGACATTCTGATAAAACTGATAGCTTTAAAAAGAGTCTTATAAGATACATCTTCTTACTAGATCATTCCATTTAAATTCTGCTCACTGATAAATTTCTCACATTGCAATGTTCAAGCTACTATGCATATGATATTGTATATGATTTGATATTGTAGTGATTTTTACAGTGTGCGTCTTGTTGTATAAAGCTTGTTTACCCTAACTGTTGTAAAGTATACAGATGCCTTAGCATATACCCTATTAAACATTAAACATCAAAGTTCTAAAAGCTCCTTAGAAATGTTACATTTAAAGTAAACTCAACATTCTTCTATTCAAATCCGTATAATAGTGTGGTTCATACCAAGGTTTTCACAATCTTTGTCTTTGCCTATTTCTTTATTCTTTTTGTTTAATGTACTTTCCCATTTCCGAAAGCCTTGCTTGTGCATATTTCAATTTCACATTTCATATCATCTGTTACAGTATGGCATAAATATTTACAACTCGTTTCCTGTTTCAATCTCGTACCATTTATTGTAATTTTGACTTCACCACTATTCTGGGACACCCTCATCACTTTGTCTTGTTTGATGTTAAAATTCATCGCAAAAACTTATACCATCAAAATGTAGGGAATTCAATTTCCTATCTTTTGATATCAACTTGATAATTTTACTATTGTTCTAAAGTAACGAAATTGCACTTTTAATGACACAACTGAAACGAAATTTCTACACAAAATTTCTAGATTTTAGAATTAAATTTTCTAAATGAACTCAACTAGTTTTCCAGTTCGTTCTAAAATTTAATTTACCCATTCAACACTCTCTGGGCACCACAACTTTTTTAACGTCAGGAACCTGATTCTACAATTTTTTATCTGGGGTAAAATGAGAACCTGACATCAAATGGTCCAGGATTCAAATTCCTAATAATATGCCTCTAATAATTATTTTGGAATCTTTACCTGTCCTCGATTTGACTGAATCTAGATATCCTACTAAGTGATTGATAACTTCAACGACTGTATTAAATTAAATATTAATTTAATACGAAAAGAAATAAAATAATACACGGATACACAGTAGAACGAAAATTGAAACGATTTCAAATAACACATCTAAGCGAATTACATATAACTTAAAATTAAACTTTTCTATCTAATTACAGTTCACTTTAAATATCGCAAAAGTACTTTATATTATATACGGATACGTTTGACGTACAAATTACTAATACGCTCTCTAGCATAAATTTCTAAACTTTACTCTGGTTCCCTCTCGACTATTCGCCTACTAGGATTCCTTCTAATATAATCCCTTGGTTCAAATATTTTGATGGAACGCTCTTCCCTCTTCGATCTTCTACAAAATCATTCTCTTCTCAACGACTGTTCGAAGGACTACAAATCAGTTTGAATAACCGAACCCTTCGAATTGCTCTCAATTCGTCTACTACTAAGATTCTTAAAATCTCCTAAATCCCTTTCCAACTTGGCACGTTTTACGTCCGTGTTGTCCCTCTTCCATCTTGGATCTCTCCCTAAGTCCTGTTTAGGCATGCCCTCATTGGTCACTTGCCCCGGCATAGCTACCGCCTAGGATCTCACTTTAATAAAACTCAATACTTTAAATCTTAACTTTACTTATCCAGCAGTATTATTCGCCATAAGGCAATATCAGGGACGTCTCTTGCAGACACTACACAGAGAGGCGCCAAAGCACCACACGATGACGACTGCGTACGCAGAGACCACTAGAGAAAGCGAGATCAAAACAATGCAAGTCCAAGATCCAAGGCAAGCGGGTCAAAATTTAGACCTATGGCGGAAAGAGATGGGTTTTTAGCTTGCCAAGGAAAGTAACAATACAATTACAAGATCGAAGGTCTTGTGGCAGAGAGTTCCATATTTTGGGAGCAGAAAACATGAAGGAGCGTCTGACCATGGCAGATTTAATATTTGGTACGGTGAGAAGGTTTTTAATAGAGGAACGAAGACTACGAGAGGGTTGATAGATGGATAAAAGATCAGATAGATAGGATGATTTATCATAATTTAAACTTTTGAAGGTCAAGGAAGCTATCTTGAATTTTATACGTTCAGATACTGGTAGCCAGTGCAGCTTCTTAAGAAGAGGAAAGGTGTGAGATTTGAGTATTTTTACATTACAGACGACTCGAGAAAGAGAATTTTGAACGTGTTGGAGACGAATTTGAAAGGTCTTTAGGAGATCATTCAGCAGGGAGTTACAGTAATCAAGTTTAGAATGGACAAGCACATTAGCTAATACAGTGGCGGAATTAATATCAAGGGACTTACGAGTTTGACGTAATTGACGGATATGGAAGAAGAAAGAACGACAGACTGCTGAAATATGAGTTTTAAAGTTTAGATTAGAATCAAAAATTACCCCAGGTTACGTGCAGAATCTGTGGGTATTAAGGGGATATCTTTAAATGTAATGGTTGAGCTAGTTATTTTATGACGCTGCTGTGGGGTGCCAATGAGAAGGTATTCCGTTTTTGAAGGATTGACAACAAGACGATTGGCGCAAAACCAGGAGTGAACTAGATCAAGGGTAGATGTCAGCTTGGACGAAGCATCAAAAGAATCAGGACTAGAGAATGAGATATAAATCTGGGTGTCATCAGCATAAAAGTGAAATTTCAGCATCGAATCAGTTAGCAAGTGACTTAAGGGGGTGGTATATAAGGTGAAAAGGAGGGGACCAAGCACAAGGACCGTCAGCGCGTGATGGCTGCTGCAACCAGACACGCAATGCATGCATTAAAAGTTCACAAACTTTGGAAATTAAGAACATATTATAAAATACTTTATTTTAGTTCGTTTTGAAAAGAAAGTATTGCTCTTCACAATCGCAAGAGCTGAAATTATACGTGACGTGTAGACCATTATTTTTATATTAAAAAGTAAACACGCATTACAGTGAAATGATCAACTATTTCAATTTGTATCACTTTTAATACAGCATGTTTAAACCGATAGGCAATTTAGTCCATTTTCCGTATAACCAGTCCAATGAATGATTTAGATTTCCTCTCAGATCAGCGCGGCTGGTATTCGACCCCGCGAGAGTTCAGTTCACCTAAGATTCTGTCATTTACAGCTTCATGACGGTACACTATTTAGACCTTTTATAGAGAAAATCTTACGCTGCATGTAACTCACTCGTAATCCTGTACTTTCTGTAAATCCTGTATTTTCTTGTCTGTCCCCACTCCTATTCGCAAAACTATAACCTTCACGTTATAGATATTCAAAAGAATTTTGCCTTTGTTTCTTAGAATTGGCTGCTGGTCAAGAACTGCACATTTCAAGAACATCGGTAAACTCCTTATGACTATTTTGTTAAACCAATATGGGGTATCAGTTATAAAAAATATACGGTATATATCCTTCGGTCAATACTTTTCCATTTCCTTCTTCCATCCATTTTGTGTAGCATCTCACTTGTAATCCAAGGTTTTGTAGCCGTTTTTGATTGAAGAAAGCCATATACTTTTTTACACCTGTTTTAATTGCCTCCTTTATCTGACATCATTTTTCATTTACACCCATTCATTCGCAGTCCTTCCTTTTCTTAACTTCTCTTTCCAACGCTTCCTGAAACAGACTTCTTTTATTGTTCAATCCGATCAAATTCCATCTAATTACTTTTCTTCTTAAATATTTTCTTCAGATGAAGTCCCATTTTTGCCATAACTAGTTTGTGGTCTGAAATAACATCGGCTCCTGGCTCAGCGCTTGAATTCTTCAGTACCGTTCCTAGATCAGGTCTATCTGGTATCTTCCCACGCTTCCGGTGCGCCCGGTTTCTTCCACGTGTAGCGCCTTCTCATCTCATGTTTGAACCAAGTGTTTGCTATCAATAATCTCATTCTATAGCAGAAATCAACCAATTTCTGTCCTTTCCCATTTCTTTTTCCTACGCCATTGTCCCAAAATTCTTTTTCCTTCACCCACCATCCGCCTTGTTCTGTTACTTATCTTTTCTTCTACTTTTAATACATTTCTTCTATTTCCTCAACCTTTGAGACTGACGTTGGCATGTATACTTGTATAAGCACTAAATCTACTGGATCCGCTGTGATTCGCACTAACAGCAGTCTGTCACTACACAGACAAACCTTTGGTACTCTCACTACAGAATCAATTGCTCCAGAAGAGAAGGAAGGGAGAAGGGTGTGGCGGTATTAGTAGATAGGAATTATATAGCTTTATTTCACCGCTCAGGTAGCAAGACAAGACAAATACAATACAATCATACAAGTAAACACGAAACTAGCGTTGAGTATAAAAATGGACGCAAGATTACACTCAATCAACGATCGTTCAAAGTACTTTCGCAATAATGACTTCCAGTTAAGTCTCTCAACCCTGAAAGCTCTCTGCAAGATACAGTTATTACTAACTAAAATTTATAACTTCTAGGGTACTATTACGAATACAAGTGTTTATATTGTAGATAGATATTAATAGAAGCCGAAAATAGACTAATTTAAGCTCAATAGAATACCTCAGTATAGAGTTCAAGAGATTATGATTTAAATTTTTCTGTATTAATTTAATAATGCGTCCTTCATACGTACTGCGTACATCTTGTCTAAGTACTAATCAGGGCCGATAGCAGTGTACTGTATGGTTGCAATGAAATCTTTGCTATGGAAATAAAAGTTACATACTTACATTTAATTGCCATTAAAAACGCAAAATTATAGCGCCATTAATTTAAAGTGACTTTAAGATTTGCATTATATGCATTGCATTATATTTATTCTGTGTTTGTTTAGCTTGACTTGTTTGCAAAGTTTCAGGATTAATGAAAAGTTATTATCACTATCTTGTTGATCTTGCCTGACTGTTTTTTTATCACCGCACCGGCACCGTTTAGGATCTTTTTCTTTTAGGATCATTATTAATAAAGGTTTAAATTTAAAAGTTAACTACTTAAATATAGAAAATTAAACTTAAAAGGTTTTTCTTAGCAATGGTTTATCCCCCCTCCACTCCGGGCCCACAGGTTCCTAGCCTCATATTTATTTTAAACGTCATAACATTTTAACATCTGCGCATAGAGAAAATGGTCCTTCAAAAATGTTTGGCCCCCAAGAAAATGGTGAATTGACGCCATTGCAACTACACAAGCTCTAGTCTTAGTATTACATTATTAATGTGACGGATTGGAAAATCCCTTGATCAAGAGTACCGTGAACTAGTCATATTCGCTTAGATCTAAAAAAGACTGCAATGATTTGTGTTACTTGTTTAGTACATCCCTTGGCACTACTTTGGTTTAAAAAATTAGTATGATAAAATTTTGTAATTGATATGCATCAATAACTTCATTACGCACGAATTTTGCCTTTTATCTGCAGTAATTATTTTTGGTGCTAGTCGCTCCGGTAAAATTCAAACTTTCATAGTTATAGCCTTACAGTATTATAAAATGTGGCTTGATTATTAAGCTCTGGCATGAGAAATAGACTATGTAAAAACTTGCACGATAGGGTGTTTTTAAAACTGAATCAAGTTTACGGTTTGGTAGATTCGAAGCTGAAACATTTGTTATTACTGTGTGTGTTAAGACTTATTGTGTAATTGTACAGTATACGATCGATCACTCTTAGTTCATAAATAACAGTGATTGTATATGTTTTTATATGTAATGTATAATTTTTATGTTACTTAATGAAAATTATCACAGTTTTCAAGTTCCGAGCTTTTCAGGATTTTGGAGTTAAGGACTAAAAATGACTAAAGACTAAAAATATTTTTGATGAGACGAGATAAAAACTAAGACTAAAATGAATTGACAGACTAAAATAAGGCTAAACCAACAAAGAATTTTGCTGAGAGGAGATAAAACTAAAACTAAAAAGATTTTTAAGACTAAAATAACACTGTTCTGTACCCATCACTTACAAAATCTCCAGTACCCAACCACCAAATTTCACTCATTACCAGAACATAAAGTTTCCATTCATCTATTTCTCTCTTTACATTACCTAACACCCCTTCTTCAAACACGTTCCTCACATTTCATGTGCCCACATTGATCCTTTTGGGGCAAATGAAATGTTCTCTTGGCATATCTGAGGCACTGTGAGGCTGCCGAGGTGCTGAATGAGATACTTATCACCCCTTCCAAATTAAGGTATACACGAGACTGGAGGCATCCATTTATGTTGTGATAAACCATTCTTTCTTTTTATCCATCATTGCCTCAATATTATATAAAAATTATTATTATTTTTTTTATTATCCCGGTGTAAACCTGGGGTTTGATAAAGACGATTCAAGCAATACGTGCTGAATCGCCGTCTGGCTACTCGAGGTCATCAAGCGGCTTAAAAGAATTGTTGAAGCAGACCCAAATTAAATCTCTGCAAAGTCATGGAAAGCCTTTGCCAAAGAAAAGATACCTCTCACTTATCGCCGGTTTGCTCTGCAATAAGTCTGCCTATGCCATTAATAAAGTCAGCTCCTTCGGGATTCATCGGGCCCATGGTTTCAATGGCCACCGGAAGAACTTCATATCCTGAGGACAGATCACGGTACTTATCCAACTTCCTTGAGTCGGCATGAACAGCAGCTCCACCGGCTGTGACTGAAGTCGTATTCAGGTAGGAGTTTGCCATAGTGTCAATGACCGTGACGTCCCATACGGCACATTTACCGTTGCACCAGGGCACTAAAGTCATGCCGTCCAGACGCTTGCCGTCTGCTCTGGCAACCCACTTGGTTCCTTAGAGGAAGGGATGCCTGCTCTTGAAAGTGCTCACCATATTAAGTAATTTAAATTGTGATGGCGAGACATTCTAGCTGAGCTTCGTTTGCAGGAGAGGCCGTGTAGACCTAAAGCGTCGACTTCATGACCGCAGGGGCACATGTGAGGCTCGCAAGTATTCGCCCCTAAACGGAAACTAACGGCTACTCGAATCGCCTCATTGTCTAAAAAAAGCCCACAAGAAGCAACAGGGAGAGCGTGAATCCAGTGGCTGCTTCTTTTGGTTGATACAGCTAGGGTCGTGCTCTGTCTACTGCATTGGACTGGGATTCTAACAGACTGATATAAATCCGATCCACTATAAGACGATCCCATGATTTCTGGTTACTGACTGAGGTAGAAGGTGGAGCACTGGAGGTGAGGCTTTTGGACCAAACTGACAACGCAACGTCAATGGATCTATCGGCAGAAAGGGAGCACCTATGAAGGATGGCGTCTTGCAACTGCCTCGTTCCCATCGCTGATGCCAAGAAGGCTGAAGGCGCGATATGGGAAACACGACGAATTCCAAGACCACCTTTGCTCACCGGTAAACTGGCTTGCTGCCACTGCAAATCAGACAAATCTGCGTTGATCACGGCGCACAAGCATTGCCTAAGAGCCTCGTCGTAGTCTAAAAGCCGCGGATTAGAGAAGCTCGTACTAGAGCGCAAAATGTGTATAAGTTTAGGGGCACTTAATGTAAAGCGAAGGATTGTCAAAGCATTATTATTAATATTATTATTATTATTATTAATAGTAGTAGTAGTAGTAGTAGTAGTAGTAGTAATAGTAGTAATAATAATAGCAGTAGTAGTAGTAGTAGTATTTTTATTTTTATTATTTTATTATTATTATATTAATATTATTATTATTTTATTATTATTACATTAATATTATTATTAATAAATAGAGGCATGCCGAGATTAGGCATGTCAGACGATTTAAAGACCCACTCCTATGTGGACATAACGAGCCTAGCGGAAGACAGTGAAGCGCGGAGGTGCAATTTACAATGGACCTACCAGTAGGCTATGCACTAAGAGAAAGAGAGAGAGAAAATGATTGATTTTTAATCAATTTTAAATATTAAAGTAGATGAAGAAGGAGATTTTGCTCAACATTCAATCCGACCTCTTCTTGAACAATATCAGCGCAGTCCCACCTATACGATAATATGGCTGATTTTCTCTTCCAGTATTCAAGGAACGTAACAGCTGTAATAATAATCAAAAGATTTACATAACATAACATAACGTAACAACAATTAGAGTGCTACAGTCATCAATGACATCATCGAGCACTATTGAGACAAAATCAAGCCGGCGAGCAAATAAAGAAGGTCCAAAAACGGTGCAAATTCCAAAATTCAGAAATTCAGTCCAAAGTACGTTAGTTCTTACAATTTAAATTCTAATTACAAAGTAAAATACATTTTTTTAATTTCAAATAAAATTCTCATCAATCCGTTTAAGGGAATCAACTAATAATTACGACAGTCCTACAAATCTTCTCCAAATCGCTCTGTAGCCAAATCTACAGGTTACAATTTCCGAGTGGCTTACTTACTTGATGTTTAAAGTGTTTTTCATGCAAAAAGCATTACAAGTATACAGTAACGAAGCACGAAACATGACAGAGTAAGCCTTTGTCTGCAGGAAGGTAATTACAAGGACCCTAACTTAAAGTTCCTAAAAAATATCTAACCTAAGCAGATCATAGAGCCATAGCAAATCATATCGCAGATAAATTATTCATTTGACAAGTCAAATATTTTTTTGAAAATTACTGAAATTCATTAAATACAAAAACACTGTCTCTCTATCTTAGTGCACTGCCTACTGTCAGATCCATGCAGTGCAGATCCAGGAATTTTTTAAAGGGCAGTCCCGATTTTTTTTGAGAGTATATATTTTTTTGCTTAGGTCTAGATCCCGCCTTCTTCGGGACAAGTGATGCAACCAGAAAAGTCTTGTGGGGGGAGCTCAATTTTTTTCAATACTGCACTCGGCTCATAGAGTGAGTGTATCCCCGTATCTTACCTCTCTCCTATCGTATCTTACTCATACTAGTATTAACGAGAATGGAAAACCTATAATGCCTAAAATATTAGTTTCTTTATGAAAAAAGGTGGTTACTTTTTCACCTCTGAAGAAACTCAGCAGCTCTGGTCGAATTGCAATAGTTACCTAATTTTGGTGGTGGGGGGGAGTTATATTCTATCCCAGCCAATTAAAGTTGTTTGCACCACCGCTTCTGGGCAGAGTTCACATTTTTTATTTACACATTTTTTCCACTTATGCAGTGGTTAAAGTGAAAAGGAGAGCAAATAAAACGATCAACATTTTTAGGGCCCCTTCCATTATATAGGGATCCTAGGATACCGAATATGGGCCCCTAATCCCATATTTAAAAAAAGTTGAGCTAGGAGAACTGAGTTCCCTCTCGTACCCCCCCCCCCCCAACCACTGCCCTTACAAATATATCGAAACGTAGAAATTGCCATAGAAACAATGACAACATATTTTTAATTTTTTTATCGCCGGGCCCGGGGTCCCTGGGCCCCCTTAATCCGCCACTGAGTTAATGGTATAAAACACCTCCACTCTTCTCTGCCTTCCGCTTTCCTCTTCATGTCCACATATGAGTAGGTCTTTAAATCCTGTAACATTCCTAATTTCGGACAGACTCTGCCTCTTTTTTCTTCCATTCTACTTTCTCTGACCTCTTTTAATTAACTTCCCCCTTAGAATGCTTCCCATTCAACTATTTCTTAATACATTTATCAATTGTCTATCTGTACCACCTCCTCCAGAACTACCTCATTGTAACCAATTGAGTCCTGCTAATCCTCTTCATTCTTCTCCATATTATAGCATAACCGGGTCTTTAACGTCCCTTTCTGAAGCTATTGTATACTTATGACCCAGATATCCTTTATCTTGTTGTCTTACCCTTTGTCTGGTAATGATGTTATTATGAAGCGAATTTCTCATAAGTTGATATAGCTTGATGAAGATGATGATGTGAACTCTGTTTGAAGTGGTAACAGTACTTCAATTAAGTTGCTTGGGAAGGTTATACTTCCAATCAAATTTGGTGAAGTTGAGTAGTGGTTGAACAATTGTTCTACGTGATAGACAATTTAGCAGTCGATGCATTGTTAGGTGTATGTGCATTTAAAGAATTGCATATAATCACTGATTATCGTAGTGGTTGTGTTAAGATGTTTAACGGTCAAGTAACATTGCAGCTATCGCCTGCAAGTCAATTCTTAGGTTTATTCCGGGTGAAAAACAGGACAGTTTTGAAGCCAATGAGTGTTGTTTCTGTTGTAGTCTATTCTAAGTCGAAACGTAATTCTGTTTCTAACTTAAAGCCATTAACGATTGCTCCACGAAATGTGCAATTGCAGAGTGATAGGAACAACTTGAATGATAAGTTCCATCGTGTTAAATTATTTAACAATTCTAATAAGCATTTCATTTTGAAACCAA